>JAJEJO010004054.1:70718-163012 GCA_020662805.1 Glaucomys volans | reverse complement strand
GTCTTAGTGGGAAGTCTTCAGGTCACTGGGACGTGCCCTTAGTGGGGACAGTAGGATCCCAGCTCCCCCCTCTTTTTTAATTTCTCTGTCACTTTCTGGCCACAAGGCAAGTGATTTGCTTTTCCATGTGCTTCTGCCAGGTCCAGCCACCTCACTCCAAGCTGAAAGCAAGGGACCAATTGATCGTGAACAGAAACCTCCAAAACCATAAGTCAAAATAAACCTTGGTCATCTGAGGCTTTTGGTGCAGTGATGGAGGCTGGTGCAGGGCCCAGCCTGTTGACTGAGCCATCACCCGAGGAAGCCTCTCCCTTGGCCTCCCTAGCCACCTTCATGTGAGGTGTTCGGGGACAGGATGCAAACCGTGTTCTATTCACCATCTCCCTACTGCACGCTTCCGCTTGCCCTGGCCCATCCTGCAGGCTAAGGTGACCAAGATTACTGCCAAGCAGGGCAGTCCTGGTGGGGACCCCTCAGCTTTGACCTCAGTTCTGTTATCTTGGATGTTACTTCTATATTTTCTCCTCAAAGTTTTTTTATCATTATTTTTAGTTGTAGATGGACACTATCATTTCTCTGATTTTTGTGTGGTGCTGAGGATGGAACCCAGGGCCTCACACACGCGAAGCAAAGGTTTCACTACTGAGCTGCAGCCACGGCCCTCTCCTAAAAGTTTTATAGCTCATTTTTTCACATTTGTAAATGTATTGTCATGGACAGTGTGAGGCAGGGATCTGACCTTATTTGCTCCCATCTGGCTAGTCCAAGGCCCAAACACTGAAGAGCACATCCTTCCCGGCTGTGCTTGCTCCGCTCTGACCACAGTCCCACCCACAGGGTCTGTCTCTTGGTGCCCATGTGCATGCTACCTCCCTCCCGGCTTCCTTCCTCTGAAGGGGTCCCATTTTTTTTTTTAGATTTTTTTTTTTTTTTTTTTTTTGGGTGCTGGGGATTGAACCCAGGGCCTTGTGCTTGTGAGGCAAGCGCTCTACCAACTGAGCCATATCCCCAGCCCCCTGAAGGAGTCCCATTTATCACACTGAGTTAGTCTTTATGAATGCTGATAGGATACCGGAAGTCCCTTGGAGTCCTGTTTTTCCAAATTGTCTCAGATGTCTTTGGTAGTTTTGTGATTTTCAGAATGAGGTTTGTCTAGTTCTTTTAAAGCGGTCAGCTCCCCTAAGCCTCCATTTCCTCTCCCATGACCTACCCCTCCCAGGACTGACAAGACTCTGTGAACGAAGGGCCTGGGACTAAGCCCCATTGCAGGGTGCACACTCCGTGGAGAGTGCGATCATCGTCCCCAGATGCCCAGTGCAGTCACTGCTGCTTTAAAACCTCATTGGCTTCCCAGTCATGTGGAGTAAAGTTCAAAGCTGCCCAGCCAAGCCACTGACCCCAGCCTACCTTTCCCACGGCACCGCCTGGCTCTCCCTCCTCCCTGCCCACTGTGACCATCAAGTTCTGGACACGTGCCTTTCCCCAGGGTGTCCCTTCAGCTGGGGATCCCCTCATCCATCCTGAATCCTCTCCGATGATGCCTCCTCCCTTGGGAAGGGGTTGGTCACCCCTCCCATCATGACTTGCGTCTGCTGTGACTCTTTATACAGTGAACTCAGCATGGCCCTTGGCATTTCCCAGGCAGGTGCCAGGACTTCGTGATCACACCCTGACTTTGGAGCCACACACTCCTTTGCTTATTATTAAACACAGCAGTCATGGGCGGTACCACATCCAAGATCACGGAGCTGTCAACAGCTGAGCTGAGACCTGTGCCCTGGCCCAATTCCAGCGCCCACACCTGTCGCACAGGCAGCCTTTCCATGAATGTGGCTCCCCCTTCCCTGAATCTGTTCCTCTGTCCCATCCCTCCAGGATCCTCCCAACCCAGCTCTCTGCAACATGGGCCCTCCCACCCTGCCTCCTGTGGCTGATTCTACCCAGGCTGTCACCTCTCCTATTTCATGCCATCTGTCACCCAAGCAGGTGCCTCTGTGAGGACTGTGTGTCCTCGGGTTAGCACATTGCTGGTATTCAGGACACAGAACAGGGGCCTCATGGCTTCACCTTCAGAAGTTGAGATGTAAGCTGGGCATCACAAGACCAAGGACAGAAAATAAACCCTCACGCACTGAATCTGCCTGAAATCCGAAGGCAACCAAAGCTGTGCCTCATGGCAGGGGCTTGTTTTGGGCACAGTTATCAGGTTTCAGCGGACAGGAGTCACCCTGAATGGAGGATGAGCAGGAGTTCCGCCAACTCTGACCTGGCTTCAATGGTCAGCTAACACCCAGCACGTCAGTGAAGGGGAACAGAGGTGCAGCGCTCGTCCCTTTGGTCAGGAGCTGCACTGGTGTCCTCTGAGCTGATTTCCTTGCATCACCCATGCCCCAAGGTTTGGGGTCCTCTTTTAGACGTCTCTCTTTAGCCACAAGTCCTGTAGGCTGCAGAAAGAGAACCCCACACTTGGCATTAACCCTGAGAATGAGTGAAAATCAATTGACATGTAGTGAATGCGACGGTGATGAGCCACATACCTGTGCGAGGGTCCACAGGATGTGATGTAAGCAGGAGTGTTCACAATACCCCATCTGATTGGAAGTGCTCAGCTGGTGGCTTCCTGAGTCTATCACTTACTCAGCACCTATGCGCTCAGTCGCAGGCACACGGACTCTGGCACAAGGAAGACTCCTTTGACCAGACGAGGTGGGGTGACCATTGTGACATGGGCAAAGGCAGCTGACAGGGTTGGAATTTAGGGGAAAAGTAGTCCGATGAGCAGAGGCCATTTGTCCCGTATGGAATGGTGTGGAACAAAATCCACTGGCTTTCCGCCTACTTTTGGCTATTCACAGATCGTCATTCACCAACCACTGAACTCAGTTTGACATTTATCACCACACAGGCACCCACTTCATCTGGGCACACACATCAGCCTCTGTGTTAGATTCGTGTGGCTCTTGTCCCGGAGTGGCCCTCTTCCACTGGCCACTCAGGATTCCTGGCTTATGAAAGCTGGCCAGTGGTAACCCAGCACTCACCTTGAGAAGCCAGCCAGTGCCAGTGGGTGTGCCTTCATCTGATGGTGATAACAGTTTGTTCTTCTTCCTCTTCTTACCCAGGTCCACTGCTTCAGACTGCATCACCTCATGTATGGCAGGTCACAATGGCTTCCAGACGACCCTCTCCCACCCTCCTGCGACACTCCCTCGGGAGCAGGCTGAGGTGTGGCTGCCTCGTTCAGGAGTGCATCATGTGCATGAAGTTGAATTCTTCCTCCTGATTTTTGTGGTGTGATTCTCTATTAATCATTTGGAGGGTTGTGCTGGGGCTTGAACCCAGGGCCTCGCACATGCTAAGAGCAAGAGCTCTACCACCTAGCCACATCCCCAACTCTTTTTATTTTTTGAGACAGGGTCTTGCTTAGATGCTGAGGCTGGCCTCAAACTTGGAATCTTCCTGCTCCAGTCTCCTGAGTGGCTGGGATTGCAGACACCAGCCACTGTGTCCATCTGGTCTTCCATAATTTGACCCCACTGTACTATTTTTTGTTAAACTTCAAAATGATCTTCTTCCTGTCTGGGGCTCAGGGGGACAGCTCACTTACTGCCACTTGCCCACCAATATCACCTGCCTCTTGTCCTCTGCCTGTGGGTCCTACCCGCTATGTACCTTCAAAAAAGTGGCACTTATTAGCTGGGCGCAGTGGTGCATGCCTATAATCCCAGTGGCTCAGGAGGCTGAGGCAGGAGGATTATGAGATCAAAGCCAGCCTTAGCAACCAGCAAGGCCCTAAGCAACTCAGTAGACCCTATTTCTGAATAAAATACAAAATAGGGCTGGGGATGTGGCTCAGTGGTGGAGTGCCCCTGGGTTCAATCCCTGGTACCAAAAAACAAAAAAAGTGGCATTTGTCCTTGTGACTCCACCCCACACACACAGGAAAGCAACTTCTTGCTGCTTCCTTGTCCTGGATAAAGATCCCTCTTTCCCCTTCCTGCTGCTTACAAGGACCCTATAAAAGCCTCCTTGGCCCCAGGCAGCAGTGCTGGCAGGAGGAAACAAAACAGATCCTGACACTGGCTTCTCCCATGTGTTCTTCACTCCAGTTTCCAAATGGCAAATCTTCCACAGCTACCCTTGACCTCTGAGGCGATTTGCAAGAACTCCGCAGAGGAGCAGAGGCTGAAATTTAAAGACTGACTTGAAGGACCCATGAGTGGTAAACCTTTGAAAGAAGAGACCAGACCCTAACAGAGGTGTGTGCAAAATACTGGATTTTATTGGTTGGCACAGGATTACAGGCCCTCCCCTCCCCCACGGCTCACAGGGAGGGGATGGGTGACACACAAAGAAGCAGCACTCACTCACAGGCTTCAGCGTGGATGTGGACGCAAGTGCCAGAGTTCTCCCTGGACTTTAGGGGAGGGGTCGCCCCCTGCTGCAGGCACACACAGGGAGGTGTGTCAGGGAAGGGGGGAAGGCCACACACAGCTGGCTGCTACCCAGGGATGGCCTGGCAGAGCACCTGCCGAGGCCCTCTTCTCCACGCCCCTCTGCTCCACAATAGCCAGATGGCGGCACCCATGGGGAGATGGGAAGGAAGCCTGGGAATTCCTGCCTTGAGGAAAGGAAGCAGGAACACTGTCTCCTTCTACCTTCTCTGGGTCAATTGCCACTCCCCACAGTGCCTCAAGGCACTGTCTTCCTCAGGAGGGGCCAGGCCTGCAGGTGGCCACAGTAGACACCAACCCCCCCACCCCCCTGTGCAGTGCCAATGCAGTGCCAAGCAAGGCTGTTTGAGAGACGGGAGGAGGAAATAAAGAAAAAAGACCATCTGGACTGGGCCAGGGCAGCAGCACCCACACCCTCATTTCATCACCCTGCACCAGGAGCCAAGTGGTCTGCAACCACAATCCCTGTCCTTCCCCGTGAAGCTGCTCCCTGGACTCCCCAGTCCTGTCAAGCTCCTCTGGAGTCATTCCTGCCCCTGCTTCAAAGACGACTCAGTCTGCTGTTGCTCTACTTTCCACAATGGTGAAACACCCTGAGTGCATGGCCCCTGCGCTGTCTCAGTCCCAGGGACATCGCTGGACTTGGCCATATCAACTAAAATGCCAGAGCACTAGGGAAAGGGACAAGAAAGACTTGAGTCTTATGGGAAAAGTTAAAACACAGTATGTCTCAGCAACTCTGGGTTCCCTGGAAGAGGAGGCCACACCTGGACAGCGCGCCTGGGAGGGGAGAAGCCCATCTAGCACTTCGACCAGAATGGTCCCAGGGCCCTGACCTGCTGATGCTGAGTGGAGTGAGGTGCTCATGGCGAAAAAATCCCTTAGGAGAGCTCTGACCCCACAGCTGTGGTCACAAACACAGAGCCGGGGGCCTCGCCACTCAGAGCCCACCCCTACTGAAGTCATGGGACAGGATGGAAGGCAAGGTCCTTGAAATAAAGACGAGGCTGGCAAGAGCAGGTATGAAGATGCCACACTGGCTTCCACCTCACTCTCTCGGCTCTAGCTGGGTAGATAAGTGACACTTACTCATGGTGCAATAGTCCCCAACATCCCAAATGTGCCTGACTTCCTTAATTAGGCACATAGCCAACTGGCAGCCATTTTTCTTTAAATGCACCAACTGAAAATTTTACTTATTCTAAATACCAATCTTTTCTTTGATTACAAGCTAACGCAAAAACTGGTCAAAGTGGGAAGCGGTCCTGTCAGAAGCACTGGGTGGAAGGCCACCAGGCCCACGGGGAGTCCTCCATGCTCCCAGGACCCTGGCGATTCACGTCCTCTGAACGCATAGGCTACAGTATCTTCTACAGCTTGTACACAATGCTCCCCAATTTGCAATTTTTTTACCTTAAAATCTCAAATATCTCACTGCTTTGGGTGACACCTAAAGTGACATGGAAAATAGCCTCTTGGATGGGGAAGTCCCCATCACAAAGTTCACCCCAGAGCTCAGAAGTCAACCCTAGGATGCTCTCTCACCCACTCCAAATGAATCAGGTGCCCTGATGGATGCAAGGACCAGCCATTAGCAGCCATTACCGGGGACATGGCACAGCCTCCAGGAGACAGGCCCCACCCAGCAGGGCTCAGAGCTAATGCACCTCAACAGGGCAGTCTGAACTGCAAAGCCTCGGGTCTACGGCTCACAGTCCTCAAAAACAAGTAATGGAAAAGCCATTTTGTGTTACTTAATTGCCATTAAGTAACCCCTCCCCCACAGCTGCTGGAGCTGACTGTCCGTGTGTCTCTTACTTTTTGTAAAGATGTGGAGTATTTTCTGAAATGCAGAGGGGACCAGGATGAAGCTGTATCATCAATTACAGCCAGCTCCCATTTCTCATAAAGCCAAACGACGTATCACTGTGGAGGCTTGCCCAGGTATTTCTCCCAATTCCAAATCAATCTCAGCTGGGAGATCTTAGAATATGCTTTCAGAAACATTAAAACCATATGGTTGTGGCAAAAGTCACTTGTGGTTACTAAACCCTTCTTGTGAACGAGGAGCGTGAATGTGGCTGAGGCTCAACTGTTTTAAACGTAGAAGAGGAGGAGGAGGCCTCCACTGAGGCCTGCACAGCACTAGCCAGCAGTGAGAACACACGAAGCTCAGCTAGCAGAGCACACACCCAGACCTAAAGACTGGTCACACTTTGGGGGGGAGGCGTAGACGGTGTCCCCAGTGAGCATGGAGCACTGTCTGTGGAGAAGGGGAAGGAGCAAGAGGAGGAGCAGTTCCACCCAGAACCTTTTTCTTCTTGTAAGTAACAAGCCTCAGGGACTTTACATGGGCTGACTCCTAACATTAAAACAAAAGATTTCTTGGCCACAAAGAACTTGTCATGTAGCAACACATTTACAAAACTGCTGCAAAACACTCCCAGAGGGTAGTGACCTACTCTGCTCCCCAGAGGTTGTGGGAAGCAAGGCCTTGATGCCTCTGTTCCATGAGGCTGCAGAGGGTGGAGATCGTGCAGAACAGCCACCCTCCGGGCCCTTGGTGCCTGGTGGCCTCGGAAGGGGTGAGACTCCCTCACCCTTTGATCCTGCCAAATGGCTCAGCCCAGGCTCAGCAGTGAGGGAGCCTTCTCCACCAGGCAGATGGGAAGGACGTGTGTGAAGACAACACAGTTGACTCACTGACTGTTCTACCCTGTTATATTTGCCAGAAGGAAAATCAAGACCCGTTTCCCAGCTGTCTGCTTCTTTATGGTACTGGGGATGGAATCCAGGGCTGTGTGTATGTGCTGGGCAACACTCTAGCACTGGGCTACATCCCCAGCCCTTTTTATTTTATTGTTATTTCTTGGAGATAGGATCTCCCTAAGTTGCCCAGCCTGGCCTCAAACTTGAAATCGTCCTGTCTCTGTCTCTGGGGTCGCTGGGATTGCAGTTCAAGGCCACCCAATGCAGCTGGGTGGCTGTACTGTTTCTACCATTAACTTGGCCGACTTCGAGCAGTCCTCTTCTCTACCTCTTACGCACAAACACACACACAAGCAAGTTTTGGTTCAAAAAGATCACATGGCCTCACTGGTGTTTCTCAGTGGCTATAATTTATAAAGTAAAATAATTATAAAATGCATTGCTATATTTTTTATCTTGAGTATGGTGCGCCCTGATGGATGCCTGAGCAGCAATCAGATTCTATGACAAGCATTTACTATAAGACAGTAACTGTACTGGCCATAAATATAGAACCTGTTTCCATTAAGCCTGAATGAGGCTGGCACTGGTAGAATTAAGCAAATCAATGCCAACAAAAATATCCTACAAGTAGGACAGTTTTTGTACCTCTTTTTGTTTCTTTTTGCTTTCTTCAGAGAGAGAAAGGTTGTTGCAATCATGGGTCTAACCAACCTATCAGAAAAGGACTCCAAATATATATCAGGAAAAATGGCCACAATGTTCATGGGGCCAAGGAGGGGAAACACCAGCCCCTGCTCATCAGAATCCAGTGCAGCAGGAAATAGCACCAATTCAACAATTGTGGGGCTGACAAAGCCTCCTTTTGTCAGTTGAGAAAGCATCAGCAATCTCTCCAGTTAACTGCATTAATAGGACCCATTCATTCACTGAAAAGTACTTGTTGGCACAATGTTCACTTTCTTGATCCAGAGACTTCAACAACAATCAAAATTGGACTTTTCAGGGTAGTATATCATTACACTAGTCTGTGGAAACATTTTCAGATCATTGAAAAATTCGGTTCTTTTTTCAGCACCGACTGTTTTCCTGTAAAGCACTTTAAATCTGTATCATAAAGGTAGAATTTTTCTGCAAAAATGTGTCTTTTGGATTCTACTTAGTGCTTAGTTGAATTTTTTTTGTCTTCCTTTTTACTTATTTGGACTTATTTCTCTTCCTATTTGCTTATTTAGAATGCTCTAAGTCAGGTAAGATGAATCAGTGTTTGCTTTTGAGCAGGATCCAGGAACAGCACATGGGCATTTGGATTCAAATCCCAAGGTGCTGTCTGTGCCCTGGGACCCTATCTGGGATATAACTCCTTTCCCAGAGGTATGGTGGCACCCCAGGAAAGCACTGCCAGCACTACTTTTTGGCTCTGTGTTTCAACCCTGGGAAAGAATGCAAACTGAGAGGGGACACAAAACTTAAGGCTCACCAACTGATGTCCACAGAAACACTGAACCCAAAATGACACACATTTCTTTGAATGGGGAGGAAGAGCAAAAGCTTTTTAAAGTTTGATGACTTATTAGAATTTTTAAATAAACAGACATACAATTTTAATTTCACACGTTGGCTATGTTTTGACAAAGGAGATGCCACTGAGAGAAGAGACCATCTCCTGTCCTAAGCCAGGGATCACTCCTGCCCCACCCCACCCTCACCCGATTCTCAAGACCCTTTAAGAGATCCCCTCACTTCCCAACTAAACACCACCACTGGCAAATGGAGCCAGTAAGAAATCTGCATCCAAAATCAACAGGGCCATCTGCAGCGAGCCGCTACACCATGCAGCTACGCTGGGCTGCCGCGCGGCTCTAGGGCAGATGGACCTTTCACGTCCTGGTGGGAGCAGGAAGCTCAAGGGGCAGCACAGACTCCACCACATTACAAGACAAGCACACATACTCTCCCCTGGGTACTTTTCAGGATCTTTACAAGGTCCTGCATCCAAGCAGGGCTGCGCTTGCAAAGTACAGCAGCGGCTTGTCAGAACACAGCACAGCATTCAGCACTGCAAGGAGAGGAAGGAGGCTGCGGAGAGGTCCCCAGCCAGCAGGGCAGAAGCAGTGCTCGCACGCCAGTTTTCATGATAGTAACCTGAGAATCCAGCTCAAAACCTACTGTGAATATGTAGGGCAGAACTGTTTCTATCATTGTTTCTCTGGGTCTGGGCTGAGGCCATTTGCACCTGGCTTGGTAATAAAAAACATAAGACATTTCTTCCTGTTTCTTTCTTGGCATGGAAACAGCTTAATGAGAAGACCATGAGTCCTGGGAGCACTGTGAAGGTGGGTGAGATCCTCCTGCATCCTAGGTAAGGACAGCCACGACTGGGGAAGGGGAGAGGGTGGGGAAATGAGCCTGGCCACTAGCATCAAAAACAAAATGTCACTTCATCGTGGGGGTCTCCACACCAGAAGCGCCCCGAATCAAAACCCCAAAACCTTGAAAAATTCAACAGTTAAATTCTTTCTAAAAGTCATTTATTTACATATTATATGTCCAGTATATAATGTGTAGATAAATGTAGCCTGCAGTGAAAGTGACCAACCTACTGGACTGAACAGCACATTATAGGACGAATTCTTGAAAAGTTTCATCTCACATTGGTATATTTTAATAAAAAAATTAAAAATCAAAGAAAATGTCTGGCCAGGGCTGGGATGAGACGAACAGAACACTTCAGAACCCTAGGTGGAGAAAGCTGTTTGCCTCTCTTGAGAGGGTGCAGGTGTGGAGGGGAGGGACAGGTCATGCACACAGGTACTTACAGTTACACCCCAGCCCCCACCCCTCCATAAAAAGAGAAGAAAAAGCCCCATCACTGAACACCAAACAGCAACATCATCAATACCCCTTTCTCTGCCACCTATCATGCCTTATTTGAAAGAGGAGGCCTGTGAGGAGAGGTGAGAAGAGCGGGGTGAGAGGGAGGTCTGCACTTCAGTCTGGTTTCCACCTTCATCTCCGACAGGAAGTCTTCAGTCATCTGATGCCTGACATGGAGCTCTGAGAAGAAACCGAGTATGTGGGGGCCACGAGCGGGGTGCCGTGGTTGGTGGAGTAGCCTTGCCTCAATGTCTCGAAGTACGACGCCTGCACGGGTTTGTGATACTGCAGCACTTTTATGGCATCTTCTATTTTAAACCATTCCCTCTTCCTTCCTGTGGAGGCAAAAGACATGAGTACAGGCAGGAAGCGACGAGGAGGCTGTGACCTAGAACTTCTGAGAAAACATACAAGAAAACACTGAAACAATGCTTCTCAACACTTTTGAAATGTGTATTTTATACAATTTCCCTCTTCTTTTCTTACGAAAGAAATGCAAGCATACATATGCTCCAATGGCATAACAATGCTTACTGCAGAAAACAGGTACAGAATGAAACTGAGACTGAGTGACTGGGCCACACGGATTTCGGTGTGCTTCTCCACACCCTGGGACTCCCCCTGGCTTGTGGAAGGGGTCCAGAAATATTTCCACCTTCTGAAAAAATTACCATGAGCATCAGCTGCCAGAATACCAGTATTGCTGGCTTGTAATCAGTTATTTCATCAAAGAGTTAAGTGATGTATCTACCTAATAGAAAATAGCAAAGAAGCCAGGCATGGTGGAGACACCTGTAATCCCAGCTGCTCAGCAAGCTGAGGCAAGAAGATTGCAAGTCTGAGACCAGCCTGAGCAATTTAGTGAACCTCTTTCAAAAAGGGGGGTGCTGGGGATGTAGCTGTGTGGTAGAGCATTGCCTGCAGCATGTGGGGCTCTGGGTTCAATCCCCAGTACTAAAACAAAAGAAAACAAACAAACAAAAGAACCAAACTCAACACAATCACTATTATCTTTGCAGTCTTTCTTACTTTTGTCTTTGTGGTACTGGGGACTGAGTTCAGGGCCTCATGTATACAGGCAAGATCACTATTGTGTGTGTGTGTGTGTCTTTTGAACTATCAATTGAACTGGTTAATGCTTGAATCTTTTACCTCTAAAGGAAAGTATATTCTAGAGAAGTGTAATATTAACTTCTGCTATAACTGACAGATGGATAAAATTCACTCTCCCAAATCCTTCCCCCTATTGTGTGTGTGTGTGTGTGTGTGTGTGTGTGTGTTTTGGTGCTGGGGATTGAACCCAGGGCCTTGTGCTTGCGAGGCAAGCATTCTACCAACTGAGCTATATCCCCAGCCCCTCCTTCCCCTTGTTGTTGATGTGCCTTGTCCCCATGCCCCCTCACAGTTAATTTGGGCAGTTTGTAGCCCTTTAGCTCTTAATGGCTTTGTATCTTATAATGCAATAAGCTCATGTAAATAGGTTCAGTGTGGGACTGTTGAAAACAGACTCCTTGATTCCAGTGCTGGGGCCTGAAAAGGAGACAGAGCTGAGTGAGGTATGGCCCTATCCTCACACTCTGTCAGGCAGGAGTGGCATGCTCATGATACTAATTTTTAAGGTGCTCTTGCTCTGTTAATGTTCAAACTAGACTTTTATTCCCACTTCTGAGAATTGGTCCTAATGTGAGGAGTAAGTCTTCCTTTGGACAATCTTCCTTGTATTACTAGAGAAAAACTGTGTTCTAAATGTACATCTCCAAGTATGACAAATGGAGGTACATTATCTGCTGGAATGTCATGCAGGTGTTAAACACCACGGTTGTGAATCAGCAATACACCATGGGCAGGTGCTCACGAAACGGTGTTGGTGAAGAAAAGAGCAGGGCACATGCACGTGCCAACCAGAGCCACGTTAGAATAGGAGGCTGAGATGAAAACTCAGACGGGGTGCTGAATTCACCTTAGTAACCGACTAAGATGAAGAAAGGCAGCAGTGCTGGCAGGGCAGGCTGAGACCCATACTGCGACATGTGAGCGAGATTGCGGACTGGGCAGCCTTTCTGTAAAGCATTTCAACACACATCCTGAGCCCTTAAGAGTCTGAATGCTACAACTAATATTACCTAGGATTTTTAGTATGGGTGTGTCTCAGCTTATGAATTGCAATAATAGGATTTGAAAAATTTAAGTCCTAGAAATTATTGTAAAACTAGAACTGTCAGTTTTAAAATTATTCTTTTTTTTTTTAAATTTTTTTTGGGGGTTCATTGTACATAGGAGTACAACTATCGTTTTTCTGGTTGTATACAAAGTAGAATCAAACAATTTGCGTATTCATACATATACATAGGGTAATGATGTTTGTCTCATTCTATTATCTTTCCTTCCCTGCCCCCTCCCCCCTCATTTTCCTCTATACAATCCAAATAAAATGTGTAGAGTGTGCTTACCAAAAACAAAACAAAACAAAACAAAACAAAACAAACAAATGATAATTAACATTAGCACTTGTTTTCCTTTAAACAGATTTCCTTTAAACAGGAAGAGCAAATAAAGAAACATACCAAAATCTTAACCACAGCTATTAGTTGATAGGGAAGTGTGGTAATTTTTATTTTCTTTAATGAATATATCTGTCATTTCTAATGACTACTTTGTAATAAAATTACATTATGATAAAAAGATAAATATTATTTATAAAAAATTACCTAGCTAATTACTCAAAGACCAAAACCTATTACATGACATAGGCTATTTATGGATTTTAACAGTATGAACAATGATAGGGACATCTTGATCAAATGCTACCCCAATTCAATCTCTCTAATTATGGACTGACTGTGATGATTGAGCTTGTCCTATAAAATAGCAGGAAGCATACATTTGATATATCTTATATATGATAAAGATGAAAAAAATCTATGAATACATATAAAAAAAAAAAAGAGTCTGAATGCTTTACTGAGGAGTCCCCAGGCTACAGGTCCTTCTCTTGAAGTTTAAAGTAGAAAAAACAAGGTTTAACGATCTTTTTCTAATCATCGCATAATTTATAACTAAATTACAGACTGTTGATGGTCAATGATAGGGAAATGCTTCAATGTGATGTCATGCAGCATTAAGTGTCATATTTAAAAATTTATTTTTTATTTTTTATTTTTTGGTACTGGGGATTGAACCCATGGGCACTCTACCACTGAGCCACATCCCAGCCCTATTTTGTATTTTATTTAGAGACAGGGTCTCACTGAGTTGCTTAGGGCCTCACAAGGTTGCTGAGGCTGGCTTTGAACTTGCTATCCTCCTGCCTCAGCCTCCCACATGCTGGGATTACAGGCGTGTGCCACGGCACCTGGCTTCATATTTTTTAAAGATAGCTCAGACTCCCAAGTAATTGGGGTAACAGGTCGGTACTACTGTGCCCAGCTCTTTTTTTCAAATTGATGTTTTAAAATCTTTTATTGTTTTTCTCTTATAAAAATAATAAAATAGCTGGGTGCAAATCAAAGAAAATGGCTCCTCACGAGGAAGCTAGTAGTATGAATAAAGCTGGAACTGTCCCCACTACCCTGCATCTGTGGAATGACTCTTTGGGGAGGGTCTCATACCACCAGTCTCCTCCAACAATACAAACTTTTTTTTAAACACTGGAAATCAAGCCCCAGGCCTTGAACATGCTAGGCAATCACTACCACTGAACTACATCCTCCACCTAACAGCACAAGTGAGTGTCACAAGAAACAAGAAGGTCCTGCTCTCACCTCTAGTCCCCATGGCCAGCAGCAGGCCTGGCCTCTCGGTGAAACCTCTCGGTCAGTATCTGCTCAGGGGGACAGATGCATAACCCTTTTGAGGAGGATACAATTTGATTTAAGAAGCACCTCTCATATGTCTGGGCCATGTTTCTACTTGTTGACCTTATACATGATTTAAGCCCATTTTAATTTTATTTATTTTAAAATTCTTCTGTTGTTACTTTTTTTAGTTTGCTTTTAGATACTGAAAAATATACTAACTTTCTCAAGTTCAAAATATATGTGCTTATTTTATCAAACATACTCTTTTATGCAGGCATGGTGGTGTACACCTGTAAGCCCAGCAACTAGTGAGGCTGAGGCAGGAGCATCTCAAGTTCAAGGTAAGCCTCAGCAATTTTGTGAGACTCTCAGCAACTTAGCAAGATCCTGTCTCATAAACTAAAAAATAAATAAATAAAAGTCAAAAGGCTGCAGATCTAAGTTAATGGTAAAGAGTCCCTGGGTTCAATCCCTAGTATTTAGTGAACTCACTCACTCTCACTCTCTCTCTCTCTCTCTGTCTCTCTCTCTCTCTCTCTCTCTCTCTGTCTCTCTCTCTCCTCTCCTCTCTCTCTCTGTCTCTTTCTCTCCTCTCCTCTCTCTCTCTGTCTCTCTCTCTTCTCTCTCTCCTCTCACTCTCTGTCTCTCTCTCTTCTCTCTCTCTCCTCTCTCTCTCTCTCTGTCTCTCTCTCTCCTCTCCTTTAACAGGCTCTTCTTTTTGGTTCTGGGTAATAGCCTGTGTGGCAAGGACCAGTTACGGGGAGCTCTTCCAAGGCTCTCTGGTGACGAGGACTTACCGATGCTAACCGAGTCTTCCCAGTCTTCCAGCACTTCTGTGACAATCAGCACATAGACATACGTCCTGTGCTTCCTCTCCTGGTTCTGTCAGACAAAAGAGAAGGAGAGGGAGAGTTTTTCTTGGAGAGCCGAGGTTACAGAAACACATTCCTATGCACATGCCCAGAGAATTTAGACATAAAATCCCTTCTACTTTTTACAGTCCTACAATCATGGCCTATTTAAAACAGTTTACAACTGAATTTTGGGCTATGAAAGTTAAGACGTTACACTCATTTTTCCTTCTCCTTCCCTTAACTGGAACTTCAAAGGAATGTTGTGACCTCTCAAGAATAAGAACCATGAGCCAGGCCTGCTAGTGCACGCCTGTAATCCCAGCTACTCCAGAGGCTGAGGCAGAAGGACTGTAAATTTGAGGCCTGCCTAGGTAATTTAGCAAGATCCTCTTGCTAAACCCTCAAAATAAAAAAATAAAGCAAGCTGGGAATGTGGTTCAGTGGTAAAGTGCCCCTCGGTTCAATTCCCAGTACACCAAAACAAAACAAAACAACAAAAAAACCCCCCATGTAAATGTAGATACAACATCAGAGAAAGACTACGATGGCAGAATGCCACAGAGGTCTCATGCCTCGGTGACTCCATCAGATAGGCTGCGTATGGCAAGCCTCCCCTTTTCTTGTGACCCCTTCTCTTCTTTAATCCCCTGATTTCTCATGTCCTCCCACCATCTTCCACATCTCGACCATAGCCAATGTCCTTGTGCTTCCCTCCTGTGCTACAGAAACTTATCTTCTATTTTTCTTGTTTTCTCTACACTTACCTACCCTTCCTCCCACCTCAGGAGAATAGGAAGAAAAGTAGGTATGGAATAAAAAATATCTAAAATTGTTTTAGCTGTTTGGAGGAAGACATTGAAGGATTTAAAAAGAACGAATGCTATTCTCTGCTGTGCTTTGACAATTCAGGGAAACATAGATCCTTCCTAGATTAGGACTATGTGGTTAGTAATATATCATTTGTACCAAAGATATCAAGAGACTCACCTCAAAAATTCCAACTAATCTTCCCAATGTCCCTTTTACTCCAGCCTGAAAAGGGAAAAAGAAAAATTAACACATCAACACTGTTATGTTGCTGGTCTCATTCTGAGTCTTGTTGAGCAGTCTAATAAAAACCAAGAGGACATGGCTGGGGCGGACTCCAGGGCTCCAAGGCTTTGTGTGTGTGACATACCAGCAGGGCACATTTTGGAGAGGGGAAGTTCCTCTCATCTCTCCTGGTCTCCCTCCCTACTGGCCAAACAGAGTGAGATGATTGGCCAAACAGTGAGAAATGCTGGCCAAACAGAGTGAGATGATTAATCAAGGCCAAGGAAACTATATAAAAATATTTTGGAGGTATTTATTACTTTATATTTATTACTTTATTCATTCATGGAACATACATACATTGAATGCCTGATCTAAGCCAGAGCAGCTTCGGTGCCAGAGGCGTAGCAGTGAACAGACAGAGAGCAAGACCCTTGGCAGACATATTTTTTTTGGTACTGGGGATTGAACCCAGGGGCACTCCACCACTGAGCCACATCCCAGCCCTATTTTGTATTTTATTCAGAGACAGGGTCTCACTGAGTTGCTTAGGGCCTCGCTAAGTTGCTGAGGCTGGCTTTGAACTCTCGATCCTCCCTCCTGCCTCAGCCTCCCAAATGCTGGGATTACAGGTGTGCGCCACCACACCCGGCCCCTTGGCAGACTTGTTTGTGGCTGTCTAGATACAGTATGCCAGAGGATAGTGCAGTACCTACAGGACCTCAGCAACGCCTAAGTCAACAAACACACAGACATGGAAATCCTATTGACAGGTATTGTGACAGAAATGTACTGAGCAATGTGAGGGAGAGAGTGACAGGAAGAGGGCCAACTTCAGAGGTCAGACCTTCTTAAAATATATTTTCTATCTTCAATCAGCCCTTTCAAATATTAGATTTATGTCTTTCTTCTCTTTCTCCCTCACTCATTTGCCCTCCCTCATCCCCATGCCTTTTAATTTCACTTTGAGATAGGGTCTGGCCAAACTGCTGAGGCTGGTCTTGAACTTGTGATCCTCCTGCTGAGTAGCACTAGGCTAGATTTGTGTCATTCTGATATATTACACATGAAAAAGAAATTATTTTTAATTTTTTGGTACTGGGGACAACCCAGGGACAATATAACACTGAATTAGAACCCCAGTCCTTTTTATTTTGAAACAGGGTCTTGCTAAGTTGCTGAAGCAGGCCTTTGAACTTGCAATCTTCCTGCCTCAGCTGGGATTACAGGCATGTACCACTGCACCTGGCTACAGGTGAATTTTGCATGAGTATTTTTCAGATAAATTAAAAAACATGTCCCAGAACAGGTGAATTTTTCAGTCTGTTTCAACTCACTAATTTTCTCTTCAAGTGTATTCTGGATGGTATTTTTCATTTCCACCTGTACTTTTTTTTTTGCAGTGCTGGGGATTGAACCCAGGGCCTTGTCTTGCTAAGGAAGCACTCTACCAACTGAGCTATATCCCCAGCTCACCACCTGTACTTTCCATACCTACCTTTTTCCATCAAGTATACTTTTTTCTGTGAAGTTCCCCCACATATACTTGAGGTGCTGGGAAATTAAACCTAGAACATGCTAAGCAAGTGTCTGTTCTTTAGTTTTTTGCAGTAATGGGGACTCAATCCAGGGGTTCTCTACACTGAGCTACATTCACAGCACTTTTTATTTTATTGTGAGACAAGGTGTCACTAAGTTGCTGAGGCTGGTCTTGAACTTGTAATCCTCCTGCCTCAGGCTCCTGAGTCACTGGGATTGTAGGAGTGTGCCACTGTGCTGGGCAAGTATTTATTCTTCTAAACTTCTTTTAAAACAGAAGCTATTCCTTCACTTACTCACTGAATGTCTTGAACATAAATTTAAGTTTTTGGACTGGGGTTGTGGCTCAGTGGTAGAGCACTTGCTTTGCATGTGGGTTCGATCCTCAGCACTGCATAAAAAAATGAATAAATAAATAAAGGTATTGTGTTCATGAACAACTAAAAGAATTTAAAAAATTTAATTCTTCACAGGCCATTCTACAAAATCCTTTCATCTATGATGAATTCCCATATTGCCTGAGATCACTTTCCCCACGCTCCCCAGGGAAAGATCATGGCAGGTCATCTAGGTGATAGAGGAGTGCTACAGGGGGTTAGAAGGTGATGTGGCTCTGTCCTTTGCTGGGCATGGCATCTGTGTCCTCTATCTAGACCCAGGTCTTTCAGCTCCCGGGGTCCTTTCATTCCCCACCCCATTTCAGGAGGGACACTTGGACTCCCCTCACTCCAAGGGTTCAACCATGAGCTCCAAGGCGAGACAGGTTTTGTCTTTTCTTTGTTGTTCTGCAATTCTGTTGTGATCCATGGAAGAGTTCACCTTCCTTTTGGATCAGGCTATGTCTTTTTTTTTTTGGCAGTGCTGGGGATTGAACCCAGGGCCTTGTGCTTGTGAGGCAGGCACTCTACCAACTAAGCTATATCCCCAGCCCAGGCTATGTCTTTTTGGCAGTCACTTTTATATTTTATCCCTATTTTTTTGGAGCAGAAGGGGTGAGAGGTGAAGGGAAGGAGAGGTGATGCTCTGGAAGCACTTGGTTAACTTGTTTTCTATTACTATTGCCATGATTTTTGTATAATAAAGTTAAAATGAGGACAAAAAGATTTTTTTTTTCTTTTTCTGGAGTATAAGAGAGTGAACCTAGGGATGCTTAATCACCAAATTACAGCCCCAGCCCTTTTAATTTTTTATTTTGAGACAAGGTCTTGCTAAGTTGCTGAGGCTGGCCTCAAACTTAAGATCTTCTTGATTCAGCCTCCTGGGCTGCTGGATTATAGACATGTGCCACTGTGTCTCGTACAAAAATACCTTCTAAACACAATACTCAGTAAGTTTGTGCAGAAAACACAAACTTTTATTCTTTTATTCTTTTTTTTTTTTTGCGGTGCTGGGGATTGAACCTAGGGTCTTGTGCTTGCAAGGCAAGCACTCTACCAACTGAGCTATATCCCCAGCCTCGAACACAAAATTTTAAATAAATACTCTAAAATTCTTAAGAATCATTTAATAACAAAAACAATAGAAACTGATTTAAAGACCTAAACCCCTGGATGACTTAGGTTTTGAAAATAATTTCTGCTAATTATCTGTTAAGGAATTTTGTCCCTCTCTCTAGCCAACATGCCTGCTTTTTCTACTATTTTATTTCTGTTCTTTATATCCATGCACCTCGTGGTTCTTGATCTACCTGAATAAAAATGTCTACCTTTCTTTTACTTTAATTGCTTCTCTTACAGTGTTTGAAATAATTGCCCTTCAAAGTCACTAAAACTAGCTTTATTTCAGGAATTAGTCAGTGAAGCTACCTGAAAGAGAAGGAAGAGCTGGCAGGTCCTGGACTAGGAAACCAGTTGCTCATCACCTCTTGATTTGGGCCATCTGTGCTACTGCTAGGGCCTGCAGTGCCCTGCTGGGGGTGGTGGGGGGAGATACGGAGCATGTTTGCTGTAGTAGCTACTGCCCAACTAATTTGTTCTTTTTTTTTTTTTTTTTTTTTGGAACTGGGGATTGAACTCAGGGACACTTGGCCACTGAGTCACATCCCCAGCCCTATTTTGTATTTTATTTAGAGACAGGGTCTCACTGAGTTGCTTAGGGCCTCGCTAAGTTGCTGAGGCTGACTTTGAACTCGCGATCCTCCTGACTCGGCCTCCCAAGTCGCTTGGATTACAGGCGTGCGCCACCGCGCCCGGCCAACTAATTTGTTCTTTATAAAGAAATCAGAAATATGGAAAAGGAAACAACCTCCAAATTTTAAGGGCACAAATCCATTTATTATTATGACAACTCAATATATTTAAAACTTTTTTTTTTGTGGTGCTGGGGATTGAACCCAGGGCCTTGTGCTTGGGAGGCAAGCACTCTAGCAACTGAGCTACATCCCCAGCTTCAATATATTCAAAACTTGTAATAGTCATTTCTACATTCAACACCAAAGAGTCACTGTGTCAGAAGAAGAAATACAAAAGCACCTTTCAGAAGTACGAAATAGATGTATTTTTGTAAAGTCTACTATAAATCAAATAATGCTGCCATCTATCTGTACATCAGAATTTCAGTGGCATTTGTTTTCACTTTACCTTCAACTTGTAGAAACTAATAATTTTTTTTTTTTTTTTGTAGGGTGGTACTCTGATTTGAACCCAGGGCCTCCTCACACATGCCAGGCAAGTGCTCTACGATAGGGTTGCACCTCCAGCCCTCCTCATGACAGTTTTATTTGTCCTTAGTTTTTATTTTAGACTTTTAAGACTCATACTTAGAGGTTCTATTTGGCAGAAGTTTATTTAAAGTGATCCTACCAATAAGTCTACAACAGAAGCAGAGGCATATTCCTACATTTACCAGTTTTCATATTGGGATTTGGCACTTTCCTAAGGAAGAGGTCTTCCTTTAAGAAGATTTCAGGGTGACCATGTGGCTCAGGGGTAGGGCACATGTCTAGCATGCTTGAGACTCTAGGTTCCATCCCCAGCATTGTGGGGTGGGGGGAGTCAGTTGAGTTACATTGCTAATAAAAAGCGAGGTTCCTTGTATGCAGGGTCCCCCAGACAGTGTTCACAAAGTATTTTACTTTTTCACAATTCTGGACCCAGAGTCCAACTTTTATCTCCTGCTCTCTTTCAAAAAGCTGCCACATGCAATCTGAGAGTGGGTTATTTTTATCTCTCACATGACTATTTGCAAGCAGTCAGGATAGGTGTCAGCGTCACATCTGACAGATATTTGCCTCAGGCATTTGGGGATCAGATTTGATTTAGGGTATATTTAAGTTTGGTCTAGTTAGGATGATGGTATGACCCTGTGTTTCTGAAATCATATGAAAGCAGTTACAGTTTCAATCTTTATGTAAAAATCCCCTAATCCAAAGAAGGAGTTATTTATGTATGTATGTATGTATTTATTTATTTATCTATTTATTTATTTAGAACCAGGGATTGAACTCAGGGGCACTCGGCCACTGAGCCACATCCCCGGCCCTATTTTGTATTTTATTTAGAGACAGGGTCTCACTGAGTTGCTAAGGGCCTCGCTAAGTTGCTGAGGCTGGCTTTGAACTAGCGATCCTCCTGACTCAGCCTCCCAAGTCGCTTGGATTACAGGCGTGCGCCACCACACCCGGCTAGGAGTCTTTTTTAAATGCTAGTGATGAAAATTCAAAATAACATAATATATCTGTCATTATTTGACTAAATGGAGGAATTGCTTTCCTAATGTTCAAAGTATAGGGTATGGATTCTAGAATTTTAGATCTAGTTAATAAAGGAAATCTCAGCAAGTGCCTTTTTTGTTTTTTGTTTTGGCTATACTGGAGATTGAATCCAGGGGTGCTCTACCATGAGCCATATCCTCAGCCCTTTTTATTTATTTTTAATTTTGAGACAGGGTCTCACTAATTTGCTAAGGGTGGCCTAGAATTTATAATCCTCCCACCTCAGGCTTCACAATCACTTGGATTACAGGTGTGTGCCACTACCCCGGCAAGTGCCTTTTTTTTTTTTAAAGAAAAAAAAATCCTACTTTTTTTCTTTGGGTGTTATATTAAGGAATAAAATATATATGTGGGAAGGGCTGGGCTGACTGGGGAGATCTCAGTGACCCTATCTTTCCTGTGCATGAATGAGCTCAGGGAGAAGCATGAATGGAGTAGGCCTAAAATGCCCTACACAAAGAACCCTGGCTTTGTTGTTTAGTTTGGATGGGCACAGGATGGATCCTCATGTCTAAACCAGATTCCACCCTTGAAGGTGGACATTTTGGCAGACATAGACGGCTGCCTAACCTCCAGGCATTACGCTGCCCTCCTGGCTACCTGGAAGACTAAGATTCTGTTCAGGCATGGGCTCCAGCACACTTGGAGAAGGCATGCCCAAGCCAGGCACTGGCAATTCACTCCCCTGCACAGACACAGGTTCAGGGTGTTGCTCATGACCCAGTTGTGGTCAACAGCTCCTGGGAGAATGTCTCCTGGGGACTTGTAGGATAGATTTCCCACCATGATAAAGAGAATACACAAAAAGAAACCCTATGCTTCCTTGCTTCTCAAGTGGGGACCTGAAACTTGGAGCTGCTACAGTCATCTTGTGATAAGGGGAAAGCCAAAAGAATCAGTGAAAAGCTGAGGAAGCTTGAGCCTGCTGAGCTGAGAAGTAATCCCATTAGGGCCACCTCTGGACTTCTTATGCAGAAAAATAACCCATGGTGCAGAAGCCACTTTGAGTCAGCAGAAAGGTGAAAGCTATCACTTTTGATTTAAAGGATGGCTCTCTGAGGAAAGCTAAGTATCCCAAAACAAAAACTCTGAACATTCAAGGGAGCTGATGTATACAGCATCGAAGCTTCCTCTGTTAAAGTGGTAAGCCCAGTCCTACCAGAAGATCAGGGCAGCAACTCTAATGCAAGTGCCTCAGTGAGGAAACCCACAATGATATATGGTTTTCAGTGCACCTGTCTGGCAAGTGCCAGGCTTGGCGACCACTCAAGGCAAGTTCAACTGAAGACAGATGGAAGGAGATGGGAAGCCAACAGAGGTCCATTATAATTAAATCATAGGGTTTTCTTTTTTAAAAATGAAAATTTTTAAACATCAAAAAAAGTAAAAAAAAAAATAATCTTTTTTTAACTATGCCAAAAAATAAAACATCATTTTGTCATATTTTTTTTTTTTTTTTTTTAAATAAACTACTGGCACACACGAAACCCCTTGTGTATTCTCTATCTCCTGCAGGAGGCAACTAATCATTCCGGTGACTTGGGAGGCTAAGGCAAGAGGATTGCAAGTTTGAGGCCAGGCTCAGCAACTCAGTGAGACCCTGTCTCAAAATAAAAAATAAAAAGGGCTAGGGATGTGAATTGGTGGTCAAGTGCCCCTGGGTTCAATCCTCAGTACCAAAAAAAAAAAAAAAAAAAAATCTCCTGTGTGTTTTTATACTTTACTACTTACTATTAAGCCTATATGGTACTTGATACATGTAGTTCTAGTTAATCCACTTTAACTGCTAAACAATTATGTATTTTCATTATGAAATTACCATAATTTATTAATCCATTTTTAGTCCTATTATTAATATGTTGTTAAATACACCTTTTTTGTAGATCTCCTTATCATGTGTGAGTTTCTGTAAAATCTACATGAGAAATCATATTTCTGAGTCACAAGGGTAAGTATTTCCAATTTTCTCAGATATTCTGAAGTTGCTCTCTGCAGTATATTAACTACAAAAAAGGTCGCCATTCTCTATCTCCCCAACATCTGTGCCCTTTGAAATGAGATTTTGCAGCTCTTCATATCAAGAGATAGAATCTACTTACTCACTCTTAGATCTAGTCTAACCTGTGGACTTGCTTTAGCCAAAACAATGAGAATGGTTTACCAGTTCCAAGCCTAGGCCTCCAGAGGCCTTGCACTTTCCACGTTACCTGCTGGAACTCTGCCACTGACATGTGAATAAGTTCAAGCTAGCCTCTTAAAGCATGAAAGGTCACAGTTGTCTCAGCTGAGCAGCCTACAGCCAGCCAGCCTCTGAACTGAGAGTACAGCCACGATCAGGAGAGTTGCTTACTTGACTGACCCAGAGCTGGCTGCAGACCTAAGAACAGTCCAGCTGACACCAGAAGTTGATCCGTGGGCTCATAAAAATTAGTAAATGCTTATATTTTAAGCCACTGAATTTTGAAATATTTTGTTAAACGGCAAACTGAAACCTTGCCAAAGTACACATGCAGTGCATGAGCTGCCATCATTTTTTCTACCCTCCTCTGGTACTGGGGATTGAATCCATGAGCACTCTACCACTGAGCCACATTCCCACACATTCCCAGCCCTTTTAATTTTATTTTGAGATAGGGGCCTTGCTAAGTTGTGAACTTGTGATCCTCTTGCCTCAGCCTCCCGAATCTCTGGGATTACAGGCATGCGGCACTGTGCCTGGCTTGTTTTTTTTTTTTTTTTTAATTAAGATTTCTAAGTCATATTTCTACTTTTATTCTTCAATACACATTCCAAAAATCAGTTTTTCAGGTCTCTTGAAAAATGCTGTGGGTATGTTGATTTTTTTTTGTTTTTGTTTTTTGGCACTGGGGATTGAACCTGGGGTGCTTTACCACTGAGTTACATCCCAGTCCTTTTTATTTGTTTTTTTGAGACAGGATCTCACTAAGTTGCTTAGGGCCTCTCTAAATTGCTCAGGTTGGCTTTGAACTATGATCCTTCTGCCTCAGCCTCCTGAGCTGCTGGGGTATGTTTGTTTGTGAACATTTAGAATAATTTTGGAAAAATTTCCATCTTTATAATACTTAGTGTTTTCATCTAAGAATAGACTCTCTACTTGTTCAGGTTTTCTTCAATTCCTTCAATGAAATTTTATTATTTTCTGAGTGTATGGTGCTAGTGTTTGAACCCACAGCTTCATACATGCTAGGCTCTACACCCCAGCCCACTTTTTTATTTTTATTTTTTATTTAATTAATTTATTTATTTTTTGCGGTGCTGGGGATTGAACCCAGGGCCTTGTGCTTGACAAGCAAGCACTCTACCAACTGAGCTATATCCCCAGCCCCTTTATTTTTTTTTGAACCAGGGATTGAACTCAAGGACACTCGGCCACTGAGCCACATCCCCAGCCCTATTTTGTATTTTATTTAGAGACAGGGTCTCACTGAGTTGCTTAGGGCCTCGCGAAGTTGCTGAGGCTGGCTTTGAACTTGAGATCCTCCTGACTCAGCCTCCCAAGTCGCTTGGATTACAGGTGTGCGCCACCACGCCCCGCCACTTTTTTATTTTTTTGAAACAGCATCTTGCTAAATTGCCCAGGCTGGCCTTGATCCTGATATCTTCCTGCTATAGTCTTCTCACTAGCTGGGATTATGGGTGTGTACCACAGCACTCAGGGATGCTCTGGAATTTTTAGTACTTCATGACTTTACATAGGATTACTTTATATAACCCTTCCTCTTGTGCTTGAAAACCTGTATATCCTTTAGTTCAATATCTCTCCATACACTTACTTGCTGGGTCTTGTAAATGGTGTCATTCAATCACTGTTTGCCTTTTTTTTTTTTTTTTTTTTAAATCACTTTCTTTTTTTCTTTTCCTTTTTTAAACCCAGGGGCACTAAACCACTGAGTCACACCCCCAACCCATTTTATTTTTTATTTTGCGATAGGGTCTTGTTAAATTGCTGAGACTGGCCTAGAACTTGTGATTGCCCTGCCTCAGACTCCAGAGCTGCTGGGATTATAGATATGTGTCACTGCACCTGGCTTTTTTGTATCAGTTTCTGAATGAAATGATTTAAAAAGTCTTTCATGTGCCTGTTGATTTTTCAACTTTCCCCCAAGTCTTTATGCAGATGCACACAAGTTCATGCCTATTTTTTTTTGATAGATTGCTTCTTTCATCACCATGAAATGTCCCTCTAATTTCTTCAAATGTTTTTGACTTAAATTCCACTTTGTCTGATATAACAATTACTATCCAAGTTTTCTTTTGGTTACTATTTACCCAATATATCTTTTTCCATCTCTTCACTTTTAGTCATTTAGCACTGTGTTTGAAAACAATATAAACTTTTAAAGTTTTATTTTCTCTTTAATCCATGCTATGTCTGTTAATTAGTTAAGTGTCAATAACTTACATTTATTCTGATTTAACTTGGACACAGCTTTTTTTACTGATCCCTGTGGAGTCTCTTCAAGATGAGATATAATCAGTCCTTAAATTTACTTCTAGTATAGCAAGCTTGGGCTAGACTACTTACTTGTGTTTGTAAATTTGATGAATTAAGAGAAAGCTGATAAGTGGCACCTCAGCCAGATTAAATTAGGCATATCTAAATCCAGTAGCTTCTAGCAGTTTAGTAACTGTGGAATCTCCAGGGGCAAGGGCTGCATGTGGTATTTGCTGAAGCCACTGTGAATTGTATTAGAGTCAATGGAAAGTAGGTTGTGGATGTACTTCCTAATGACTAAAAATCCTTTCCTGGAATGTGGAGCTGGATGCGGAAAGCAAATACAACTGTTTTGGAAGACTCTTCTGGACTCAATTCATTTAGCAGAAGGCAATTGGCTCTTATCCCAGAAACTCAACCTCTATTCAGAGTTCCAACAAAAACTAGTTTAAATATAGTTGTATATTCACTAACAGGGAAGATTCTAATCTCTACACTTAGCTACTGAATTAACTATTCATCAATGGGTAGAATTCAATTCTGTGTGATAACAGCTAACTTGCATAAAAAGACATATTTTCTTTTATTCAAGTTTCTTAAATGGTTGAAAGGTAATTTAGGGATAGTTATTTGCACTAGAAGTGTACTATCTGCAAGGCACCTTTAAATTAGGCTCTCTTAGTAAATTTAAGATATCAGTTATTTGACTAAAGTGTGATTCTTTTTTAAAAGTCACTGGTATTCAAGATAAATCATACACAGAAATGACTGAATTTATAAAAACAAGGCCTATTTGCAATCAGGGGATGGGGGGCTACATACTTATTGAAAGATATACCTGTTAAGTATCTTAGGTCACTACCTTAGAGAAACAAAAACACTTCACAGTCAAAGGACAAGAGGAGATGTAATTCTAAAACTTTAAAAAATGTGGTGGTAGTCTCCCCATGCATATTATCTCTTCTTCCCAGAACCCCACTAAAATAGAAGTAGAAGAACAAGAAAGGAAGAAATCTTGTCATATAAAATGCTAAATTAAAACCACAAAAGGCCTGTAATCCCAGTTACTCAGGAGACCAAGGCAGGAGGACTGCAAGCTTGGGGCCAGTCTGGGCAACAAAATGAGACAGTCTCAAAATAAAAATAATAATGCCTGGGATGTAGCTCCACAGAAGAGTGCTTGCCTACACTGCAAGTGGCCCGGGATTTAAAATCCACTGTAATGCAACAAAAAAACAAACACAAAAGGCAGAGAAATACAAAAAAAAGGAACAAAGAACATGTACAATGAATAGAAAAACAGTATCAAACATGGTAGATATTATCTATCTATATCAATAATCACCTTAAGTAACTATGGGTTAAATTAATTAAAAGAGAATGTCAGTGGGGAGGCCAAGGCCCTAAGCAAATTAGCCAGACCCTCTCTCTAAATAAATATAAAAACAGGACTGTGGATGTGGTTCAGTGGTTGAGTGGTGTCCCTGGGTTCAATCCCCAGTACCAAAGGTGGGGGCAGGGTGTGGATCAAAAAACGAGCCCCACCTATATTCTATTTATAAGAAACTCACTTTAAATATAAAAATACATATACGTCAAAAGGAAAAGGACACAGAAACATATACCATGCTAATACATTTAGTCAAAAGAAAGCAAGAATACCTATATGAATTTCAGATACTGGAAACTCCAGGGCAAAGAAAGTCATGAGGAATCAAGAGAGGCATTATATAATAAAAGTGCCAGTTCTCCAAGAAGACCTAATAGTGCTTTAGTGCATTCACCAAATGATAGAACAGCAAAATATATACAGCATGGTGGTGTGTGCCTGTAATCCTGGCAATTTGGGGATTAAATTTGATCAAACTTAAAAGAACAGACAGTATTCAATGTATGCTCCCCCACCAC
Organism: Glaucomys volans; assembly: GCA_020662805.1. Taxonomy (NCBI): domain Eukaryota; kingdom Metazoa; phylum Chordata; class Mammalia; order Rodentia; family Sciuridae; genus Glaucomys; species Glaucomys volans. Next base: position 135,674 of record JAJEJO010004054.1, on the reverse strand, counting down.
AATATAATTAAACCAAAAATCAGTAACAGAAAGATAGCTGGAAAATTCAAAAACATTAGGAAATTAAATAGCCTACTTTTAAATAACATACCAGGCAAAGCAGAAATTTCAAGAAAAATTCTGAAGTAAATGAAAATACAACTTTTCAAAAATATGAAAGAATCAGCAAAAGCAGTGCTTAGAGGGAAACTTAAAGCATTTAATATATATTTTAGAAAAGAAGAAAGACCTAAGGGTCTGGTGGCTCATGTCTGGAATTTCAGTTACTTCGGAGGCTGAGGCAGAAGGATTGCGAGGGATTATGTTTTGTTTTTTCTTTTTTGGAACTGGGGGTGGAACCCAGGGCTTCACATAAGTAAGGCAAGCACTTTACCAATGAGCTACATTACAGCCTGAAGGACTGCAAATTTCAGGCCAGCCTAAGCAACTTAGTGAGATCCTGTCTCAAAATTTAAAAATAAAAATAAAAAGTGCAGGAGATATTTCTCAATTGCCAAGTGCCACTGGGTTCAATCCCTAGTACCACAAAACAAAAATAAAAAATTTCTACTTTTGGAAACTAGAAAAAGAAGAGCAAAGTAAACCCAAAGCAAGCATAAGAAAAATAATAAAAACTAGAGCAGTAATCAATGAAATTGAAACAAAATATCAACTGAGAAAAAAACATAACCAAAAGTTGTTTCTTTAAAGAGCAGATAAAATTTATAGGTTGCTAGCCATGCTAATTAAGGAAAAAGACAGGAATTGCTAGTATCAGAAATAAAAGACAGTACACCGCTGTTACAGTCCCTAAGAAATAAAATTCTCAAATACCATGTCCCAGAAATGGAACATGGAACAAACAATTCCCGGAAACCGAGGGGTGATCTTTAAAATTAAAGTTGGAAAGTCCCTAAAGGCCTAAATGCTGATGGAAGGTAGCAAAGAAAAACTAAATAAATGGCATATTCCATGTGAATAGATAGGAAGACACATATCAGAAGTCAGTTCATCCCAACTTAATCTATAAATTCAATGCAATCCCAGCTAAATTCTATCAAGTTATTTTATGAATCTTGACAAGCTGACTCTAAAGTTTATAGGAAGGTAAACACTTAGGTAACTCAATGAAGAAGCATAAAGCCAGAGACTGATACTACCTGACTTCAAGCTTTACTATAAGCAAGACAGTGTGGTTTTGTTGAAAGAGACAAGAAATAATGAAATAATAGAAAGCCCAGAAATAAACCCAAATAAATATAGTCAACTGATCATTGACAAAGGAGCAAGATCAATATAAGGGACAAAAAAAGGTTGTCTTTTTCACAAATTAAGCTGAAACCACAGTTATCCATGTTAAGAAAAAAATCTATACACATACATCTTAAAACCTTCGAAAAAATTAAAATTGAATGGATCATAGACCCAAATGTAAAATGTGAAGCTATAAAACTCCAAGAAGGTAAGATAACTCAGGAGAGAATTTATGCGACTTTGGGTTTGATGATGGTCTTTTTAGATATGACACCAAAGGTGTGATTTATTTATTTATTTATTTTTTTGTGGTGCTGGAAATTGAAGCCAGGACCTTGGGCATGTGAGGCAAGCACTCTACCAACTGAGCTATATCCCCAGCACAGCATAATGGCAGAGTGCTTGGTTAGCACCATGTTTAAGGCCCTGTGTTCAATCCCTAGTATGGAGGGGTGGGGGCTAAGGAGAACATAATTAAAATAAAAAATATGTGGCTAAGCTCTTTCTGCTTCCTGGATTTCATGAGGTGAGCAACTTTCCTTTGCCACTCCTTCCACCATGATGTTCTGCCTCACCTCAGGCCCTGAGTGATAGAGTTGGCTGACCATGGACTAAGACCTCTGAAACCATTAACTGCACTGTGGTCAGAGAGACAGAAAATGTCATGGAGTAGGGAAGGCTAGGAAAATAGGATGACTAAATGCAATGTGATACCCTGGATTCTAGAACAACATCAACAAAAACATTAGTGGAAAAATAGGTGAAATCTAAATGAAGTTGTAATTTAGTTAACAGTCACATAACACTACAAAATTTCAGTTTTGATATATGTACCATGGTCATACAAGATGTTAACATTAGGGAATCATCTCTACTATCTCTGCAACCTTCCTATAAATCTGAAATTATTGAAAAATGAAAACTAAAAATTTTAAAGAAAAAATGTTGCTCTGTGAAAGACACTGTCAAAAGAATGAAAAGACACAGATTAAGGCTGGGCGGTGGCATACGCCTGTAATCCCAGCACTTGGGAGGCTGAGGCAGGAGGATTGCAAGTTCAAAACCAGCCTCAGCAACTTAGCGAGGCCCTAAGCAACTCAGTGACACCCTGTCTCTAAATAAAATACAAAATACGGCTGGGGATGTGGCTCAGAGGTCGAGTGCCCCTGGGTTCAATCCCCAGTACCCCCCGCCCCAAAAAAAGACACAGATTAACTATTTGCAAAACATATATTTGATAAAGAATTATTATTATTTTTGCCTCAAAAAGTGACATTTATTCAAAGAAAAAAAAAGAAAAAGAAAAAATGACAAGATGTCCGTCCTTTGGCTCCCTTCCCTCCCCTTTTCAGTTGCTCCTTAGCCCCCAGGATTGAACCCTGGCTGGAGCAAGGTAGCAGGACAGTCCCTCTCAGATGAAGACAGCAACATTGAGGGGCATCTCTGCAATGGAGGTGCTGTAGAAAGTCTTGATGTCTCTGAAGAGTCCCTTTTTTTTTTTTTTGTGGTGCTAGGGATTGAACCCAGGGCCTTGTACTTGCAAGGCAAGCACTCTACCAACTGAGCTATATCCCCAGCCCTGAAAAGTCCTCTTGTCTTCTTCTGTCACCATGTTAATAGACACACCCTTAAGACCAAAACGCCCACCTCGACCAATTCTGTGGATGTAATTTTCCCTGTTGGTGGGAAGGTCATAGTTGATGACTAAAGAAACCTGCTGCACATCAATACCTCTGGCCTATGTCAAGAAAGATGGCAAATTCAGACTCTGAACTGAGGATATGATCCATCCAGGGGGCTTATATTTTAAGTATTTTAAGCATGTAGGCAGCCAAAGGAAGGCAAAAGAAGTCAAGTATCCTTTGTCTCTCAAAGACCTTAGGTATGCCAGGATAAAGAATTATTATCCAAAACATGCAAATGTCAGGCATGTTAACACAGCCTACAATCCCAGCAACTCAGGAGGTTGAGACAGAAGATTCCAAGTTTGAGGACAGCTTTACCAGCTGTGCAAGACCCTGTCTCATAATAAAAAATAAGGGCTGGGGCTGTAGCTCAGGGCAGAGTGCTTGCCTAGCATGTGTGAGGCACTGGGTTTGATTCTCAGCACCACATAAAAATAAATGAAATAAAAATTAAAAAATAAAAAATAAACAGAAAAGCTGGGCATGGTAACCCATAACTATAATCCTATCAGCTTTGGAGGCTGAGCCAGAAGGATCACAAATTTGATCAACTTAGTGAGACAGATCTCACAATAAAATAAAAAGGGCTGGAGATGAAGCTCAGTAGGAGAGTACCCCTGGATTCAAATCCCCAGTACTGTGTTGGGGGGAATACACACACACACACACACACACCTCTTAAAACTCAACAGTATCAAAACAATCTGATTTAAAGAAGTGGTACACACTTGTAATCCCAATAGCTTGGGAGGTGGAGGCAGGAGGATCATGAGTTCAAAGCCAACCTTAGCAACTTAGTGAGGCTCTAAGCAACTCGGTCCTTCAATAAAAAAAAAAAAAAGCTGGATATGGCTCAGTATTTAAGGGCCCCTGGGTTCAATCTCCAGTATCAAGAAACAAAACATAACAAAACAGTCAAAATTTCTAAACAGACACCTCACTAAAGAAGATATACAGATGGGAAATAAATATAGGATGAAATGCTTCATGCTATTACACAACTGCAAATTAAAAAGAGATTTCACTACAAATCTATTAAGAGGGCCAAAACTCAGAATGCTTCTGGGGAAGATACAGAGCAACAAGAACTCACATTCACTGCTGGTGGGAATGCAAACCGGTACAGCTACTTCGGAAGACAATTCCTTTCCTTTCCCTTCCTTCTTTCCTCCCCTTCACCCTGCCCTTTAAGACAATCTCTAAGATGCCAAGGCTCATGATCCTCTTGCCTCCTGAGTAGCTAGGAATATGAGCACACACCACTGCAACTGGCTCTAGATGACAGAGTTGTTGTTGTTGTTGTTTTTCTCCCCCCCAAAACTACAATCTAGTAATCATTCCTTGGTATTTACCCAAAGGGGCTGAAAAATGTCCACACAAAAACCTGCACACAGATGTTTATAGCACCTTTATTCATAATGACCAAAACGTGTAAGAACCAAGATGCCCTTTAATAGATAAATGAATTATGGTACAACCAAATAATGGAATATTATTCAATGCTCAAAGAAATGATCTATTAAGCCACGAAAAGACATGGAGGAGACTTAAATGCATACTGCCAAGTGAAAGAAGTCAATCTGAAAAGGCTGAATACTGGATGATTCCAACCATGTGACATTCTGGAAAAGGAAGAACTACGGAGATAGCAAAAACTTCAGTGGTTGCCAGAAGTTTAGGGAGGAGAGAGAGACGAATAGGCAGAGCACAGTGAAAATATTTCAATAGTGGATACACATCATTATACACTTGTCCAAATTCATAGTATGTCCAAACCAAGAATGTCAGCTATGGACTCTGGGTGACAATGTGTCAAAGCTGGTCCACTAATTGTAGCAAACATACCACTGTGGTGTGGGCTATTGATAATGGGGGAGACTATGCCTGTGGAGGCTTAGTGGGTGTATGAGAATTCTCTACACTCTCCATTTGGTTGTTCTGTGGACTTAAAAATGCTTAAAAAAATAAAGTTAAACAAAATGACTCCTAAAATAGAATGGTTAAACTATGGCATATTCATATGATGCCCTTCAAAATAATCACTTACTTGTATGCCAAATAACATGAAGAGATGGTTACGATATAAGTAATCAAATGCCCAAATTCCAATATTTAAAAAAATACTTATTGATCTGCAAGTCTGTATGAAATTATCAATGTTAACAATGGTTATCTTTATATAAATGGAACTTTTTTCTTTTCTTTTTCTTTTCTTTTTTTTTTTTTTTGAGATGGTATCTCACCCCAGGCTGGTCAACTTCTGGTCTTAAGTGATCCTCCTGTCTCAGCCTCCCCAGTAGCTAGGACCACAGGCATGCACTACTTATTAGACCTGGCAGGATCAATTTTAAAAGGGAGTGCAGGGGAACAAACATAAAGAAAACTGGCTTATGAATCTTAGTGATCCTGGTGCTCTCATCTGATACACTCAGTTCCATTTTGTGGCTTTTTTTTGTTTTTGTTTTTGTTTTGGTACTAGGGATTGAACCCACAAGTTCTTTACCACTGAGCTAAGTCCCCAGCACTTTTTTTGAGTCAGTCTCACTAAGTTGTTTAGGGCCTAAGTTGTTGAGGCTGGCTTCAAACAAACAAACAAACAACAAACAAAAAAACCACTTTGCCAGACATTACCATAAGAGTGATCTTCCTCTTTCAGAAACATTTAATAATCGATACATTCAATTCACTCAATAGAAAGTTTATTTGAAAGTAGCAATGAAACTTTATTTATGTGGTGCTGGGGATGGAACCCCACACTCCCAGCCCTACCTTACTCTTACTCAGCATCATTCATTTTATCATGTTAAAAAATCCACCTATTAGAATAGCTGGATAATAGCATCTCACTGTTGGATGAAATTAAAGGTAATTTTTTAATTAAAAATTCCTCAGATACTATACAAGAGCATTTTTACAAATATATACTCAAAAGGAACAAAAATGGAGGCTTGAATGTTGTAAAGGTTTGCTTGACTAAAAGTAAGATTTAAATAGATAATCTCTTGATGTTCTTTTTAACAATGTGATTCTATGACCTCATAAAAATAGATTCCACTAAACATCACAGTCCCTAAATAGGCAGGCATGCCCCCCTCAGGCTTCTCAAGTCTGATGATCTTCTCAGTGGTGTCCTCATTCAGCTCTGCACCCAGAGCTTTGCTGGTCACACAGCCACAAATAGTTGATTGCCTATCTTTCAGCTCTCATAAATCTTAGGTAAAGCATGCTATCAAGGAGCTCTGGCTATCTTGGTTAAAAATGATACTGTTCCCTTCTTTAGCTGCCTTCCTCTCCATTTTAAAAACCCACTTCAAAAGCTCAGCACTTTGGAGAGTGGGTTTTATGGCTTATTTTGAAATCAAAACCATATCTGTTTAAGGGCCTGATGTGGAGCCTTACCAAATTTCTCACCTGACAGAACTGGCAGTTCAGATGGCATCCCAGATTGCCCTCTTATGATCCCCTCAACCACAAAATGTAGTAAAAGGAACAAAAGTAGAGCCAAGTGTTGGTCATGGTGGTGCACACCTGTAATCCCAGAAACTCAGGAGACTGAGGCAAGAGAATGGCAAGTTCAAGACCAGTCTGGGCAACTTAGGGAGACCCTGCTTTAAAATAAAAAGGCCTGGGGATGTAGCTCAGTGGTACAGAACCCCTGTGTTTAATCCCCAGTACTACCAAAAAGGCGGGAAATGAAATGAACACTTCAGTGGTATTCAAGAAGTCACCTGGTAACTCCCACTTCATCTGAAGGACAGGGCTGTCTCATGTGGAAGAACTCTGAATAAGCAACAATGGTGAGGGATGGACTTTGAATAAAAGTATTTCATTTGGCCCAGCAAATGCTTGGGCCTACTACTTGGAATGGGAACAGTTCATCTGTCATTGGAAACTTGATTTCCTATCCTCCGCACCACAGCATTTCTTCACCTATAAAGGAACAAACTCTAAAACCATTAGGAAAACCCAGCAGGATGGAGTCTCTCTCCTCCAGGCTAAAATCGAAGATGGTATTTTTATTTGTGATGACTTAGGCAAAGAAAATGGCTATTACAAAGGCCCTGAATGGGTAAAGGCCTGGTGTTAGAGGAAAAGCAAGGAGGTTTCAGGTCTGAGTGAAGCACAGGAAGAAAGACTGTAGTGAGATGAGGAGGTAGAGCACTGGCTAGTCTAAGAGCTGAAGCTTAGAAAGCCTTTGAATGCCATGATCCGACCTGGTTTGTTTGTTTGTTTGTTTGTTTGATTCATTCATTCATTCATTCATTCATTCATTCATTCATTTAGTGGTATTGGAGATTGAGCTCAGGGGTACTTTACCATTGAGCTACATCCCCAGTCCTTTTTTAATTTTTTGAGGCGGTATCTTGGTCAACTGCCAAAGCTGACCTTGAGGCTGTGATCCTCCTGCCCCAGTCCCTCAAGCTGCAGGGACTATAGTGGTGTACCAACCCCCACCCCAGCAGACCTAGTTTCTTTTAAGAGAATGGTTTTGGCTGCTGTGTCAAAAACGGACAGAAAGGGAGAAGGTTGTAGGTGAGAACAGAGGAACTGGGGTAAGAGGCAATGGTGATTTGGATCTCAGTGGTAGAGAAAGAGATGGTAAAAAGTAGATATATATATTTGAAGGTAAAGCTAACTGATGGACTAGATATTGCATATGAGAAAAGAGAGAAAACAGAATGATTTTAGTTTTTTAGGTGAAGAACCAAAAGGATGGAACTGATATTTGCTAAGATGGAGAAGGCTGCTGGAGGAGCAGGTCTGGGGAAGGCAGTGAACTCAAGACTCAAGGATTACACATATTGAGTTTCAGATGCCTATTCGAGTTCCAAATGGAAATACCAAGTGGGCAAGGTAAAGAGAGCCAAGTTGGGGATGGATGATTCACCACCCATTTGTTTACCGAACCACCCCCTAGCCTCACCATTTACCTACTATATTTGCTATTTTTATCTCAGTACTCGGGATTGAACCCAGGGCCTCATACTTGCTAGCTGAGCATTCTTCTTCTGAGCTACATCCCCAGCCCTCGCCTACTATATTTAAAGCTCTGAAATCAAAGAAATAAAGAGGAGGCAGGTGAGGGGGGAAAAGGCAAAAGACTGAATTTTGGGGGTATTCAACATTTAGAGGTGAAGAGATGGAGAGGAAGCAGCAAATATAAATGATGTACAAGAAAAAGTTATTCAAGAGTCTCCCTGCTCCCAAAGGTATTCTGTGCCCAGCCTTCGACTCTTTCAGCTGGGGTCTGAGAGATCATGGAGCATGGCTGCACCTTGTATGAATTCATGTCTCATAGAAAGCATGAAATAACAAATGCTCATTCATGGTTTAAGTTTTGTTAGGTAGTAGTAGGTAACTAATAGTTCTAAGTTTGTAAATGTCAGCATCACCAACAAAAGGGGTCACATATACAAGAACAATATTCTTTAATTCACAGGCTGATTAGCATATTTGGTGATTCTTCATGGATTACTTCTACTCAAATGTCTTTTACTCCTTTCAAGATTAACTTGGACAGTAATTGTCTCACAGATGTGCATGTGAACTATCCCTTCTCCAACTAGCCTAATCTTCACCAAACACTCTAATTGCAACAAAAAATAAAAATTCTAAGAATCAGAAGATGAGGTTTCAAAGGTGAAAATAAGCTTGCTTCAAAAGCAAAAAAAAAAAAAAAAAAAAACAACTAAAGTTCTTTGGTTTCATTTCCTCACATCCAAGAAGAAGACAACGTGGAAAAGAATTTTAGCAATTCTAATTTTAACTGTTCTGAGCTCAAAAATATCCCTTCAGAATTTTTGAGGGGAGGGCTATACCATTAAGTACTTTAATCAATTAATTAATTAATTAATTAATTAATTTAGGGAACCAGGGTTTGAACTCATGGACACTAGGCCACTGAGCCACATCCCCAGCCTTCTTTTGTATTTTATTTAGAGACAGGGTCTCACTGAGTTGCTTAGGGTCTCGCTAAGTTGCTGAGGCTGGCTTTGAACTCGCGATCCTCCTGACTCAGCCTCCCAAGTTGCTTGGATTACAGGCGTGTGCCACCACGCCCGGCTACCATTAAGTACTTTAAAAATGAACTTTTACAACTGGCTGATGGCTCACATGTCTCCCTTGACTCTATAAAAAATGATGGGATTATAGAAAACTGAAAATTTTTTTTAGATAAAGCAAAAGTTCCTGAGGACTTCCTTTGAGTATACCTCCTTCCGCAGAGGTAATCACTCTGACCAGCTTAATACTTTCCCTTAGACACCATTCTACAAATATATATATATACACATATATGAACCCACGGACATATATGCATTGGTACATTTTAGTTTACACGAACAGGACCACATTTGCCATCTTGTTTTTTATATCTTAGAGGATGCTCTGTGTTGGGCATATTACATATACATATTTCCTAATTTTTAAAAATTAGATGATAATACATAATGTGAACGTGACAATGGACACAACCATTCTTACTGATGGACATGTAGATTGTTTCTAAGTTTTTGCTATTACAAACTAAGTTGTGATGAACCTCTTGAACATGCTTCTTTGTGCCCTTTCTTTCTTGGCAGATACTTAGAAGTAAAAATGCTAGGGTGAGATTCAACCAAGAGGCACAGAAAGTCACAAGATTTGGTCAATGTGTCCATGACTGTGGTAGGAGGAGAGACAGGGTTCCTCTGGGAAAGGAGAGCTGGGATGGTAGAAAAAGGTCTAGAATGGTAGAAAATGACAGCAAAGAGAAATGCTAGAAAAACCTGTTTCCTCTTTTATATTTTTATGAACCTCTCGATTCACTCCAGCATCTGATATTTGGGATTATCCTTCAGAAGCCTGCAGTTGGCAAGAAACACCATAGCAGGCAAAAACAGAGCACATCAAAATGTTACCAGTGGGGGCTGGGGTGTAGCTCAGCGGTAGAGCATGTTTGAGGCCCTGTGCTCAATTCCTAGTTTAAAAAAATCCTAATGGTATGAAAAAATTAAATCTTTTTATTTTTCTCTTTTTAAAGTGTCCATACTAAACACAAATACTGTAACCAGAAAAAACATAAAGCTTGTACTATAATGGGATGGTGGAAAAAGCACTTTAAACCTCAGTCAGAAAGTCATAAAAGCTCCCATTAAATGTAGTGAGTGACCAAGTTGAAAAGCCAAAGAAGGGTCTCCAGGTAAGGGGGCAGGAGGGAACCAGGCACCATGCTGCATGTGTGGCAGGCTACGACATGGAGAGCAGGTGGGATGACCATGCACAGGGTCCAAGACAGCAAAGACATTCTTAAGGTTCTTAATACATGCCTCCTCAACCTCACTGGTAGAACTGATTTATAAATTTTGGTTAATTTGATAGAAACAAGATACCAGGTTGTTTTACTTTATATTTACCTGAAGACCAGTTGAGATGGAATATGTCTTTTTTCAGTTTTTCTTTGTCTTAGCTTAGTGGCAAATCCTATGGAAGAATAACCCACTGCAGCTGGGCGCTGGAGCACACACTTGTAATCCCAGCTACTTGGAAGGCCGAGGAAGGAGAATCTCAAGTTTGAGGGGCCTGGGCAATTCAGTGAGACCCTCAAGAAAAGGCCTACCACTGCTACCTTTCCCAGTCCATTCCATGCATATGGAAGTCACTGAGCAGAACTATAATCTCACCATGACCCCCAGGTCTAAGAACCTCCTCCACCGTGAACTCCTCTGCCAGGCTGTCAAGCTCTCCACCATCCTGCTATACTCATGACCCTTCCTTTCTTCTACTGTGTCTACCATGTTCAGGATAGGAACCCTCACCCCAATGGAGTCCACTGGGGGAGCCTGGCAAAGAGTTACCAATTAAGCATGAGTAATTAAGCAACTAGGATCTGAAGGACAAAAGGAACTCCCAGATTTGCCAAAATGGGCACTTCTCCACAACTGTGACCACCCCCAAGGGCACTGTGGAAACGTATGTCCTTTTGGTTTCGGTGGTGATAAGAGGGAAGCACATAGTGAAAGGGACCAGGATCGCTAGATGTCTTGCAACTGAAGAATGGTTTTACCTTATCAAGACTGGTTCTGTGGGACCTTTTAAAGTCCTGCCATACATTTATGCAGGTGGGAAACCTGGATTTAACTCTTTAAGCCTAGAATGGAACTCTTCTCTAGTTTATAAATATTAATACAGGAGAATGTATTAATTATAAAACATTTATTGTAGAAAGGAGGTGTAGGGTTTGACAAGGTTGAGAACCACTCTGATTTAAGTAATCATTTAGCAAATACAGAGAAGAGGAGAATGGTAACTGCACACAGGAGTCTACCATACAGTAGCACCTTCCTGATCAGCACAAGAAGGCTATCTATGGGCCCCAGATCTACACAGAAGAAATCAATGATCCCACCCTACCCAGTTCTTATGCTTCCTAATTTGTTTGATTATTTCTCTGTCTGAAAACATCCCTCAAATGAGCTGAAGAAGCCACTTACCTAAAGTAAATCAAACCAGAATTCAGGTTTAGAAAGAAAAGTGACACCTTCCTGCTACTGCCAATGATTTCCTAAAATTGTCTTGTCATTTATCACCAATTCAAACCAACCCAGATTCAATTCCTAAATAATACAAAGTAGCACCAAGGGCTATTTTATTCTGCTCCTACCAGTACTCCTCTCTAAAATCAACACATTAAACAATTTAAAATCTATTCTCAGGCTCTATAATATTTCTCCTGAAAATACTAGTGCTTCTGTTCTAATTTCATTTATTCAGTTTTGTGTTTTGCACAAACATGTGTTACAAGCCAAATAAAATTTTACTGGCAGTTGGTGCTTTACAACACTAAAATTTACATCTCTTAAAGTTCCATATTTTATGGTAGAACAAATGTTTTTAGAAACCAGTTGCAATAATGTTATTAGAAGAACAATGTTATTAAACCAATATTTTAAGAGAGATAAATAGAAAATGAAAGAAAAATTCTTGTAATGTTAAATTTGAAACAGAAATATTAACATGAAATCATAACTTTTAAAAATGTTTTTTATTTCTGTCTACTGCCTAGGAGCAATGGCACCCAGTAACACCTTAACTATGGTTTCTATATAACATTTTCTACTAAAAGGGAATTCACCAAAGAAATGGCTGATAACAGGTCTGAGTTCAAGAAAGTTAAGGTGAGCCTGGAACAGAATTCAGGGGTAATATATCATGATATCTACAACTTTTTTTTTTGGTACTAAGGATTTAAACCAGGCGTGCTTTACCACTGAGTCACATTCCCAGCCATTTTTATTTTGAGACAAGGTCTCACTAAATTGCTGAGGCTAGTTTTGAACTTGTGATCCTCCTGTCTCAGCCTCCCGAGTTCCTGGGATTATAGGCATGTGTCACCGCACTCAGCTTTCAGTTCCTTCTTTTTTTTTTTTTTTTTTGCAAAATGGGGCAGGGATTGAACTTAGGGACACTTAACCAGTGAGCCACATCCCCAGCCCTTTTCTTTTCTTTCTTTTTTTTTTTTATTTTGAAAATTTTATTTCATTAACTTAAAAGGTGAACAAAATGTGTATTTTGAATCTTACTAAACATTTATCTGACATATACATTTACATAGATGACAAAGAGGATTTCAAGTAACTTATGAGACAGTCCACTGTTCATTTAAAAATATTCTTTCTTCCACAAAACCTCTTCATTGAAAGACAAAACAAAGCCTCTAAAGCAACAAAAATCTTGTCTTTTATACTGCATAAATGATAGATGCAAACTTCTGATTTATTTATTTCATTGTCAGCTTTTATGATGAAGATGGGAGGCATAAATGTTTCCAGTTCAGTCAAATGATGCAAACAAAAAGCTGTTTCCACCAGATACAAACAAGTGTCCATTCATGCCTCTTACAGTAGAACCGTATACTTGATGCTCATACCAGATCACTTCTTCTTTTTTCCTTTACCTTTTTTACTTCCCTCTCCTTGCTGAAGACTTGGGTTACCACCTCCTGTTTTTTGTGTCCTTGTTTTTAGTTTAGGTATCATTTCTGCTGCATATAACATTACTGACTTACGTGATGGGAACTGTACAAGACAGAGGCTGCCATCTTCCTGTTTCAGCTGGACCCGGACTCTACCTCTGAACTGAACATCAAGATTCCATTCTCTAGAGTACATTTTATTTTTCTCAAGAAATACATTAAGTCCAAGCCAGGCGTGGTGGTGCATGCCTGTAATCCAAGCGACTTGGGAGGCTGAGTCAGGAGGATCGCGAGTTCAAAGCCAGCCTCAGCAACTTAGCGAGGCCCTAAGCAACTCAGTGAGACCCTGTCTCTAAATAAAATACAAAATAGGGCTGGGGATGTGGCTCAGTGGCTGAGTGTCCCTGAGTTCAATCCCTGGTTCAAAAAAAAAAAAAGAAATACATTAAGTCCAACTGCTGAGCATACATCTTGAATCTCTGTAGCTGTAGGATTTTCAACAGCCTTCCTTATGGGGATCCTCCTTCCCTCTGAGATGGTCTTCTTGTTATTTAAATAAGCAGGATATATACAAATAAACCTATCTTGGTCTGCTGGGGACCGTGCAGCTGTGCAAGCCATTTCCACTCGAGTTCACATACACCGCGGACCCCACCCACAGAAAACCTCCCCAGCCCTCTTCTTAAAAAAATTTTTACTTGTTCTAATTAATTGTACATGACAGTAGAATGCATTTATACATTTTAACAATACATAATTGGAGTGTAATTTCTCATTTTTCTGATTGTACATATTGTAGGATCACATTGGTCATGCAGTCATATATGTACATGAGGTAATAATGTCTGTTTCACTCTACTATCCTTCCTATTCCATACCACCCTTCACTCCCCTCTACCTAATCTAAAGTAACTCTATTCCTCTATTACCCCTGCCCTGCCCCATTGTGAATTAGCATCCGAATACCAGAGAAAACATTTGGCCTTTGGTTTTTTTGGGTTTGGCTTATTTTACTTAGCATGATATTCTCCAACTCCACCCATTTACCAACAAATGCCATCATTTCATTCTTATTTAAAGCTGAGAAATATTCTACACATTTTCTTTATCCATTCATCTGTTGAAGGGCACCTAGGTTGGTTCCATAGTTTAGCTACTATGAGTTGAGCTGCTATAAACATTGATGTGGCTGTGTCACTGTAGTATGCTGATTTTAAGTCCTTTGGGTATAAACCAACAGTGGGATAAACGGGTCAAATGGTGGTTCCATTCCAAGTTTTCTGAGGAATCGCCATACTGCTTTCCAGAGTGGCTGCACCATTTTGCATTCTCACCAGCAAAAAAAAAAAAAGTGTACCTTTTCTCCCACATCCTCTCAAACACTTACTATTGCTCGCATTCTGGATAATTGCCATTCTGATTTGAGTGAGATGAAATCTTAGAGTAGTTTTGATATGCATTTCTCTAATTGCTAGAGATGTTGAACATTTTTTCATATATTTGTTAATTGATTCTATTTCTTCTGTGAAGTGTCTGTTCAGTTCCTTAGCCCATTTATTGATTGGGTATTTGTTGAGTTCTTTATATATCCTAGAGATTAGTGCTTTATCTGAGATGCATGTTGTAAATCTTTTCTCCCAATCTGTAGGCTCTCTCTTCACATTGTTTCTTTTGCTGAGAAGTAGCATTTTAGTTTGAATCCATCCCATTTATTGATTCTTGATTTAACTTCTTGCACTTTAAGGGTCTTGTTAAGGAAGTCAGATCCTAGGCTGACATGATGAAGATTTGGGCCTACTTTTTCTTCTAGTAGTCACAGGGTGTCTGTTCTATTGCCTATGTCTTTGATCCACTGAGTTTTGTGCAAGTTGAGAGATAAAGGTTTAATTTCATTTTGTTACATATGGTTTTCCGTTTTTCCCAGCACCATTTGTTGAATAGGCCCAGCTCTTTTTTCTATTTTTATTTTAGAGACAGGGTCTCACTAATTTGCTTAGGGCCTCACTAAATTGCCGAGGCTGGCTTTGAATTCTTGATCCCCCTGCCTTAGTCTCCCAAGGCACTGGGATTACAGGTGTGTGCCCCCATGCCTAGCTTCAGTTCTATTTTTAAAGTGAAAAAATTTTTTTTTTTGGTATTGGGGATTGAACCCAGGCGCACTCCACCACTGAGCCACATCCCCAGCCCTATTTTGTATTTTATTTAGAGACAGGGTCTCACTGAGTTGCTTAGTGCCTCACTAAGTTGCTGAGCCTGGCTTTGAACTCGGGATCCTACTGCCTCAGCCTCCCAAGTGCTGAAATTACAGACGTGCACCACCGCACCCGGCATAAAGTGAAATTTTTATACATCACTCTAGTGGATACTCCTAGTCAAAAGTATCTATACATTTAAACTCAAATAGTCACTAACACAAATATGTAAGAACATTAATGAATATCATTTTTCATAGAGTCAATAGTATCTACTAAGAGTTTTTGCAAAAGTCAAAATGATAGTCACCAAAAACTCAATCTTCCTTAAGATGATTCTAAAAGCAAGCACGGAAGTACCATAGGAGTAGACAGCTGCCATTTCCTAAGCATGTAGAGCAGGGAGGGGTTCCTCTGAAAAAAGAGTATCCCTTGAGCTGGGCCCAGAGTTGAACTGCACTTGGCGATATGAGCACAAAGCCAAAGCTGAGCACAGGAATCATCACAATTGTACCTCAGCCAGGCCTTTCACTGGAGGCCATGTCCATGCCAAGGTTTCTTTTCATCCCTGAACTGTAACTGAGAAGCCAGGTTCTTTCTAAGGTCTCAGCTGCCAGAAACAGAGGATTCAATACCGATTTACTCACAGGCCTGAAAGGTAATGCCAGAGGTCTGCGGGATTCATTTTGTTCTCTAATGTAATATGGCCTCATACCAGCTTCCACATCAAGACAGAATCCTTTCTCTGGTCATTTTATGTATTCAAATTTATTTCTTCCAAGAATAGCTTTTAACTTCTTTTTATATATTTTTGTGTATCTGCTCTCCTAAGAGGGCAGAATAAAGAAGCTTCCTCATGGTGGTGCATACCTATAACCCCAGTGATGCAGGAAGATTGCAAATTCGAGGTCAGCCTCAGCAATTTAGTGAGATAATATCTCAAAATAAGAAATTAAAAGGGCTGGTGATGTGGCTTAGTGAAAAAGTGCCCTGTGTTCAATCCCTAGTATCAGTCAATCAATCAATTCCAAAGCAAAACCAAAACCCCCAACAAAATAAAAATGCTGGGATGAGTGCCCTACTACTGAGCAAAAAGAAAAGAAAAAAAAAATCAATCCATGTTAGATAAACATCAGTTTTCTTGAAATTTTCATGACACTGCCACGATTCCCAATAAATCCTTTCAAGACAATAAATTATCAGTGTAAAACTATAATGTACTAATAAAAACAAATTTTAGAAAAGATTCTATACAAAAAAATAAAGAAAGAATGAAGTGGTCTATAAATTGTAGAGATGGCCTAAAACAAAATAAAGCTATTTCAATCATAGAAGGGAATGAAACCTGACATAACTTTCCTATGAATATACCACAGTGAATCTCCACATCATGCACATCTATAGACCAGGATCCTAATAAGAATAAGACATACTCCATGTTTGTATAAATACTTCAAAATAGATTCTAGTGTTATATTTAACTAAAAAGAATAAAAATTAAAAGAATTATCACAATAAAATCATTACATAGAGTATACTAGGAGGCATGATTATTCTTGTATTTTATAATGCTGTGACTAAAAGAGCTTAAAATGTCTTTTTCCAAATAAAAATAAAGATGTGACAATCCTGATGAACACACAATCTGTCTTGGCTAAAGCAGCACCCATTATGTCACTGTACTTCAGTTTCCAGTCAAGATTTTGAATGTCTGTTTTGTACCCAACTTTTTTTTTTTTTTTTAAATGTCAAATGAAAAAATTCTCTATTTTTGTACCTATTTTATGGTGTTTTGTTTGTTTGTTTGTACCAGGGATTGAACTCAGAGGCACTTAATCACTGAGCGAGATCCCTAGCCCATTTTATTTTTTATTTTGAGACAGGGTCTTGTTAAGTTGCTAAGGCTGGCTTTGAACTTGCAATCCTCCTGCCTCAGCTTCCCAAACTGGGGATTACAAGGTGTGCACCACCCCTGCCCATCTTATTTTTGTACCTATTTCAAAGATAAATCTAGAGTTCAGTAGACATATGTGTACATTATTACTAGTAATTCATATTCATGCATTTAAAATCCTTTAAAAATTAAATAATGATAAATAATGATGGCTGGGGTTGCAGCTCAGTGGCAGAGCACTTGCCTAGCATATGTTAGGCACTGGGTTCAATCTTCAGCACCACATAAAAATAAAGGTATTGGGTCCATCTACAACAAAAAAACTTTTTTAAACAAATAATGAGAATTCAGAGACTGTCATCTAAATAAAGCCTGCTTTTAAACAAACAAACAAATGGGGTTAACTGATGGTCTCTTTTAATTTACAGCAATTTATACCTAGATATATACTTTCTCATTTCAATATTTCCATTAAATATATTCCAAAGATTAAAAACCTTCATTTGTTTTCACTAGTTAGGAGACTAAAAAAAGGAAAACTATCTTCTTCTAGGAGGCTGGAGTTTCAGTCTGCAGTTCTGGAACACAGCTGATTCACCTAATTAAGAAGACATTTTGGTTATTTTTCCTTACTAGCCTCTCAGTATTGTTGCTATTGCCTTTTTTTTTGGTACCAGGAACTGAACTCAGGGGCACTCAACCACTGAGCCACATTCCCAGCCCTATTTTGTATTTTATTTAGAGACAGGGTCTCACTGAGTCGCTTAGTGCCTTGCTTTTGCAGAGGCTGGCTTTGAATTCTTTTTTTTTTTTTTTTTTTTTTTGGTGGTGCTGGGGATTGAACCCAGGGCCTTGTGCATGGGAGGCAAGCACTCTACCAACTGAGCTATCTCCCCAGCCCTGGCTTTGAATTCTTGATTCTCCTGCCTCAGCCTCCCAAGCCACTGGGATTATAGGCATGCGTCACCGCACTCAGCTTGTTATTGCTTTCTTAATCCACATGAACATATTAACATTTTGAAAAAACATTTTTTAAATTAGTTGTCTACATTGAAAGATCAGGAGATCTAACATGAGAATTCAGCTTTCAGGCTTCCCTGGAGACATCTGAGGACATGGCCACATGTGGTTTCCCTCACCTTCCCAGTTTTATTAAAGCAGAATTGGCAAATAAAATTATATACGGTCATGGTATAGAACATGATGTTTTGATGGATGTGTATACCTTGCGTCCTAACTGCCACATGACAGCTGGCCTGAGTAGGTAGGGGCTGCCTCGCTGTTAGGCTAGGCTCTTCA
Source organism: Glaucomys volans (assembly GCA_020662805.1). Taxonomy (NCBI): domain Eukaryota; kingdom Metazoa; phylum Chordata; class Mammalia; order Rodentia; family Sciuridae; genus Glaucomys; species Glaucomys volans. The sequence goes on along the minus strand of JAJEJO010004054.1, from coordinate 117,419 downwards.
TACTTTGCCAAGGCCACATACACTGTCAACTGTCTGCCCTCCTCACTATAAGCTTAAGAGCTGGAGAGTCCTGGTCTATAACATTACCTCGCTCCTAATTCCCCAAACTGTTTTACTTATGTTGAAATGACTGAAAATACTCCAAATTCATTTTTCTTTTTTTAAACTGGAATTCAACTGAGCAGTGCTCTACTACTGAGCTACATCCCCCAGCCCTTTTTACTTCTGATTTTGAGACAAGGCCTTACTAAGTTGCTAAGGCTGTTCTCAATCTTGAGATCCTTTGCCTTAGCCTCCTGAGTTGTAGTCATCACAAGTATGTACCACTGTGCCCCACTATTATTCATAAAGTTTTGCTACTAAATGATATATATTTTGTGACTGAAGTTCTAAATATATTTTTTAAAATATTTTTTAGTTGTCAATGGACCTTAATTTTTTATTTTTATGTGGTGCTGAGATTTGAACTCAGTGCTTCATACATGCTAGGCAAGTGCTCTATCACTGAGCTATGACCCCAGTCCTTAAGTTTTTTAACAAAGGTTCTTTCTTTGATAAATTCTGTGACACCCCACCTTCTACCTTCTATTCACAACTGTTTGGGCCTGGTTAAAAAAAAAAAATAAAGATGACAATACAACACATACTGAGCTCACACAGCCTTTACTTTTTTCTCACTCCAAATCCAGTTAAACATTTATGAGAAATGACAGAAGAATTTCTTAAATTACTCCCAAGTAGTCACAGACTTTAAATGTTCTACTCTTGTATAACAAGAGACATGAAGCAGAACATGAAGTTCTGCTTTTACAGAGAGTTCTGAGATACCATATGGAAGTTCTTGATTACTATAGTAGAAATATAAAACCAACTTTTTTCTAGGGACAGGGAGTGCATAATAGAGCAATTGGGATTAAATACACACACATATGCACACACATTCACACACACACACATATGTATGTGTGTGTGTGTGTGTGTGTGTGTGTGTGTGTATTTGGGGGAATAATCAGTGGTACTGCTTACCACTGAGCCACATCTCCAGTCCTTTTTTTATTTTGAGACAGGATCTCACTAAGTTGCTGAGGCTGGCTTTAAACTTGTGATCCACTTGCCTCAGCCTCCTAAACTGCTGGGATTATAGTTGTGTGCCATTGCATCTGGCATCCCCAGCCTTTTTAATTTAAAATTTTTTGGAGATATAATCTCATTAAGTTACTTAAGGCTTCATTAAGTTGCTGATGCTGACCTTGAACACGGAATCCTCCTGTCTCAGCCTCCAAAGTTGCTGAGATTATAGGCAAACACTACTGTACCCAGGAAACATACAGATTTTTAATATAAAGTTCACTATGGCATTTTTTATGTTCTTATCTGAAAACACAATGGGACCAAGAAGGGTTATAATAAACTCTTGACAGATTGCCATAAAACAGATTAGGAGCACCGAAGATAATTAAGAAGCAGCTCTGAACTCTTTTTGTGTGGTACTGGAGATTGAACCCAGGGTCGTGTGCATACCTGGCAAACATTCTACCACTGAGCTACATCCCCAGCCCCTTAAAAAAATTTTATTTTGAGACAGAGTCTTACTAAGTTGTCAGGCTAGCCTCAAACTTGCGATCCTCCTACCTTGGCCTCCCAAGTAGCTGGGATTACAGGCATGTACAACTCCAGACAGCAGCTCTGAACTCTTTGAGATCCAGTTAGGGAGGTAACCTTGCTGGGTGGCGGTGCACAACTGTAGTCCCAGTTACTCAGGAGGGTTGCTTGAGCCCAGGAGTTTGAGACCAGCCTGGGCAACATAATGAGAACCTGTCTAAAGAAAGGAAGATGATCTTAATAATACTACATTAGGTATCAAGACTTTCAAATGTTTTCTTTAATGAAGCTGATTAAGTCAGACACGCTGCGAAATTTTTACATACATACATTTTACTTAAATTTTTATGTTTGATAGTCTATGAAAAGCTTGAGGGAGGATACTGAGGTACAGGAAAGCTAACGAGACATCACTAACAAAAAACATTTCTTGCTGGGGTTGTGGCTCAGTGGTAGATTGCTTGCCTGGCATTCATGAAGTACCAGGTTTGATCCTCAGCACCACATACAAAAATAAATAAAGTTATTATGTCCATCTACAACTAAAAATATATTTTAGAAAATACTAAAAAAAATTTCCAAGATGGTGAATTTTATATGACAAAGTATATGGTGGTAAGAGTTGGAGAAGCAGCAGAGAAGTACAAGATTAGGACGTAAGTTAGAAGTCACAGAGACAAGCTACACATTGTCTTGAGGTAGGCCTATGTCACAGTCTAATCAGGCTGCACACAAATACCCTGTGTACTTAATTTGCTCCTTGTTTTCTGTTTTCAGATGTTCTCTATCTTTGTGATGATGCTCTTGGCTTGACTTAGGTGAGAGGAATGTAACAGAGGAACAGAGGCAGAGAAGTTTCACATCCAGCTTCTCTTTCTCCTTGTCAGATAAGGGTTTTACTTTTCCCATTCAACTAGCAAGAAAGAACACCTCTGAAGACCACATGATGAGGTGCTTTTCTTTTATAAATACAGACACTATCACATGGATGCTCACATAGCCTCTGCTGCCCTGGGAGAAAGTCTGGTCCCTCTAGACCTGTGAGGGGTCACTATAATTGAATTTTGATTACGAGCAGCTAAAAAGTGGAGGGCTGTTTACAAAGGAGAACATTTTAGCTCTTCTTTAAGTGTTGATGCTAATGTTTCAAATGTAACAGATTTATGTTTCCAAAATTCAGCCACTATGCTGAATATTTTAAGCTGGGTTGAACAAGAATAGGTGGAGTTTAGTGACACCCAGGGCTGAAATGCTATGATTAACTACCTAATAATCTCATTCCATTCACGCCTACATAGGAATTTTTCTCTAGTAACAAAATTTATGTTCAATACAGATAATCTGATAACCTACAAACTGACCCCAAAACAACCAATGTGAGCATACTGGTCAGTATTCTTTCAAGGAGCACAGCATTAGGAGAGTGGGTATTCAAACTAGAGGTCCTGGATTCAAGTACTACTGTGAGTAGAACTACTGTGGGCACAATTTGGGCAGATCATTTAATTTCACTGAACCTTAGGGTTTTTTTTCCCTCACCTGTCAAATACAGATAATAGCAGTTACTATGTCATTGCATCATACAAAATGCTTTAGAGCAGCCTCACATGCAGTGAGTGTGCAATGAATGTTATCTATTACACTGTTTACACAAATGGATATACATTTCTTCCCTGCCAAATGGTTTCACTTCATAAATGCTGTTTCATCCTGCTTTGAATCCTTAGGATTGTGTTAAATTCATTAATGCCATGTGAAACATGGGAAGGTTATCAATTAACTCTTGTAGGTATTATCCAAGGACTCTTAAAAGCAACTATAAAATCTACAGGTAAAAACAGAACAATCAGATCTATAAGCATATAAAAGAACTATGTTTTGACTGTATATTTTAAAGAAATCTTAACATTTTAAAAACTAAACTTCTAAATAGTGCTTTCTGTTACAAGTGCTTATCTTCAAGGACAATAAAAAATACCTATCAACATCCTTCCTGATTTCAAGTCTAATTCTCTTGTTGATGGACATGGAACTGGAAAAACTATTCTCCATTCTACTTTGATGGAAGCCATAGAATTCTAATTTTTATTGTTTGTACAACATTTGATTTATTTGCAACTTTATATGAAAGATCAAAGCAGTTGACATTTCAATATCCTCTCAATGATTGTGGAATAAAGTATGGGGTATGATATGACTCTTATGTCTGCAGGAGAAAAAGTTTGTGCAAGGTTAGGCAGGATTCTTAAGGGCTAAAAATGGCAGCAAGGCTGAATCTCAAGATCAGGATTCACTTCAAGACAGGACAATGAGTAGTAGGTGACAGACTAAGTAGATGAGGAGTTTAGTTGAATGATCTGTGTTGCATATTCCATTTCCTTGTTTCACAAGCACTTTATTTCTACTTCTCTCTATCCTTCCTTTTACCTTCAGAAGGATGGTATATAATTTCCAAGAAATAAATGGTAAGCACAGGACCCTATATCCTTCCCTACTCACTCAATTTCCTATCACAACCATCTAGTTTTCTACATCTTAGCTGTACTAGTATAAACCAAGAATAATTCAAATATAACACCAAAAAACAGAACAGCAATAGCAACAACAACTAAGGTCAAGTTTCCTGAGACAGATGTCAAATCCAAACATTCTCTACAAAAAAAGAACTTTTGAGACTTCAAATTATACTACAGAGCTGTAGTAACAAAAACTATATGGTACTAGCATAAAAACAGACACAGTGGTACAGAATTGAAGACACACAGAGAAACCCACACATCTACAGTCATCTGATCCTTGACAGAGGTGCCAAAAACATACATTGGAGAAAAGACAGTCTTTTTAACAAATGGGGCTGGGCAATCTGGTTATCCATATGTGGAAGAATGAGACTCTCTCTCACCCTGCACAAAAAAGACTCAAAATGGATCAAAGGTCTAGGAATTATACCAGAAACCACACAACTCCTAGAAGAAAATGGAGCATCAATACTCCAAGATACAGACACAGGCAACAACTTTATCAAAAGGACCCCTAAAGCTCAGGAAACAATGCCAGGAATCAATAAATGGGATGGCATCAAATTAAAAAGCTTCTACACAGAAAAATGATTAAGAATATGAAAAGACAACGTACAGAATGAGAGAAAAATCTCTGCTAATTACTCTTCTGAGAGAGGATTAATATCCAGAATATATCAAGAACTCAGAAAACTTACCACTAAAAAAAAAAAAAACCCACAATAACCTGATTAATAAATTGTCAAGAATTTTTGTGTGTGTGGTGCTGGGGATTGAACCCAGAGCCCTGTGCATGCACGGCAAGCACTCTACCAATTGAGCTATAAAGATTCCTAACTGCAATCACCAGAAACCAATCTGATTAGTTTAAGAGAAGAATTTATCAAGCAATAAAAACAGCTTACAGCTTACAGAATCAGTGGGAGAACTGAAGGAATAGACTGCAGGCCAAGGTTTCAGGAACAACTCCCCCAAACACTCTGCAGACTGGGCTGCCAAGGGAGTTGCTGCCTCAAGGATAGATCAGGAAGTGGCCAAACAAAAGGAACCAGCCAAATCGGGAAGCTGACACTATAGCTGCCAATTCCAGACCCACATCTACTCTGTCAAACTATGTATCACCAGAAGGATGGGCCAGCTACCCTCAGAACCTGCCTTGCTTCTCTCCTTGTGACCAACTAAAGCAGCCTTGTGCAGTGCTTTATACTGGGCAACCCTAAGTTTTTCAGGGAGACTCAGTTGCAATTGTTAGAAGAGTTGGAGAAAAGTACTTTTGAGTATTGTAGTCTCCCCATGTCTCAAAGGGACTGGAATGGATGTGAAGACAGCCAATTCAGAATCCAGCCCTCAGAGAGTAAGTTCTCACCACACTCCATCAGGAGGAATTCTCAGAACACTTCTTTATACAAATTCAGTATTCTAATACAGTGGGTTCTCAAATCACCTGCAGATCCTATGTAAAATCAGATTCTGAGACTAGGTCTGGATAAAAGCCTGAGGTTTTCTGTGTCTAATAAGAAATGGCGATATTAACAGTACTGGTCCATCAGCCACACTGAGTAGCAAGGGCTCAAACCAGGGACAACAACTCACCATTACCTTGTTTTTATTTTAAAAAACACTTTTTAAAGATCTTTCACCATTGGTTTTGTAAATAAAGCTTTACTGGAACACAGGCCCATTTTTTAATGTATCATGTTATTTATAGCTAATTTTGCCTTACAATGGCAGTTAAGTAGTTGTGACAGAGACTATATGACCTGCATAATGAATTTTTTTCCACTCTAAAAGTATATATTATCTGTCCATTCTTTTACATTATAGAATAAGGATATAGTGTTGCATTGCAATATAAGCATTTTTAACAAGATAAAGATTTTCTCAGGGCTGGGCTTGTGGCTCAGTGGTAGAGTACTTGCCTCGCATTGTGAGGCACTGGGTTTGACTCTCAGAACCACATATAAACAAATGAACAAAATAAAGGTTTATCAACATCTAAAAAAATTTTTAAAAAAGATTTTATCTTCTATTGGTTATACTTTTAAATTGTTTTAAATTAAAGCCTTAAAAGGCTTCTGAAACCCTAGCCAGTAAAGCCTATTAGTTTGAACACAGAACTGACATTCCCTTTGCTAGGGACTAATTTAAACATGGGCTTGTGAAGCAGTTCTGGAACACCAAAGAGTTTGCAGGGGTATTCCTGAGGAAGGTTCCTTACCTCCAAATAAAAAGAGACCCCTAGGGTAAAACTATGTATCCTGTATTTGAAGAGTGTATGAAGATGGAGCAGGAGAAGCCACATTGTAAGAGAAATCTAGGAACAAAAGCCAATGAACCAAGGAGGGTGGAAAAGAAAGGTGGGAAATCCCTGGGTTTGATACCACTGAGTTCACCAACCTGGGACTTCTCATTATGTGATATAATAAACCTGTTACTGAATAATAAGGACATATTATTTTCATCTGCATACATCTTAACTGATAAGAGTGACATATTTACAAAGGACATTCATACTCATGTTCTCATTTGAACTTCATTCTACCTCCCCTCCTCCCAGGGTGGAGTAAACAGGAAGGTATTCAAGTGAGGGGCCAAGTCCAGGGAGTATAAAGCTATTTTTTCTACAGGTCACCTAGCTTTTAACTAACAGAACGAGAAACCACGATTGCCATGGCTAACTTCTTTTCATTATACCCTCTCTTGATTCCATTTGGTTCTACCAAGTTAGTCTCCTCAGCAACCCCTGTAAGAATGCCTTTTCACATCTACTCTGTTGATGTTTATTACTTCCTATACTCTGATAATTTCCATTTGGGGTATTTCTTCAGAATCTGCATTATTCCAGCCATTGTTCCATCTAGTACAGATACATGTGTTAATTATTATCTATTCACTTAATATATGTAGTAGGCTCAGGAAGAGAGGAATTTTGTATGGGAAACATGATTTTTGCCTTCAGAGATTACAATCTAGTTATGGATACCAGATACATGATAAAATAAGAGAGACATAAGCCAATGTAAGCCTGTAGGAGTTTGCATTCCGAGAATATTCCCAGGATACAATTAGTCTAAGGGGACCTCAGCAAGAGTTAGACCCAAAACAAATAGAATGTAGACTTGCTCTAAGTGTCACTTTGTATATTAGTCTTAAATGCCCTCTAGAACAAGGAAGCAGATTTTAAGACAATCTGCCTATGTGTGCCAGAGCAAGAACATGGGGACAATAAATTTTCTACCTCTAATTATGAGTCCTAAAAGAGACAATAAGCAGAGCAGAGCACAGGGTTGCCACAACAGGCTGTGGAGAAACATCAGTTCCTTCCTCTTGGTTCTGAATTTCAGTCTGTTTCTCAGCTTCCCCCAGCCTGCAAACTCATGAAATACGGGAACTAAGGGTCCGCAACTTGACTTTTTCTGTTTATTCTGAAGGATCATAATTATGGTCAAGGAACTCACTACATGTATGTTGAACACCATGTGACTAAATAAAAAACAAGATGCTGTCATTTTTTTCTAGCTGCACCATTACCAGCTCTGGCTATCAGAACTGTTGCTTTAGCCACCATTTATTTCATGGCTAGGTGCCAGGAAGCACAGCAGAAAAGGACCTCTTCTTCCTCCTCATCCCAAGGTTAGTGAGAATGAACCATTTATACTAATGCAGACTGTTTTATTTCCCAGGGCTGATACTTGATCTTCTGCCACAGGTAACAGGCCGTGCTGGAAGAGATCCATGGGAAGCCACAAAGAACTGCCAGGTATCACTGGATATAGTTACTACTATGAGCCCTCTTCCTGCTGAGAGTGTCTGATAAACATTACCATGTCACAACCCAATCACTCCTTTAATCAAGAAGGCACATGGTAACCATTAAATGCTATCTCTGTGATCTTAAGCATGTTTATTCAGTGAGTGGGATAAATTAAAGAATTACACGGACAGGACAGGCTTATGATCACAGGTACAGATGTGCCCTTTTCCTCAGTGCATACCTCCTCACAGACTTCACGGACTGCTGCTACACTTGGCTCCTCCTCAGGCTCCATGCCACCTCCAGGGACAATCCATCGGTCTGGATGGCGACTACTGCTCACCAGCAGCACCTGAAGTTACAGAGATCACATGTAAGGGGTTAAAAATTTAAAAAGACATTTGGACAAATGTAGAGTTTAAACCCCACAAATGTTAAAGTTATAATTAAGACCTATTCTTTATTTATCCTTCTCCAAAATGCTTTTTTATAAGGCAGGTTTTCATTTCACTTCAAAAGGACACTGCCTAGTAAAAACAGAAGGGCACCTGCTTTACCCTCCCCCAGACTCAGGCATCAGTCTTATCTCCTCATCTCTTTGAAATATACCTGACACAGTCACAAAAAGACAACTAAAAAACAATGTTACTAATGAGCTTGTAAATACCAGGAGAGCTGCCAGAAAAGGCCCCTGGCTATGGTGGCCACCATGGTCCAATGCTTTCCCTCCCCAGTTCTCCGTCCTGTGTGTCCCAGTTCGGTTCCATCAGATGGCTGCAGGCCAGTATAACTCACCACCCTAAGCTCTAAGTGTGCGAGGAGAACCTTGCCTCTATGGGAAAAGCAGAATATTCCTTTTATCACTCTCTAGGTGAGATAAATCTGGAGTTTTTAAACTAGGAAATGTTATTAATGGAAAGAAAACTAAACCACATATAAAACACTGCCATAAAATATAGTTTCACTAATAAAAGAAAAAAGAATACAGCTTTAGTAACTGAAACTTGACCAGTATTCTGATCATGGCTGAAATAAAAATTTTAAATGTCTCTAGTTCCTTTCCCTACCCCTCTTTGGGACAGATGCTAATAAGCAAAGTTAGCTGGACTCTCCTTTGGAGATAGAGCTGGGTTGGCATTATGTTCAAAACTAAAGGAATACTTAATTGCTCCTAAACCATCATTTTCTGATGGTTTAGGGTCTCCCTATTGACTACTGGGTCTCCCTATTCTAAACCACACTCCCTCTGAGCACTTCATTTCTATCTGCATTCATTCTGTTGTCCCCCCAAAAAAGCTACTCCCTCTCTGGCCCACTTACATCAATGCCTTCTGGTTACTGACCTTCCCAGTCAGCTCTCTCCCCCTTGAGGTCTCTCCAACTATGAGTCTTTGGAAATTCTTTCCTCATCCTTAATTCCTTTTTCCCTGATATGACAGATTCTCCTAATGCTCACCTACGAAACCTGTTATGTGCAGACTGAGAGGAGACCACGGAGTTAGGGATACGGTATGAATCCGTACCAGTAACAGACTGAAAGAAATAATGTCTTATACTTATATGTATTATTTTGAAAAAATGGTTAAAAACTCTGCTTTGATTAATACAATGCAGAATAATTGAACATTCTATGAATCCATTGTAATTTTTTTGTTGGTACGTATATGTTCAATGAACGAATACAGTATAATGCAGAGGCTCCATGAAATTTTGCCATTAAAAAAGAGTCCCCTACCTCAGATCATATAAAAAATTAACTCAAGATGGACCAAGTTAAATTTAAGAGCTGAAACTTAAAAAAGAAAAAGAAAAAACATAAGGGTAAATCTTCATGGTTTTGAATATGGCAAGACATGCCAAATTCTTGGATATGACACAAAAAGCATGAATAACAAAATAAAAAAAATATGATAAATTGGACTTCATCAAAATGTAAAACTTCTAGGCATCCAAGGACACTATTAAGAACATGAAAAGACAACATACAGAATAGAAAAGAATATCTGCAAATCACATATCTAATAAAGGTATAGTATTTAAAATATAAAAAGAACTCTTAAATACAACAAAAGACAACATTTCTCCAAAGAAGACATACAGGTGACTAATAAACACATGAAATGATGCTCAACATTACTTAGTCATCAGGGAAATGTAAAGTAAAATCACAATGAGATCCTACTTCATACCCGTAAAGAGAGCCATAAAAAGTGCTGGGAACAAACTGAAACCCTTGTACTTTGCTGGTAGGAAAGCAAAACAATTCAGCCACTGTGGGAAACACTTTGGTGTTTCCTCAAAAAGTAACAAACTGGACCCAGTGGCGCACATCTATAATCTCAGCAACCTGGGAGGCTGAGGCAGGAGGATCGCAAATTTGACGTCATCTTGGGTAAGTCAGTGAGATGTCTCAAAAATTAAAAGGGCTGAGGGTGCAGCTCAGTGGTAAAGCACCCCTTTGTTCAATCCCCAGTACAAAAAAAAAAAGTTAGCATAAAATTACCATAGGACCAGAACTGGAGATGAGCTCAGTGGCAAAGCACTTGTCTGCCATGCATGAAGCCCTGGCTTTATATCCCTAGAACTATACATACACAAAACTACTACCACATGACCTAGTAATTTCAAGGTATATACACAAAATAAGTACTAAAACAAATGCCTGCACACAAACGTACAGAGCAGCATTATTCAGAATAACCAAAAGGTAGAAATCACCCAAATGTCCATCAAAGGATGGATGGATAAACAAAATGTAGCTGGCATGGTGGCACACACCTGTAATCCCAGAGACTCAGGGGGTTGAGGTCAGCCTCAGCAACTTAGTGAGGCCCTAAGCAATAATAAGACCCTGCCCCTGCCTCAAAATAAAAAAGTAAAAAGAGCTGGGGATATAGCTCAGTGGTTAAGCACCCCCTGGGTTCAATCCTCAGTTTTTAAAAAAAAGTGGCATATACGTACAATGGAATATTATTTGGTCATAAAAGGAATGACTTACTGACATACATACAATTTGGATGAAACTTGGAAACATTACACTAAAAGAAGTCAGACATGAAATGGAAGATATGCTACAACTGCATTTATATGAAATATGTACAACAGGTAAATCTAGAGAAACACAAAACAGACTGGTTGTTGTGAGGGAGAAAATGGGAAACAACTGCTTAAGCACAGGGTTTTATTTTGGGGAGATGAAAGGGTTCTGAAAGTAGATAAGAAACAGTAAATGTCAATTGTTTACTTTAAAACAGTTCATGTTATGTTATATGAATTTCATCTCAATTTTTAAAAACCCAGTTTGGTGTGGTGGTGCACATCTGCAATCCCAGCAGCACACTTGTAATCCAATCGAAAGATTCAAGAAAAAGCAGTAAAATGAGTTAATCTTTCGCTAACTTGTTATATAAATGACAACAAAGTCTCACGTCCCCTTCTACCTAGAAAAATGTTTACCAGCCATTCTAAACCTAAGCATTGCTTCAAAGGCTGACTAGGTCCATTCAGCCAAGTTTCAGTCCAAATGAAAAATCTTTATGGGGACAGTTCAAAGGTACAACAAAGAAAAAGAAAACTCTGACATAAAATATAACCAATCAGTTTTTAAATTTCAATCACTGTGAGAGATTAATTAGTAAATCTAGTTTGTGTTATTGCTTTGCACATTGAAAGCATGACTATGAAGTAAGACTATCTGTAATAATGAGGCTGGAGAAAGTACGCCTCATTACTTTTAGTCACACTTCAAAGCAAACACCATCCGGGTAAATAGCTCTCCTCAGTAAGTTTCCTTGACAACCTGTTGAAAATTTACTGTCCCAAACCCCCAAACAAAAGAGAAGTTAGCTAAGTTCTTACCCCTTCCTGCCTTGTAAAATGCTAAATGGTGTTCTGGTCAGTAAATTACTTGCTGGGGGAGGGGCAAGATGCAGGGGACTGAACCCAGGGCCTTGCACATTAAATTCTTATCATGAAGTTTAATTTTGAAACACAAAATACTCCAAAAAAATAAATTCAATGGCAAAATTCCTCAAAGATTCTGAAAGTAACATGCTAAGCGGCCAGGGTGGGGGAGAGTCCTAGAATTTATCATTTGCTCAAAAACTATTCATCAGGCACCTTCTTGAGCCAGGGCTGGAGATGCAGAAATTAAAACCACTGCAATATCACTACAGATCATAATGGGGATATGGTCAACCAAGAATCAGACCTGTAGGAAGCTCTAGTCATTGAGACAGGTGATAGTACAGAGGTGGATAAACACACTGTTGGGTTCAGGACATAGTGGTTCTGTAGAACAGGTGGGAATCAATAGGGCGTGGGCAACCTGTTTTCCATGTGGACACAGAGAGGAGATCATCATATTGACTAGGACACATGTGTGCAATGAAGGGATAAAAAAATGCATGAGAATGATAAACCTAATGAAGGGAGAGAGAAATACAGCAATGTTTTATTTCTTAGGACATTTTTCTTTAATATTGCTTAACAAAAGTTTTTATTTAATTTTACTTTTTTTTTTTTTTTTTTTGATGGTACTGGCCATGCACATAGTGGGCAAGTGCTCTGCTACTGAGCAACATCCCTAGTCCTTTTCTCTTCAAATTTTATTTTGAGACAGGGTCTTGCTAAGTTGCCCAGGTTAGTCACCTCAAACTTGAAATCCTCCTGCCATCATGCCCAGCAAGTTTTCTTTAAAGAATATAAAAGCCATATTCCCTGTCCTAAAGGAACTGAGTATCCAGTGGAATAAGAGGGGGAAAAAAAAGCACATAATTATACAGAGTGAGGAATGCTTTGGTTGAGTTATGAACAGGACACCATGATGGCACTGAAGAGACACCTACTGAGGCTTGTGGGGAGGTGGTGGAGAGATGGTAAGGGTTTCTTAAGAGAAGTGACTTCAGCTGAAGCTCAAGAATAGTCATTCAACAACAACGAATCATTCAATGGCTACTGTATGTCCATGTGCTCATAATACAAAAACAAAAGTGGTTACAGTCTCAGCCCTTAAGAATTCAGTCACGCCGGGTGTGGTGGCACACGCCTGTAATCCAAGCGACTTGGGAGGCTGGACTTGGGAGGCTGAGTCAGGAGGATCACGAGTTCAAAGCAGCCTCAGCAACTTAGCAACTCAGTGAGACCCTGTCTCTAAATAAAATACAACATAGGGCTGGGGATGTGGCTCAGTGGCCGAGTGTCCCTGAGTTCAATCCCCGGTTCCAAAAAAAAAAAGAATTCAGTCAGTCACTAACTGCTTGTAGGTCACCAGCTGGCAGACACCAGAATGCTCACCAGGCAGTGCATGTTCTTGCCTACAGTATTTCCATCCCCTTTGCTGTTAGGCAGGGCCACATGACTAGACTGGCTAATGAAATGTGAGAAGAGACAGGCGTCACCAGTGGGCTACAACAGCAAGAAGTTCCTCCAGTCTCTCTCCTCCTTTGCCCCAGAGCCCAAGGACACTGGGCGGTCCAGTTGGTACAGCTACAAGCTTGGGCCCCTGTACAGAGGAGTGTGTATGTGGAGCAGAGCCTCTGAAAACCCAGGACTTAAAACTCTTTTGTGTTAAAAGAGTGACATTTCTATGAACACTGATGTGGCTGCATCACTGTAGTAATCTGATTTTAAGTCCTTTGGGTATAGGCCGAGGAGTGGGATAGCTGGGTCAAATGGTGGATCCATTCCAAGTTTTCTAAGGAATCTCCACACTGCTTTCCAGAGTGGCTGTACCAACTTGCAATCCCACCAGCAACGTATGAGTGTACCCTTTTCCCCACATCCTCGCCAACTCCTGTTGTTGCCTGTATTCTTAATAAAAGACATTCTAATTGGGGTAAGATGAAATCTTAAGGTGGTTTTGATTTGCATTTCTCTTATAACTAGGGATGTTGAACATTTTTTCATAAATCTGTTCATAGCTGCTCAATTCACAATAGCTAGACTGTGGAACCAACCTAGATGCCCTTCAATAGATGAATGGATAAAGAAACTGTGGTTATATATACACAATGGAATATTACTCAGCCATAAAGAAGAATGAAATCATGGCATCTGCAGGTAAATGGATGATGTTGGAGACTGTTATGCTAGGTGAGATTAGCCAATCCAAATAAATCCAAAGGCCAAATGGTCTCTCTAATAAGTGAATGATGATGCATAATGTGGGGGGAAGGGAGGCAAGAATGGAGGAAAGATAGATAGCATAAAGGGAAGGGAGGGGTGGGGTTGGGATGAGGGGGTAAGAATAATAACAGTATGTGTGACAGACATCATTGCCCTGTGTACATGTATGAATGCACAGATGGTGTGACTCTACTTTGTGGACAACCAGAGAAACAATAGCTGTACTCCATTTGTGTTCAATGAATCAAAATTAAATAAATTTAAAAAAAAAAAGAGTGACATTTCAGGGCAAATTTGTTACTGCATGTTAACCTAGCCTGCTCTGATTAACAATATAAGGGGCAACAATCTATTCTGGGGCTGGGGATGTGGCTCAGTGGTAGAGTGTCTGCCTGGCATGTATAAGGCCCTAGCTTCAAACCCCAGCACCATCACCACCTAAAAAAAAAAAAAAAAAAAAGGATTTGTTCTGTTGCCCGCCTCACATCTAATAATACAGGCAAAGAGCCTGACCCATATAAGTGATCGATAAACATTTGCTAAGCAGATGAAAAGTTAACGAAAGAGTGACAAAAAGAACAACAAAAAAATGCTTTCAGGGAAGTCACTGAAGTTTTCAAAGCACAGAAATGGCAATGTGGGTTTTAGAAGTGCCACTCTGACTGGGCCTGAAGATGGAGGTTTCTGTGGTAATTCAAATTAAGAAATGGTAAGGACAGTAGGAAAATGGGAGTTGGAAGAAGTGACAGCTTTTCAAGATACACAGAAGGAAGAACCTACAGGACAAGGTGAGGGCCAGGATACAGGAGCATGATGCCCTGGATGTGGACTGACTAGGTGGTGAAACTGCCCTCCAAGAAGACTACCGAGGGGTGTATGAAGGAGGGAAGTGCAGGAAGGAGTTGGGAAGCCAGCCTGTGAATGTGGAAATCTGAGGGTTCAGTGTGACGTCCACCAGGAATTTCAGGTGGGATATCATATAAATGTGGGACTGGAACAAAGAAAAGGAAAAGAGAGAGATTTGGAAACAACAGTTTCAAAATCTTCCAGAGTGAAGTTAACCAAGGGGAAATACATGCATATGCAAAGCCCTAGCTCAAGGAGCTGGCCCCATTTTCCTACCCACCCTCCATTCCCCTTGATGTCAGGCAATCTCCATTTTACCGCTAAGGGTGTGGAGGAGGGGGGATGTATTCCAGATACCCCAGGTTAAAGTTCAGGAGATATTTCTCTTGAAAATTAGTCCATCTATGATGATGCATTGCTAGTTTCTGGAGAATGGCATACAGCATACACCTAAAATGACCTCATTTCTTAACATTTCCAACAACGTAAGGCCGAGCACTCAGTTCCAACAGTCCCTTGGAACTGCCATTATGACCATAATGCTCTGCTGGCACCCAGGTAGCACAAGGAAGACGTAACCCTATCACACGTGTTATATGCCCTGCAAACTGGTTCTACAGATGAGCCCCTTTTCACTGTGTATGGGTGTCTTCTTAATACAAGATCAACACAAAAGTGAGTATTTGTACTTGCTTACATTCCCAAAAATGGAAGTCTACTTTTTCCAGAATGTTTTAAAGAACAGATGTCAAAACTGCTTGTGCACAATGATCCATACAATGTTTAAAAGATAGTAAAGATAAATATGAGGTGAATTAACTTATCAAAAGTAAACCAGGGGGCTCAGGTTGTGGCTCAGTGGTAGAGCGCTTGCCTAGCATGTGTGAGGCACTGGGTTCGAATCTCAGCACCATGTATAAATAAATGAATAAAATAAAGGTCTATCAACATCTAAAAGACAAAAAAAAAGGTAAACCAATACATTACCACAGGGTCCAATATTAGTACTTTCAGTTCCAAGAGTTTTAAAACCATTTAACCTATTTTTAAAATAGCTACTTAAAAATTTTAAAGCTAGTTTTTAAAAACTACACAGAAGCAAAAAACAAAAACAAAAACAAAAACAAAAAAAACCGGTAAAAGGAGTAACTACTGAATATAAACAGTTTACAAAATGTCTTCTAATGCCTCCTTACCTAGATGACTAGGTTGTTATTTAACAAAAGAAGAAATTTCCTGCCTGCTTACAGAGAAACACCATAACGTGCAGGGACCAGATATTCTGTCAGTTTTACCTTGGGCGCAACAAGGTATTTTAAGAACAATATAAGAAGGTAGTCACAGACACAAACTATCATACACAGACACCTGCTTAAGTATGAGTCCCTGGGTTGTGGGATAAAACACTAGACAATGACTGCCTCTGCACCGTAGAATTGGGGACCCTGAGGAGGAGGGGTGTCACTTTAAAATCTTGGGTACAGCTGCTGTATTTTAGAACAAGCACTTTTATAACTGACTAAGAAGAATGCCAAACATTATTTCCTAGGAAATTTCTGAAAGCCAAATGGAGTGAATGGAATATTTAGAATGTTCCAGTTTCTTGGGGTCATTAAAACAAATGGAGGAATGGCATTCCTGACATCCACAAACTGCATTATTTTCCCACACAGGCTTAGAGCTATAGGAAAGTACTGTAAAACTCCTGCTCGGTGATGGGCGGATTGTGCCAAGTCATGTACTCAATGTCCTCCAAAACACAGGTTCACACAGAAGACATTCACTATAAACTAAAAGGCAGATAATGCATTCAAAAGTAGCATCAATGTATTCATCACATTTCAACTCAGTTTAAGATGTCAGAGTACGTGTGCTCACTTTTTTTTTTTTTTTTTTGCGGTGCTGGGGATTGAACCCAAGGCCTTGTGCTTAGGAGGCTAGCACTCTACCAGCTGAGCTATATCCCCAGCATGTGCTCACTTTTTAGAAGAGGATAGTCGAGAAACTTGGGAAACCAGTTTACCTCTGACACCCACCCATCATACAAATAAATGCAAAGAAAAAAACTTTACCTCTAGACTTCAGCTTCTTTTTGGTTTGAAATGAGGTGGTCTAAAGGATCTCTAAAATCCTGTTAGCATTAGCTTTCTAGCATTCTGAATTTAGCAGGCACATACGTCTAGAGTTGTGGTTCCTTCCCCTGTACTTATTTTGCATTGCTGGGGATCGTTTTCAAAAGGTCCAAAAGGACACAGTGAAAAGCAAGCCTTCTCGCTTACATCTGTCCCCAGAGCACTTCTTGTGAAGACTTCTTGGAACAGTATAGCATATACGTATAAAAATTTATTTATTTTCTTTCTTCTTTGTTAACCCTAGTAAGTAACTCAAACACCGTGTTCCACTTTACTTTTTCACTTAAACCATGGAGATCATTACATCAATACATCTTGAAGACAGTCAGTCAGTCTGGCTATCGACAGTTTCATATATTGCCCGGCTGGTCTCAAACTCCTGGGTTCAAGTGATCCTCTGGCCTTAGCTTCCCCAGTAGCTGGAACTACAAGTGCATACCACCACCACACCCAGTCTTTTTTTTTTTTTTTTTTTTTAATGAGTGGTGATTTTTTTTTTTTTGAACCAGGGATTGAACTCAGGGACACTCGGCCACTGAGCCACATCCCCAGCCCTATTTTGTATTTTATTTAGAGACAGGGTCTCACTGAGTTGCTATGGGCCTCACTAAGTTGCTGAGGCTGGCATTGAACTCGAGATCCTCCTGACTCAGCCTCCCAAGTTGCTTGGATTACAGGCTTGCGCCACCACGCCTGGCCTGAGTGGTGATTTTTTAAATTTAAAGTTTTATAATAAACCTTCCTCATTATAGAAAAATTTCAAACACACTGGGAGAGAAAATATAATGAATTCCCAAGTAGTCATCATCACTTTAATATTTATCAACCTCTTGCCAATCTTGACATTCAATCTGAATACTGCTTTAAGGTCTCATGAAAGAGCTATGTTCTATATGATTATGCCATCGGCCTGTGATAGAAATTCATTCACCTCCATTTGTTTTTTCATTTTTAGCAACTGCATTTTGTTATAACTGAAATGAAGTTCACCTGTTCTGAAATGCAAAGATTGTCAAGACATGATTCTATGAGTCTGACTAATGTGCCCATCTGAACCCACACCCCTCTAAAGATACACATTTCCACCTCCCCCAGAAAATTCCTCGTTGCTGGCACAGTGGCACATGCCTATAATCCCAGTGACTTGGGAAGCTGAGGCAGGAGGATTGCCAAGTTGGAGGTCCACCTGGGCAAATTAGTTCCAAATAAAAAATAAAAAGGCCTGGGGTTGTAGCTCAGTAGTAGAGCATCCCTAGGTTCAATACCCAGTACCACAATAAGAAAATTCCGTGTGCCTCTTTCCTGTCAATGTTCTCAATCCAGAGGTAATCTCTGTTGTGATTTGTACCACTGCAGATTATTTCTGCCTACTCTGGACTTTTCATATACATGAAATCATACAGTAACCATCAGTAATTTCAATATATGGTTGTACCATAATTTACTTAACCGGTCCTCTCAGTGGACACCTTGGATATTCTCGATCTTCCACTATTAAAACAAAGTTACAATTAATGGCCTTATATGTGAGCCATTTTCCATATGTGACTATATTGGCAGAATCTGTAATTAATTTAATAGTCACTGAGCACCAACTCAATGCTAATCAGTGCTCTAGGTACTTAGGATATAACAATGAGCAAAACAAAGAACCTGCTCTTGTGCTCATAGACAATCTAGTGGGAGAAGACAGACAACAAAGTAGTATCACGTGTCAATAGGTATTAAGAAAAATAAGGCGCCGGGCGCGGTGGCACACGCCTATAATCCCAGCACTTGGGAGGCTGAGGCAGGAGGATCACGAGTTCAAAGCCAGCCTCAGCAACTTAGCGAGGCCCTAAGCAACTCAGTGAGACCCTGTCTCTAAATAAAATACAAAATAGGGCTGGGGATGTGGCTCAGTGGCTGAGTGTCCCTGGGATCAATCCCCAGTACCAAAAATGAATAAATAAATAAAGAAAAATAAGGCTGAATGAGGAAGCAGAAATTAACAGAGTTCTCTTTTAAATTAGTCAGAGGTCTCTCATAAGAGGTGATACTCCAGCAGAGAACTGATCAACAAACCTCAGCTCTCTATAAGGAAAGGGCATTTCAGGCAAAGTACCTCCAGGAGCAAAGGTCCTGCGCCAAGGCAAGGCCAGGACACACTTGGGTGGAATTAGCAAAGGAGAGAGAGAGACAGGAGTGGGGCAAGTCACAGAAGGTCTCTCAGAACAAGACAAGGAGGCAAGGACTTGGGGTCTTATCCCAAATGGAGAACACCCTAGTGGGTACTGAGTACACAGAAACATTTTAACAGAACAGCTCAAAAGAGCAACAAAGAAAACAGACACATGGAGCAAGGGTGGGATAAGGAGATCGGCCAGGAGAACCTATAAGAGCCAAAGAAGAGAAATGAAGATGGCTTGACTAAAGAGGCAGCAGACGGGGTGAGAAGAACTGACATTCCTGACTACAAGGCCAAATGGTAGAGAGAGGAGAATTCCCAGAGTAGACTATGAATAGGAAAAAGGAGGAAGTTAAGCACGACAGGAGTTCCTTGGCAGGAACAGATAGGAAGTGCAGAGCAGGAGTTAGATTTCACCCAGGTGAAGCACCTGCAGAGTTGCTCAGAGTCTACAGTTCAGCAAAGGGGTCGAGTGGAGGCCAGCACTGGGCTCTATGTGGAATGTGGAGCTGGGTGGAGAGCTCAGAGCGGTCTGCGGCACTCCTGACCAGAGCCCTCACAGCCTCTTTAAGGTCTTAAAGGATCCAACAAAGGATCTGAGAACAACTATCAGTGAGGGAGGAAAAAACCCAGGGGAGCAAAAAGTACTTGAAGATCAACTGGGCTAAACGAAACAGAGAGGTCAAGTTAGACAAGAACTGAGAACTGCCGCTAGGGCTGGCAAGGTGGAAGTCACCTGCATCGTGGTAAGGGCAGTTTATTAACCTGAGACTGGAACTGCCATGTCAAAGATAGGCACAGTTATAATTAAATCAATACGGATGTCTTGCCATTTGTGCAGGTTTCCACCAGTCTGTATGCCTACCAGCAGCTGTGAGAGGACTGTTCCCAGAACCTCACCAACATGTGTTATTATCATCTAACATTCTGATATTTGCCCATCTGAGGGGTGAAATACAGCATCTCTTTTTAGTTTCAAATTAAATTTTTCTTATTTGAGGGCAGTATGGCATCTTTCATATAGGTAAGAGTCACTTGTGTTTTCTTTTTAAAAATATTTTTAGCCCATTTCTTGCTGGGCTATTCATCTTTTTCTTACTAATTTGGAAGAACTCTTTACATAAGTATTAAGTAAATTAACACTTACTCAGAAACATACATGATGTTTGTTGATCTTGATCCTATGTCACACACAGTTCATTAATTAGTTCTAATAGCTTTTGATAGATTCCTTAGGATTTTCTATATAGTCAATCATGTTGTATGCAAATAAGTTTCACTTCTTCCTTCCTAATTTGTTAGATTTCTAAATCCTGCCTTACTGTATTGGCCAAGACTTTCAAAATAGTAATGAACAGAACAGGGCATCATAACAAAAAAAAAATCACAGAAAAAAGCAGGTAGCAACTATACAAAGACTGAAGGTGATACGTGCCTATAATCCCAGAGACTCTAGTGGCTGAGGCAGGAGAATCGCCAAGTTTGAGGCCAGCCTCAGCAATTTAGCAAAACCCTGTCTCAAAAATAAAAAGGCTGAGCTAATAAGCATGGTTTTGCATGCCTGTAATCTCAGCTTCTTGGGAGGCTAAGGGAGGAGGATTGCAAATTGAAAGCCAGTTTCAGTAACTTAGCAAGAACCTGTCTCAAAATAAAAAATAAAAAGGATGTCTGGGGATGTGGCTGAGTGGTTAAGTGCCCTGGGTTCAGTCTCTGGTACTAAAATAAAATAAAACAGGCTGAAGATATAGCTGGTAATAGAATATCCTTGGGTTAAATCCCTAGGAGGAAAAAGAAAAAAAAAAAAAGGATTGAGAATTCCTGGTTAAGCGTTTCTGTACTTGTGGATAGTTTATCGCTGTAGGACTCACGTGCAAACAAATGTAAATGTGGAGAAAGAGTCCATTATAGACCAAGAGATTTTAATTATTCAACATCCAGAAAATCATATATAAATAAATCTTATATAATCAAACATCTATTAAAGGAATCACAAGACACTGATGACATTGGTTGCCTGTGGGGAAGAAAACAGGGTAACTGGGGAGATAAGCATGGCAGGTAGAATTTTCCTTGTATCTTACTGATGCCATTTGAATTCTGAATCATGTAAACTTATGACCATATGAATATCTGTGTGTGCGTGCCCACAACTGAACCAAGGAGCATTTAACCACTTAGCTACACCCACAGTCCCTTTTATTTTTTATTTTGAGACAGGGTTTCACTAAATTTTTGGGACAAGCCTCAAATTTACAATCCTCCTGCCTCAGCCTCTTGAGTTGTAGAAATTATTGGATGTATCATGATATCCAGCATAAACAATTTTTTAAAAAAGTTTATTTAAAGAGCTCATTAAACTTTACAAAATAACCAAATGAGGAACAATTTTGAACCTTCTACAAACTACATTTAAAGACATTGCCAGTTGGGCACAGTGGCACATGCCTGTAATCCTAGCAACTCAGGAGGCTGAGGCAGGAAGATCCCAAGTTCAAGGACAACCTGGGCAACTTAGCAAGACCCCTCTCACAAATAATTTTAAAAGGCTGGGGATGTTGCTCAGTGGTAGAGCACCCCTGGGCTAAATCACCAGTAGCGACACACAAATCACCTACATGTGATAATTTACTCTATAAATGCCTCTTAAAATATAATGTCAGGGAACTGGGGTTGTAGCTCAGGGTTAGAGCACTTGCCCAGTACATGAGGCACTGGGTTCAATCCTCAGCACTACATAAAAATAAATAAATAAGTAAATAAAAACAAAGGTAAAATATATAAATCATATACACACACACAAACACACACACACACACAATGTCAGGGAAAATCCATTCCTACACTAACTAACCTGGATGTACTCTTTTACCCACCATTAAAGTCTTTAGTCCTATCATATTTTCCTCTTTCTATACTTTTAGTTAACCCATTAATACAGCTAGATTTAGTGGAAACTACCCATTTTTTGAACATTTTCTCCACTGATCTTTTTTAATGTTTAGCTGATCTCTTTCATGTATTTTTTTGTTTGTTTGTTTGTTTGGGCTGGGGATTGAACTCAGGGCCTTGTGCTTGTGAGGCAAGTACTCTACCAACTGAGCTATATCTCCAGCCCTCTTTCATGTTTTTTGTTTTTTTTTTTTTTGAACCAGAGATTGAACTCAGGGACACTCGGCCACTGAGCCACATCTTCAACCCTATTTTGTATTTTATTTAGAGACAGAGTTTCACTGAGTTGCTTAGAGCCTTGCTAAATTGCTGAGGCTGGCTTTGAACTCTCAATCCTCCTGACTCAACCTCCCAAGTCGCTTGGATTACAGGTGTGAGCCACCACGCCCAGCCTCATGTATTTTTAATGGAAGTGCTTGCAAATCTTTACTTAAAGCAAAGGAAATAAAAATTATAAATTATCCTTGACTTTTTTCTCAATCATTAAGAGGCCAAAACAAAAATGGCTCTGCCCAACTCTGGAAAAGCATCGCTGCTCAACAATTAATTTGACCACACTTCTATAGTGCCTCTGAAATTTTAAAAAATTGATCATAAATTTGTTTTTCAATGGTACTTCAAAGCATCTAGAGAATGAAACAGCCTCACAACACCCACCCAATGAAGTATGTAGAAAACAAAGGCTTTTTATCCATGCAATTATGTCTTAAGTTGCCATTTAGTTCTAACCCAAAGGCGAAACTTTTAAGGGAATACTTTCAAAAATGATTGTGGGCTCAGTAGTAGAGCACTTGCCTAGCACATGTAAGGCTCTGGGTTCAATCCCTAGCACCACCAAAAGGAAAAAAATAAGTGGTCCTAAAAGAAAATTTTGAGGTGAAATACACGTAAAATTAACCATTTAAAAGTGAACAATTCAGCGAAATCAGTTTCACAGTGTTGTGAAACTACCAACTCTACCTGGTATCAAAACATTTCTATCAACCCAAATAAAACCTCATACTAGCCGGGCACGGTGGCGCTCGCCTGTAATCCAAGCGACTTGGGAGGCTGAGTCAGGAGGATCACGAGTTCAAAGCCAGCCTCAGCAACTTAGCAAGGCCCATAGCAACTCAGTGAGACCCTGTCTCTAAATAAAATACAAAAATAGGGCTGGAGATGTGACTCAGTGGCTGAGTGTCCCTGAGTTCAATCCCTGGTTCAAAAAAAAAAAGGGGGGGGGCGGGGGATGTGGCTCAGTGGTTAAGCACCTCTGGGTTCAATCCCTAGTACCAAACAAATAAATAAAGTAAAAAAAAAAAAAAATTACCATATGTTGAACCAAGCTAACTGCAAGACTATCTGTAAATGGAATCATACAATATGCGACCTTTCACATCTGTCTTCTTGAACTTAGCATAAGGTTTTCAAGGTTCACCATGTTGTAGAAAGTATCAGTAGTTTATTCCCTTTTTATGCCAGTATACTCCAATGCACATACAAGCAATATACCACAATTTATTATACATTCATCTGTTAATTTGGCTGTTTTCACTTTTTGGTTATTGTGGGTAGTGTTGAACACTCCTATATAAATATCTGAACACTTGTTTTCAATTCTTTCGGGTATAAACCTAGCAGTGGAATTGATGAGTCAAACACAATTCTCTGTTAAGTTCAGCTGAACCATTTCATATTCTCACCAACAATGTATGAGCTATCTAATTTCTCCCCATTTTCACTAAAACTCACAATTACCTAACTTCTAAAGGAAAATGGAATGCCTAGATGAATAAGATTGGAAAATATTAAAATCCTTCTCTCTCACACACATACAGACATGCGCGTGCGCACACGCGCGCACACACACACACACACACACACACCAAATAACTAGACTTTCCCCCAGAAGATATGTGAAAGCATATTGAATATCAAGAGAATAAGAATAAGAAGACAAGCCAGGGCTGCGGCTGTGGCTCTGCGGTAGAGCTCTTGCCTAGCAAGGGTGAAGCACTGGGTTCGATTCTCAGCACTGTGTGGGAAATGTGGGAAGAGCCACTGGGGCAAATGCATCCTTACGGCTACGGAGTGGGTAAGATCCTGAGAACACTCAGGATTATCATGCTTGGGCGGCACACCCCCAAGTGACCCCACCAACCCCGGCCAATGGGGCAGTGTCTCAGAAGAGTCTCACCCCATCCCTCCATCCTCCTTCCTCACTGTGCACTTTCTGGCTGGATCGCTCTGATAGGCTCTTGCATCACCACCTCTCTCTGCTCATTGGCTCCCATCCTCTATAAAACATGTATGCTTCCATAATAAAGCTGAGATTGCATCACAGAACCTGTCCCCGGGGCTGATTCTCATAGCTTCACTGCTTCACCACCCCGAAGACCCACGCGTTCGACCTCATCTGGAGCCCAACGTGGGGCCAAACACGGATCTTTGGGACGTTCGGGGCTTGGGGAGTGACCCTCCAGATGGGTAATATTCCCCCCCTCACTTCAGGGACTGCAGGTGAAAGCGCTAAGCATGTTGCTCAGGAGTAAGCAGATTATTGTGGAAGAAAAGGAAGTACAACAGGTCTGAGATGTTGTGCTTTGCCTCGCCCCTTGGGCGACTGACTGCCTCTGGCATATAGGACCCTGATTTCTGGGGTTGAGTTATCTTCCTCGCCCAAAAGGCGGAGTTGTTGCAGAAGATCATAAGCTTCCACTGAATTTCTTTCCCAGAGTTACAGCTATACTAGCTTGACTGCAGGGACTCCCAGAGACAGACTTTCCAAATTTAACTGAAATCCTAACTGCAGACGCTCAGACAAAAGCTAAAACCTACGAACCTGAACCTGATGTTGGTGCTTCGGAGCCTCCCCGGAGTTCTTCTTTACAGGGGAAAGAAGCAAAAGTGGCACAGCAAGAATTAAAATCTAATCTAACAAAGGAGCAAAAATTACACCCAGAGCTTCCCATAGAGACTGTAGCACCATCTAGGGATCCTTGAGCAACATATTCTCATCCACAATATTTCACCGGGGAACCAAATAGTCCTTGGCTTCTACAATATAATGCCTTGTGTGCACAAAGAGGTCATTCCTGGTATGCAAGTCCCTCTAAAGCAGAGAAACCCATAGAGGCTTTTCCTGTGAATATAAGTCAGACCCCACAAAATCCATTACCCTGGAAGTCTCTCCTAGAAGAAATCTTAAAAACCTTGAGGCAAGCAGCTAAGGATGATGGCCCTCACAATCCATGGTTTAACCAACTATTAGAACAAATCTCTTTAGACCTTAACTGTCCTTTTGATTGGACACAAATTGCTCATACTGTCTTATCTCCTGGAGACTTTCTGTTATGGAAAGTGGCTTATTATGATGAATATGAACAACAAGCACAGCGAAATCAGCAAGCAGGTGTACAACTAAATGCTGAATATCTACAAGGTGTAGGGATTTATGATTTCCCAGCAATTAAAGTGCAAGGACAAGCATCATATTTTGATAGGTGTGCCTACGTGCCTTAAGATATTTTTTAAAAATGCCAAGCAAATATGATAAACCCTTATCAAAATTAATACAAAAGGCTACTGAATCCTTTTCAGACTTTGTTGCCAGATGCACAGAATCAGTAGAGCCTAAAGTTCAACATCATCGGGCCACTGAAGCGCTACTGAAAGAGTTAGTGTATGAGGGTTATACCAGTGAATGTAGAAGGACAATTAATCCTTTTCGCAATGCCTCTACTGAGGACTGGATTCTTGCCTGCTGAGATATCGGTACTCAGTCCAATCAAGCACCATTACTCGCAGAGGCCCTTTCTGCCTCCCTACAAGTTGCCAATCCCCCTGATCAAATTACTGGAGGCTTCCGGGGTACTAGATGTTGGACCTGTGGAGGATTAGGACATTAGGACATTAAACAATGCCCATCCAAGGCAAACAATCACAATCAAAGGAAACCCCCATCCATTTGTCCTAAATGTAGAAAAGGATTTAATTGGGCACGGGATTGCCGCTCAAAAATTACAATTGATCAGGAGCCTTTAAACAGAAAACGGAGCAACCCTCAGTCCTGCAAGTAAGAGGGGAAAAAACATCCCCAAATAATGTGGACTATCCCAATAAGCCAAAACAAGTCCCACTTAGAGCTAAAATTAGATGGAAAACCCTTCAAGGGTATTATAGACAACTAGAGCAGATGTCTCAATTATTCGGACAGAAGAGGCCAAACAAATGCATTGGAAGTTGGTGGAAGGACCTGAAGTCACAGGTGTTGGAGGGCATCAAGCATCTAAAAAACCCTCCAGACCAGTCATATAGGAAGCCCCTGATGGTGAAACGGGAACAATCACCCCTTTAATAGTTGACAACTTAGCAAATAACTTGTGGGGTAGATGTGCTAGAAGTTATGGATGCAGTTTTAACAACTGATGATCAAGCCTTTGGTGATGAAATTATAGTTCATGACAGGGCAGGAGCATCAGGGAGCACCCCCACCCCAATCCTAAAGGCCACTGTTTCACCGATAAGACCTAACCCAATTCAGTTACAATGGGATGCTACCCAACCGATATGGGTGGAACAGTGGCCCCTACCAGAACAAAAATTGCAACAGATACAACTCTTGGTGCAAGAACAACTGGCCTTGGATCACACAGAACCAACTTTTAGTCCACACAATACCCCAGTGTTTGTCATACAAAAAAGAGATAAGACTAAATGGAGGCTTTTACATTACTTAAGAGCAATCAATAGATACATGCAAAAGATGGAACTTTACAGCCTGGACTTCCCCATCTATCAGTCATCCCTCAGGATCATTATATTTCTATTCTAGACATAAAAGATTGTTTTTTCTCCATTCCTCTTCACCCAGAGGACCGCCCATATTTGCCTTTACAGTAGCAACACCCAATAATAATAATCCTACTGATAGGTACCAATGAATAGTTATTACCTCAGGGAATGAAAAATAGCCCTACTATTTGACAACATTATGTGGCTCATGCTACTAGGCTTTTAAAAGACTCTGCCTTAATTATCCATTATATAGATGATATTCTAGTGGCTCATCCAAATCAAACTTCTTTAAAAAGAACAGTTGCAGCTTTAATATTAAACCTACAAGTCATAGTCCTAAAGATTGTGCCGGAAAAAATTCAAACAATCCACCATTCACTTTTCTAGGATATTCTTTTTTTTCTTTTTTTTTTTTTTTGCGGTGCTGGGGATTGAACCCAGGGCCTTGTGCATGCAAGGCAGGCACTCTACCAACTGAGCTATATCCCCAGCCCTTTTCTAGGATATTCTAATCAGGAAAAAATCTCCCCTGCTAGACCTAAATTACTTATCGAAGACAAATATACATTGACTGAATTACAACAATTACAACAATACAGTTCCTTTATGTTAAAGGGAACTGACCTCCTAACCCCTAGACCTCTTTCTGCAGAGGCCAAAGGAGTATTAAACTTAATTTCAAAAGAAATACAGCAATTACAGACAGCTAGATTTTAATTTAATGTCCCTATAGAGGTTTACATAATCCCCACTAAAGTAGCCCAAGAGAATAAACCCCTCTTCTGGGTTCATCTTTCCTGGAGTACTACCCAGAAAATCATCCCTATCTTAGATGCGATCCTCTCATTAGCTATAAAAGCACACAAATTATGCATCCATTTATATGCTACAGAACCCGACCTTATTGTTATGCCTTTTACTAAAATTCAATTAGAAGCAATACTTTACATCACACTTTGATAGCAAGCTTCCCAGGACAACTAGACGACCATTACCCCAAAACTCAGGAAATTAAGATGCTTTTCAACTTCCCTTTATCCGTTAATGGGCAAGCCTTCCCACAAAATCAAGCAGTTCCCAAGGCTACTCTAGCATTTACAGATGCTAAGAAACACACTTGGGGTACATAACCAAAGGATCAAACCCTCAAAGGAGAAAGGGCCCTCATGGAGACTCCATTCAATTAGGAGAGCTTCAAGCTCTCATTGAGATGTTACTACAAAATTAAGAACTCCCTTTAAACATATTTCCAGACAGTGAATATGTAGTCCAGCTGGCTAAACACTTACCTTTTGCTTGGTCCAGACCTCAAAAAATACCCTTAGACAAACACATTCAACAGCTACAGTTATTATTAGAAAATAGAAGACATCCTTGGTACATCCAGCACCTTAGATCCCAAACTCAGTTGCCAGGCATATTAACAGAGGGAAATGAAGAAGTAGATAAATATATCATGACTGCTACCCTATCTCCTTTGCAGCAAGCCAAAGAACTACATGCCAAATTTCACCTCTCTGGAGCTGCCATACATAGATTGACACCTCATCTAACACCAGCATCTTGCAAACACCTAGTGAGAACATGTCAAAAGTGTGGCCCCTTATTACCTTTAAGGACACTGCAACCCCAAGGCACACGACCACATGGTCTCAACCCCTATAAACTCTGGCAAATAGATGTCACTCATTATGCTGCTCCTGGCAAATTAAAATATACAAATGTGGCCACTGATACATACTCAAAGGTCATGTTTGCCCTACCAAAGTCAGGAGAAAAAGCAAAGCATGCCATCGATTTCTTTAAGTAAGCCTTCCTTACTCTTGGAGTTCCTTGGTCCATTAAATCGGATAATGGGCCTTGCTATACAGCCTCTACCTTTCAGATTTTCCTAAAGACCTTTAATATTGATCACATTACAGGAATACCCTACAACCCCCAAGGCCAAGGAATTGTTAAACGAGCTAATGGAATACTCAAACTCCAAATTAAAAAAGAAGGGGGAAATACACTCCTACAGTTTCCTTTACAAACAACTATACAGGCACTTTTTACTTTAAATTTTCTCACTTTTAATGAAAAAAGAACTCTCTCCTATCCATAAACATTGGGGTGCCCTATTGCCATCCCCCATGCCACTACCACTGGTCCGATGGAAGGACCCTCTTACTAACACATGGCATGGTCCACATCCTTTATTAACCCAAGGCCAAGGCTTTGCTTGTGTTTTCCCAGATATGGCAGAAAGACTTCTGTGGGTGTCCTCCAGAAACATCCGTCCTGATGTTGAGACCTTCAACACAGGAGATGAAGGACCTATCCCTTGCTGACCAGTGCTCTCCAGGTGGTGGACCTCACCATTCCCACAAAGCAAGACGCCGCCACGTGCATAAGATCACCTGGGGAGACATTAAAAATCTTGACAACCAAGCCACAGCAATGGCACCAGATCCACAGCCAGGAGCCGGAATGTTATACCTCTTAATGTGTGCTATTATTACTGCTAACTCAAATGCTGCTAATGCCACACTCACTGCCCTTGATGATCAGGTGCACTATAACATGTGGGTTCGCTTAGCAGAAATTGTAAATGCTTCTGAAATTTGTATCCATCAAGATGTTCATGTGGGAATGATCTTAGGTTCTTGCCTCCATCCAGTGTGCTGTCCAGCACAGGAAATAGCCAATATGACCATGTTCTCAGCATCAAGAAAAACATCTCTTATAAGGATTCATATGACTGGGGTACTCCCCAATTTGAAAAGCCTGTTAATGCAATGGAATTAATCACTCCCATTGTCACCTTGAATAGTAATGACACCTGTGCAGAGATTCAAAACTGTGCTACTAAATGTAGACCTTTTGGCCACCCTTCCTTTAACTGTACTGAGTCAATTAATTATGGAAATGGACATTTTTCCTTACCACCTGGCTGGTTTTTCTCATGTGGGTCATATACCTTTAATTATATCCCAGCCAATATGTCTCATGGAACCCACTGTTGTCTTAGCATTTAACTGTTTTTCTTCCCTGTCATAATGAGCTTATTAGATATCACCCAGCACAACGAGTTAAAAAGAGATCTATACCACTGATGAAACTTGTGATGATTCAGTCCATCTCCTGTCGAAAACGGAATATACTGCTTTAACCTTTTCTCTTGTAGGCATTCCAGCTCTAGCAGTAGGAGCCTATAAGGAAGTCACAAAATTGGCTTGTGCAATGGTAAAAAATATTAATCACACCCCAACTGCCATAGCTAAGTTAAATGCTGAACAAAAACAACATCGACAAGCTATTCTTGATAATAGAGCAGCAATTGATTATTATTATTACACCACAAGGGTTGCAAGGAATTCAAAAATATGTGTTGTTTTAATCTTAGTGATAATAGCAATTCTACTGTAAAAGAGCTCACTCATCTTAAAACCACAGTCACTAACATAAAGCAACATGAGTGGAGTACAGAATTATGGAAATAGTTCACATCTTGGCTGCCCGATATTACTTGGTTGAAAAATCTGTTTTTTAGCAGGACTATTAGTATTTTTCTGTTATTGCTTTGTCTCTGTGGATTTCAATGCATATATAATCTCTTTAAGAAACAACGGCAAGAACAACAATTAGCTATAAAAGCTCTGCTGGCATCCATTAAAGGGGAGGGAGGAAATCCACAAGCATTCATAATGGCTATCACTGATCAATGAAGTAATTAACAATCCAAGCTCTGGACCTGCCCAATTCCCCTGATGGCACTTATCTCATGTATTGTAATACTGGTGTTGCTCTTAGGCAAACCAACCAACAACATATGCCTAATTAAAAAAGAAGGGGGCCGGGCGCAGTGGGGCACGCCTGTAATCCCAACCCTTGGGAGGCTGAGGCAGGAGGATCTCGAGTTCAAAGCCAGCTTCAGCAAAAGTGAGGTGCTAATAAGCAACTAAGTGAGGCACTGTCTCTAAATAAAATACAAAATAGGGCTGAGGATATGGCTCAGTGGTACAGAGCCCTGAGTTCAATTCCTGGTACCCATCCCCCAGAATGTTAGTGTTAGATTACTTCAATGGATCAGCAAAGTTTTAATCTAAGCTCATAGAATTATTAGTAACAGCTATAACTAATATTTCTAGAGCAACTTATAATGTTCCGAGTTCTATTGATATAAATATAATCTGAGTTAATTCTCATAATAACAGTAGGATTTAGATGTTGTTAGTGGACATACTTTTATTTCACACTTGAAGAAACTGTGGTTAAAGAAGCCAACTTGGACCTGAGGGCCAGATCGGACTCTAAAGCCACGGTCTTTCTGCCATACCACATGACTCCATTTGACTGCTGTAGCACTATCCATGAACTAACTCACCATGACAGTCCTGAATAAAGAGCAGGTTATGTTTGCAGCTTCTGTTCTACAGCACATGAATTGTAATGGTTTACATTAGCAAAACATGCTCAGAGTACAGAGCAACAATTAAGTACAACACTCAAACCAGCAAAGATAAGTCTCACCCTCTCCTGTTCTGGATGACCACAAACTGACAGACATTCATAGCTGATTCATGAACTGAAAGGCTGCATAACGTGCTAGCAATCATATCTACATTCACTGGGTTCTAGCCCAGCAGAACCTGGGAATCCACTGGGTTCTAGCCCAGCAGAACCTGGGAATCCTCCAGGCCTCCAGATCTACATCTCACCTTCAGAAAGCTGATAGTTACTTGGGTCCCTTTGCAAAGTTAACTTCAATCATAATTATTTCAACAATCTAATGCTATTTAGTAAATTCCTTTAAGAGAAGAAAATTATGCAAAAGATATTCCTCAAAGTGGCAAATATCCAAAGAGAAAGAAAAAGAAAAAGGGCAGACTTAACTCCTCATCCACCAATTGCACGAGAAAATAACTGAATTTGTATCCTAGCCTATGAAGAGGAGGAAGGAGGCCTGTCATTTAAGGGTAAGAAGCATACTCAACAGTTGTGGGAGATTAGTAAGTCTTGGCAATGGGGAAAGAGGGCCCAAAATAGATGCATTAAACAGAGTTAGGTGAGAGTTCTGATCAACACATATTTTTAGTAATTGTACATTTATAACTTTCACATGTCCCGTTCAAAATAAATCCAGCTAACGTCTTCAGTAATGTCAGAAAAGAGGGCTGGGGACGTGGCTCAGTGGTAGTGCACTTTGCCTAGAAATGCCAGAAAAATCCCCCTCCACCCCACCCATGACTATGGAAACAGTCACGACTAAATCCCAGCACTGATTCTGGCCTGCCCTGTAGCCTGATGGAGCTTTCGCTCCCACCACGCAGCTCCCTCACCCTGCACCCTGCCTCCAGTGCTTCTCTTATGCTCCACATTTGATCTGTGGGTGGGTGGGCATGGCCTAAGGAAAGCAGTGAGAAAAGCAAAATGGAAAGAGAACCTTCGTATGTCTTCCATAAGCAGTTCCCCCTTTATCCCTAAGAAACCAAACAAGGAAGCTATTTGCTAACTGATCAGACTGAATCAAGTCAAGTTTAGATTAAACCTGGGGCTGGGGTTGTGGTCAGTGTTAGAGCGCTTGCCTGACACTTCTGAGGCACTGGGTTCAATTCTCAGCACCACATAAAAATAAAATAAATGTAGCATGTCCATCCACAACTGAGAGAGGAGGTGGGGGGGAGACTGATTAAACCTGATCACACTTCTGGGGTTGTTTTTTGTTTTGCTTTTTATTTTATCATATTTTTGTTGTAGATGGACACAAAACCTTTGTTTTGTTTATGTATTTTTTATTCTTAGGTGGTGCTGAGGATGGAACCCAGTGCCTCACACGTGCCAGGCAAGTGCTCTACCACTGGGCCACAGCCCCAACCCCTTGTTTTTTAATTGCTGTCAAGTTCTTTTACTACAAAGATTTTTTTAAATTGTGGGGGTTTTTGTTTGCTTGTTTTTGTTGGTACTGTGAATTGAACTCAATGCTAGAGCAAATCCCCAACCCTTTCTTTTTTATTTTGAGGCAGGGTCTCACTAAGTTGCCAAGGTTAGCCTCAAACTTGGGATCCTCCTGCCTCAGCCTCCTGAGTTGCTGAGATCACAGGTATGCACCACTGCACCCAGCACAACCACTTTTTTAAACCTACCCTTGCTGCACATCAAGAATCAAGGAGTATGTTTCAGATTATAATAAAAAGTCAGAAAAGTGATTGCTAGAGAAAACAGTAATAATTAGTATATTGTACTATTGTCAATTATTATAACTGAACCTAAATGAATTTACTAAGGTTTTGTCTAGGAACTTAGCTTCTTTATTCTCCAGCACTATAAACACTCCTGTATCTTTTTTTTTTCCACCCCCAGTCCCAGGGATTGAACCAAGGGCACTTAACCACTGAGTCAAATCCTCAGCCCTTATTAATTTGAGAAAGGTCTCGCTAGGTTGCTTACAGCTTCACTAAGTTGCTGAGGCTGGCTTTGAACCTGTAATCTTCCTGCCTCAGTCTCTCAAGTCTCTGGAATTACAGAAGTATGCTACCACTCCCAGTTCCTCTATCATTTCTAATATTTCCAACAGTAGTTCCAATCTGTTGCTTCCCTTTTATACATGCTTTTAGTTTTAATAAGTTCATTTAAAAATGCTAATGACAGTTTCTAAGTGTAAATGATGGGAAGTCAATATATAAATCCTACCCATCCTTTAAAACTCAATACAAATGTTGAGTAGTGTGCACATCCGTAATCCTGGTGACTCATAAGGCTGAGGCAGGAGAATCTCAAGTTTTGTTTTGTTTTGTTTGAAATTTTAAGAGTAATTTATATGTTCTTTGTTAATTTTTTATTTTTTAATTTGTTCTAATTAGTTACACATGACACTAGAATGCATTTTGACACATTGTACACAAATGGAGCACAACTTCTCATTCCTCTGGCTATACATGGTGCAATGTCACACAGGTAGTCATACATGTATAGAGGGTGATCAACTCATTCCACTGTTCTGCCCACCCCCAAACCCCCTCCCATTCCCTCGCTACCCTCTGCCCAATCCAAAGTTCCTTTTTTGTCCCTACCCTGCCACCCCATTATGGATCAGCATCTGCTTATCAGAGAAAACATTCAGCCTTTTGTTTTGGGGGGACTTATTTCACTTAGCAAGATATTTTCTCGCTCCATCCACTTATATGCAAATGCCATCATTTCATTCTTAAGGCTGAGTAATATTCCATTGTGTATATGTACCAGTTTCTTTATCCATTCATCTATTAAAGGGCATCTAGGTTGGTTCCATAATCCAGCTATTGTGAAATGAGCTGCTATGAATTTGATGAGGCTTCGTCACTGTAGTATGCTGATTTTAAGTCCTTTGGGTATCAAACCTAGGAATGGTATAGCTGAGTCAAATGGTGGTTCCCTACCAAGTTTTCTTAGGAATCTCCATACTGTTTTCCAAGTGGATGCACCAATTTACAGTCCCACCAGTGATGAATGAATGTACCTTTTCCCCCACGTCCTTGCTGACACTTATTGTTGCTGTATTCTTGATAATTGCCATTCTGACTTAAGTGAGATGAAATCTTAGTTTTGATTTTCATTTCTCTAATTGCTAGAGATGATGAATATTTTTTCATGTTTGTTGATCAACTGTATTTCTTCCTCTGTGAAGTGTGTATTCAGTTCCTTACTCCATTTATTGACTGGGTTGTTTTCTTTTTTTTTTTTTGTTGTTAAGTATTTTGAATTCTTTATATATCTTGGAGATTAGTGCTCTGTCTGAGGTGTGTGTGGTAAAGATTTTCTCCCATTCTGTAGGCTCTCTCTTCACGTTGATTTTTTCCCTTTGCTGAGAAGAAGCATTTTAGTTTGAATCCATCCCGTTTATTAATTCTTGATTTTACTTCATGTGCTTTAGGAGTTTTGTTAAGGAAGTCGGTTCCTAAGCCAGCATGATGAAGATTTGGGCCTACTTTTTCTTCTATCAGGCCCAGGGTCTCTGTTCTAGTGCCTAAGTCTCTGCTCCACTTTGAGTTGATTTTTGCACAGGGCGACAGACATTTTGCTGCATGTGGATTTCCAGTTTTCCCAGCACCATTTGTTGAACAGGCTATTTTTTCTCCAATATATGTTTTGGTTCCTTCATCTAGTATGAGGTAACTATATTTATGTGGGTTTGTCTCTGTCTTCTATTCTGTACCATTGGTCTACCTATCTATTTTGGTGCCAATACCATGCTGTTTTATTATTTTGCAGTGCTGGGGATTGAACCCAGGGCCTTGTGCTTACCAGGAAGCACTCTACCAACTGAGCTATATCCCCAGCCCCCATGCTGTTTTTGTTACTCTTGCTCTGTGGTACAGTTTAAGGTCTGGTATTGTGATCCCTCCTGCTTCACTCTTCTTGCTAAGGTTGCTTTGGCTATTCTGGGCCTCTTATTCTTCCAAATGAATTTCATGATTGCTTTTCTTAGTTCTATGAAGAATGTCATTGTTAATAGGAATTGTATTAAATCTGTATAATAATTTTGGTAGTACAGTCATTTTGACAATATTAATTCTGCCTACCCAAGAACATGGGAGAGCTTTCCATCTTCTAAAGTCTTCTTCCAATTTCCTTCTTTAGTTTTCATTGTAGAGGTCTTTTACCTCTTTTGTTAGATTGGTTCCCAGTGTTTTGTTTTGTTTTGTTCTGTTCTGTTTTGCTTTTGAGGCCATTGTGAATGAGGTAGTTTTCCTAATTTCTCTTGCAGTAGACTCATCACTGATACATAGAAATGCATTTGATTTGTGAGTATTGGAGAATCACAAGTTTGAGGCCAGCCTCAGCCACTTAGTGAGACCCTGTCTCAAAAAATAAAAAGGGCTGGGGATATACTTTGGTGGCAGGGCACCCCTAGGTTCAATACCCTGTACCGCAAAAAGAAAAGCTCAACGCTAATGCCATATCTTCTGTCCAATCTTTACTTTGTAAGTAAAGATTTCCCTGCCCTAGGAAGTCATAAGCCCTTTCATGCAGGGCCTAAATCTTGGTAATTTTTGTGTCACTGAGTGCATCCAGTGTAGTATATATAAGATAAAACAAATACTTATTAAAATAATCAATCAGTGAAATATCAGTCCACTCAGGACTCATGATGTTAGCAACGAGTTCCAGACTTTGAAAATTTCACTAATAAGTAAATTTTTTTAAATAAATAAGGTACTGGAGTATTACTTAGTCTAAAATGAAATTCTGAAACAATGCTACAGCCATGGATAAGCCTTAAAGACATTATGCTAAGTCACAAAAAGATAAAAATTGTATGTTTCCACTTATATGAGATATCTGGAGCAGTCAAATCCACAGAGACAGAAAGAATGGTGGCTGCCAAGGCTGAAGTGAAGAATGAGACTTATTGTTTAAAGTGCACAGTTTCAGCTGGGGAAGATGAAAAAGTTCTGGAGATGGAAGGAGGTAATGGCTGCAGAACAATGTGAATATACTTAATGCCATAAACTGCACACTTAATAGAAGTTAAAATTTCAAATTTTGTTATGTATAGTTTACAATTAAAAAAAATGTTTTAAATAAGGGACTCACAGTTGCTAACATATTTGCCAAGTAAGCAAACAGAATATTAAACACAAGTATCATCCAAAATGACCAACAGTTCAAAAATGAAAGAACATTTTATTATCAAAAATACTGGCAAGATATATCTAAAAAGACCAAATAAAATTTTAAAAATATAACTGCCATGAGTGGCTGGGAATACAGCTCAGTGGTAGCATGCCCCTGGATTCAATCCCCAGAATAGCCCAAAACAAAAAAACTGCATCTTCCATGAGAAATGTCTTTTCTGGGTGTCCTTTTTAAAGATATTTTACTTCTAGGACTGCTTCAAGATGTTCTTCCCGCTCCATGTTCCCTACCAAGTAGTTGGGGATGGCCAGGGCAAGTTGAGAGGGGATCTTGGAGGGATGACTAATCTGGCAAGGAAAGGGTCCAGAGGACCACAGAAATGTCAGTAGTTTACAATTTCCTGACTCCAGGGCTTGGAGAGAAAGTCTTGTTTACTTGGCCCTCATCAAATCAAATCACCAAAACACACATGGTATGGAGAAAGAAGAAAGATAAAAAAGAGTATGGATTGTGCACAGCAATTCCCAATTTGTAGCTCAAAACTTCCCAGGTTTGGGGCGTAGTTCACTGGTGGAGTGTTTGCCTAGCACGCAGGAGGTCCTGGGTTCCAATCCCAGCAAAACAAAACAACTTCCCAAGTTTAATCACATGGGACACAGTAGGTCAATCTGTTGTTTCTAATTTGAAGTTTTTGTTTTTATTTTTAAATGGACACACAGTATTTCCTGTGGAGAGTGAAGAGCTTTCTTGAAGCTCAATGGCTGGGCAGCCTAGGGGATTTTGATTGTTTTAGATCCATACTGTTTACTGTGTACCTATAATAAATAGGTCATTGGCTGAATACAAGATTCAGAAGGGAGACTAATACAGTTAGTAAACAACACAATTCTGCAAATTTGTTTCAAAATGAAATCTATCAGATCTGCAAGTTAAAGCCAACCGATCAAAATGACTATATATGAGTATACTCACATACTCAGAAGTAAATAACAAAAGAAAAATATATAATGAAGACAATCTCCATCTTGAATTTTTATTTATGAGAACTGAGTTACACAGCTTCAATTTCATTTACTAAAGAATACTTGCTTTTAAAAGAATCCTGAAATTTCCATCATTTAGAAAAAAATTAGTTTTGAAATATGAAATAAACCACTAGTTTCTTAAAGATCAAAGGCAAACATTCCAAACATTATGACATGTAATAATCTTTTGTATACTTTGTAAATCATAATGCATACTTACATTTCAATGTAACATTTTAACTTGTATTAAGTACAAAACCATTTATCAATTTATCTGTTGACAAATAACGTCTTTCTTTGTTGGGGGGAGGGGGTTACTGGGGATTGAACCCAGAGGTACTTTACCAAGATACATCCCCAGCCCTTTTTTATTTTTCATTTTGAGACAAGATCTCACTAAGTTATTTAGGGCCTTGCTAATTTGCTGAGGCAAGCTGACCTCCACCGTGCGATCCTTCTCTCAGCCTCCCAAGTCACTGGGATTACAGGCACCCACCACCTTGCTTGGCTCAAGCAACACTTTGCTTACATGATTATTTTAAACTGAATTCAACAATGTGAATTATCTGATAAATGAGAGCAGAGTTAGAAATATATTTACATTTTGATATTCATTCAAAAAATATCTACTGAATATATTCTGGTTTCTGTTCAACTCTTATGAATCTTTCAACTTAAAAAAATTGTTGTGGAAAGGAATAATTCTGGGTCATAAATCAAGTTTTTGAGCCAGCAGGCCTAGGAAAAAAAATCTGCTGGAATGTATATGTATGTCAGACTCTAATCTAGGTCCTGGTGAGCAAGACAAGAGACCACTGCTCTGACAGAGTCACCACAAAGGAGGGGGAGTCATATAAACGGGAAGAAGATAATATCAAAGAGTGGGAGGTGCTAAGAGGGAATTAAAGAACATGATGCAATAGTGAAAACCTGAAGGGCAATACCCGAGAAAGAGGTTTCTCTGAGAAAAAACAGTGAAAGGAATTTTTTAAATCCTTACAGAGAATTATATCTAGCCATGTCCAGGGAAGGTACCTGAGGGATCTTTTCAGGAACCTTATGCAGTTATCAGAGGTCAGCAGCCTCAGGGACCCTTCTCTTGACCCCTCTGTGGTATGACTAACACAATGTACTTGCATAAGGCATATAATATTCATATGCTTGCAGACAAAGCTAAGATGTCCTAGAGGCAGTTTATTGTAAGTCTATTAGCTAAAAGATTAAGAAGAAATAATCTTGACTAAGGCTTTGAAAAATATTTTAAAAGCGTAACATTTTTCCTCGTTTGTTTTGAAGAATGGTGATCCTTCAAAGAAAATGGCAAGTATTACTCAAAGTTCAGATACATTATCCATAAAACATTTTTGACAATATACACCTGTCCCAGTGGATAAACCTTTTGCTACCTTCTTGGGACCATTCTAGCAGCCTTCTCTGTGATGTTCTTTGAACTTAGACACAATAATAACCTCTGCTCTAAAGACGGGATAAGAGAATACAGTTCAGGGATGGGGCAGTAGCTCAGTGGTAGAATGCTTGCCTCACATGCATGAGGCACTGGGTTCAATCCTCAGCATCACATTAAAAAAATAAGGGCTGGGGATATAGCTCAGTTGGTAGAGTGCTTGCCTTGCAAGCACAAGGTCCAGAGTTCAATACCCAGCACTGCA
Organism: Glaucomys volans; assembly: GCA_020662805.1. Classification (NCBI taxonomy): domain Eukaryota; kingdom Metazoa; phylum Chordata; class Mammalia; order Rodentia; family Sciuridae; genus Glaucomys; species Glaucomys volans. Next base: position 78,256 of record JAJEJO010004054.1, on the reverse strand, counting down.
AAAAATAAAATAAAAATTAAAAAATAAAAAAATTAACACATAAAAAGATATTGTGTTCATTTACAACTAAAAAATATTTTTTAAAAGAGAGAGAATACAGTTCAAATTCAGATTAGTCCAGTGAAAATGGTTGACTTCTTTCTTCCTGTGCTTGGTCTTCATACTCTGGTACCATCAACCACCCATCACCCAGGTGTTCAAGTTATAAACTTAGGAGTCACCTGAGAAAGCTTCTCCCCTCTCCTTTCCCCCTCAATTTAACCTGTTACCCAGTTGAGGGACTCTCCCCAATCCCCATACATATCTGAAATCCTTCTTTCTGCTTCAATGCCACTAAAGTAACTCAAGATGTTTACTTGACTGAACTTTTATAACAAACTATCTGGTATCCCAATATATGTGCTCTCTCCCTTCCAATTTATTCTCTATTCTGCAGTCCAAATAATCTTTTAAAACAAAACTCTGATCACATTTCTCACCTAGCTCTGCTTTTATTAAAAACCCTTCAAATGCCTCTATTGCTTTTAAAACCAGAACTATCATGAGTGAAAATATGAATTAAACAGGATTGTCCAAGTGCTGACTAAAGCTGGATGATGAGGACACTGAGCTTATCATAGTGTTCTCTCTTCTGTGTGTCCTTCCCAATGCCTAGTTAACAGTGCCCAGAGATGAGGGCAGCTTTCCCTTAGACACCCCTACCCAGGAAGTTCACATCAAGGCCTTTTGTCAAATGCTCTCACTGACTTGACCTTTCCATACGGTCTCACCTCAGTCATGATGAAGCAGTTCTGAGTGTGACTAAGTTTCCTAAGAGCAGAGTCTCTGTTTTTGCTCATCAGTGCTCCTCCTCATTCCAAGCACTTAGCCTAGGACCTGGCAGGGAGCCAGTGCTTCAAAAATAGTTGTTGAATGATCTGTTGCTATCTTAAGACTTCCAACGGTATTACTTTCAATTTTTTATAACAAAACATATTCCAAATTTTTAAAAAATTACTTGCCATCTTGGTCTTAGATTCCCTTAAATTGCTACAGAGAAATCATTCTTGTTCCCTTTGGAGAGTCTTTCCTCTGATTTATGGGAGTCTCCTACATTCCTGTGATGGCAGTATTATGATTACCCCAACCAGAAACAACTGTATAAATCCACATCCTGGTCTCCTTTCACTCTTCTTTATAGTTGCTTCTCCTTCTCCCTCCGGCAAAGCAACATCAAAGGACTGAAAGACATGGGATAAATTCCCTGCCAGACCCCAGGAACTTTCCAACAGCTCCTGCTCCTGATGACTGCACCTGGACCTTGTTCTGCTTCTGTAATCATCATGAACATTCCTTCTACAGCATGGTCCAGGCACCAGCATCATGCAGCTTAATTTGTATCATGAAGTAAATTTTAAAATTTTAAATTCTGATTCATTACACACAAATGGGATACAACTGTTGTTTCTCTGGTTGTACACAAAGTAGAGTTGCACCATTTGCATAATCATACCTGTACATAGGGTAGTGATATTTGTCTCATTGTTATTTTTCCTCCCCCACACCCCTCTTTTTCCTCTGTACAATCCATCCTTCCTCCATTCTTGCCTCCCTCCCACCCCTTGTAAATGGATATTAAGGGGACTCATCTTTTGTCAGAACTTCTAGGTGATAAAAAAACAGAAAAGACCAGAAATTAAATAATTTTAGTTATTTTCTCATGTTTAATATTCAGTGTAACAATTATCTAGAGAGTGATATCTTGTACATTAATTTCAATACTTAAAACAACAGTGCAATTAACAGCCTGAGAAACAGTCATTCAGGAGACTAAATTTATTAAAATACCTTCTAAATAAAAAAACAGCATGAAGCATCTAGCACAGGATGCACCAATTAATTCAGACATCATTAAACTAAATTTATAACTAATGAAGGAGTAAAAAATTAACTTTTATCCAATCTGTGATCTGTTAAGTAATTTTATAATCCAAAAAATGTACACACACTCAAATGCCCAATTATGTGAAAATATTCTATGTTAACTACAAATCTCCCGTCAGTTACTTAACACTAGTCAGTGAGGACCTTCATTAGAAATAAACTAACACCACCTATGAATCAAAAAGAAAGCTCCCAAACACAGACTTCTGACTACTAAATGGTATTTTGAAATATAAACTTGAATTAAAAAGACTCTAGTTAGAGGGAAAAAAAAACCCTGTATTTTTATTTTTATTTTTTATTTTTTGGTACTGGGGTTTGAACCCAGGGGCACTCCACCACTGAGCCACATCCCCAGCCCTTTTTGTATTTTATTTAGGGACAGGGTCTCACTGAGTTGCTTAGGGTCTCACTAAGTTGCTGAGGCTGGCTTTGAACTCGCGATCCTCCTGCCTCAGCCTCCCAAGTGCTGGGATTACAGGCGTGTGCCACCCCGCCCGGCTAACTCTGTATTTTTAAACAAAAAATTGGCCTCTAACTCTCAGAGTAAGTAAGCACACTCAAAATTTCATTTCAAACATTTTGAGCAACCATTTCTCACAAATTTTAATTACTAAAATTACAATAAGACTGTCTGCTCAAAAGTTGAGTATGAGCAATGGAAAACCTTCTTATACTTTTTCTCTTCTCTTCTTTTCTCTTTTCTTTTTTTGAGACAGAGTCTTGCTAAATTGCCCAAGCTGTCTGAACCTGTGATCTTCCTGCCTCAGCTTCCTGAGTAGCTGGGATTGATTATAGACAGGCATGTGCCATTTTAAGAAACTATTTTATTTTTATTTTTTTTTTGGAACCAGGGATTGAACTCAGGGACACTTGGCCACTGAGCCACATCCCCAGGCCTATGTTGTATTTTATTTAGAGACAGGGTCTCACTGAGTTGCTTAGGGCCTTGCTAAGTTGCTAAGACTGGCTTTGAACTCGAGATTCTCCTGACTCAGCCTCCCAAGTCGCTTGGACTACAGGCGTGCGCCACTACACCCGGCCATTTTAAGCAACTATTTTTTGCCAAGTTCAATAAAAAGGTTCAACAAATCTAGGAAGTAGAGTACTTAAGACTGTCTCACCATTTGCTAATTATAAAACCAAACCTAAAGGGTAGGCCTTCTGAAACCCTGATCACTCTACTTACAAGAAAGGCTGCATTTTGATTTCAGACAGATAGAGCCTATCTTTAGGGAAAGACTTGAAGTCCATACAATGTTTAATTGCTGACTGTTGCTGGTTTCAGGCATTTGTCATTACAGCTAATTCCTTCTGTTCTTGTTAGTCTTATCTGGTGTTTATCAGAGGTTGAGCTAGCTGCTTACATAGCCAGACAATTTATTATCTCTTTCATGTTGTTCTCTTTCAGAAGCATGGATTTTTTTATCTGATAGTTACTAACAGACTTTTACTTGGTAACCTGTACTGTCAATTAACATTATGTAGGGCTCCTGGATATCACTGACCAAAAGCTTAAATAAGCCACTCAGTATATGAATACCAGCCCCAAGGATCAGGGTCCTTTAGGAGGCCACTCACATCTATCGTTCCACAAAACTAAGACCTTCAGTTTAGAACTCAATTTCATGTCATTTTACAATTTGCTAAATAATCTCTTAAAATGCGTATAGAATTCTATACGCATTTTTCTATTTCTTGAGTAGCATACTGCGTATTCTATACGCAGTTTCCTATTTCTTGAGTAGCATACTGTTTACAGGTAGAATAAGGTGACAGTTTCTAGGCCTTCTATACTCCCATTTGTCTGTACGAATAATTCTCTGCTGAATCTGAGCTCTAACTCCAGCTGTCTTCAGGATTATCGCCAGTCTTCTACACTGCACCAATTCTGCAGAATGGCTGAGATCTTCGTATGCACAACCAAGGCAATTATTATCGAGACGCTCCAGGGTCATCATTCCATCATATAAAAGAACCACATGAAGGGTGCTAAAATTCAACCCACAGCAAGAGCTGAGATGCAGAGAAACAGCAGGATCAGTAATCAGCCAATCAGTCTGACCACTTCAGCAGGCGCAGGCAGGTCTTTCCTGTCATGGTCACTATGTCACCAACAAAGAGGTGACCCACCAACCAAGATGAGCTCCATAAAGCCTGGACTTAACTGCCTACCAACATATCCACTCCAAATAAAATTAAGAAAAGGGCTGATCACTTACATGTTGTTTTTCAAACATACACAAAATAACATCAGTCTACACCATCTTTTTTTTTCCTCAGGTGTGGGGGTATTTTTATTTTTTCAGTACTTGGATTGAACCCAGGGGCACTTTCCCACTGGGCTATACCCTCAACCTTTAATTTTTTTTCATTCTGAAACAGGATCTTGATAAATTGTCCAGGCTGGCCTTGGCCTTTCAAACCTCTTGCCTTAGTCTCCCAAGTAGCTGGACCTATATATCATCTTTCCCAGCACATTGTTGTTAAATAAATAAATAAAACACAATTCACAAGACTACATACGTATGATAGCTAAGGATCAAAAGCAAGGAAAGAGAACTGCGAAAGTATGAATGATGTAACTTTTCTGGATTTGGTTATGCTGTCTGCTTCTCTCAAAGCTGTTTAAAGGTTTTTGTTCTGACCATATACTTAGGTAATGAACATGAATTTGGATTCTGCACAAAAGACTAATTACTAAGCAACATATTTTTAAATGTATACTAACTCACTCGGATTAGGCAGTCCATAAACAATCCTAGGAACGGATGACTTGACAAAAATGTGATGTATTTCTTTGCTTTTTCTATTAAAACCCAGTTGTCCATTGGTTTTACAGAGTGTCTTACACCAAAGTTCGTAAGTATATTTAATGCAACTAACTAATGACTGGTAGAGCACAGTGGCACACACCTGTAATCCCAGAGAAGCAGAGGAATGGCAAATTTGATGCCAGCCTTGGCAATCCTGTCTCAAAAACAAAAACAAACAAACAACAAAAAAAAAACCATTAAAAAGGGCTAGGGATGTAGCTCAGTGGCAGAACGCCTGCCTAGTGTGTGAAAGGCCTAGGTTCAATCCCTAGTACCACAAAAACAAACCAAAAAACAACTGTTTTTTGGTGGCTGTTTTCATTAGCTATTACCACATTTGAGACCTGAGATAATGAATTATTTCTAGCCTTTTATTTTCAAGTTAACTGATTTTTCTAATGCCTTTGTACTTTATTTACAGTAGAAACATAAAGTATAATGTGACCATTAATATGAAGATGAATCTAAGGTAAAACATGACTGTTAAAGTAACCATTTGAAAGTGGTTGATGACACATAATGGGGGTGGGGGGAGGTAAGGGAAGAAATGGAGAAATGATGGATTGTATAGAGGAAAATGAGAGGTGGGGAGGGGGCAGGGAAGGAAAGACAATAGAATGAGACAAACATCATTACGCTATGTATATGTATGAATACACAAATTGTATGATTCTACTTTGTGTACAACCAGAAAAAACGATAGTTGTACTCCATTTGCATACAATGAACCAAAAAAAAAAAACAAAAAAAAATTTGATCAGGGCTGGGGTGCAGCTCAGTGGTGCAGCGCTCGCCTGACATGCGTGAGGCCCTGGGTTTGAGTCTCAGCATGGCAATTTATTAATTAAAATGAATTAATGAATTAATTAATTAAAGGTCCATTGACGACTAATAAAAATAAGCATCTGAGGGGCTGGTGTTGTGGCTCAGTGGTAGAGTGCTTACTTGTCATGTGTGAGGCCCTGGGTTTGACTCTCAGCATCATAAATAAATAAATAAATAAATTTATTAGCAACTACAAAAGTATTTTTAAAAACCCATCTGAACACATGTATCATGCCTAATTAATCAGGATACTAAAAATATTCCTTGATATGAAAGGTAAGATGTAAGAAATTTAATAAATGAAGAAAATTAAATATACCTCATTTAGTGAGACTTTAGAACCAAAGTAGAAGATCTGTTCACTTATTCACTTGAGGTAACCACCATGAAATTCACAAGTAGCCTAGTGTGTCTGACCAGCGCTAGGAGAAATCAGTTCCATGACATCACTCCAGACTGTTTTTTTTTGGGTCTCCCTTGCCATTGCAGAGCAATGTTGTCTATCACCTCTCATCTCCCCACTCTCACTCTCTTTCTTTCCTTGTGAGGTCTAACACCACATTCCAGGGATTGAACTCAGGGACACTTGGCCACTCAGCCTCATCCCCGGCCCTATTTTGTATTTTATTTAGAGACAGGGTCTCACTGAGTTGCTAAGGGCCTCGCTAAGTTGCTGAGGCTGGCTTTGAACTCGTGATCCTCCTGACTCAGCCTCCCAAGTCGCTTGGATTACAGGCGTGCGCCATCACACTCGGCTCACTCTCAATTCTTATTTTGCTGAGAATACAGAAGCAATCCACAGACAACACCCACAAGTTTTCATCTCTACCTTTTCCATCTATCAACCTCCATTCCTGTACAACTTACCTCCTTCTCCTGGTACCATGGAGGTACTACCTGTGCTCTAAGAGATAACTAACCCCTCTGTTTGCAGGGTGTGGTGGTACATGCTTGTTATCTCAGTGGCTTGGGAGGCTGAGGCAGGAGGATCACAAACTGAAGGTCAGCCTTAGCAATTTAGTGAGGCCCTAAGCAACTTTAGCGAGACCCCATATCAAAATAAAATATAAAAAGGGATGGGGAGCCGGGCGAGGTGGCGCAGGTGGCGCACGCCTGTAATCCCGGCAATTCGGGAGGCTGAGACAGGAGGATCAGGAGTTCAAAGACAGCGTAAGCAACTTAGTGAGGCCTTAAGCAACTCAGTGAGACCCTGTCTCTAAATAAAATACAAAATAGGGCTGGGGATGTGGCTCAGTGGTCGAGTGCCCCTGAGTTCAATCCCCATTTCAAAGAAAAAAAGGGGGATGGGGATGTGGTTCAGTGGTTAAGTGCCCCTGGGTTCAATCCCCAGTACCAAAACAACAACAACAACAAAAAAAACCCACCAAATAAATACATTACCCCTCTGTGCCTGGGGATCCTCTCTGCCCTACCAGGAGACTCTGTTCCAGATTCTCCCCACCTCTTATCTGTATCATAATATTTTACCTATCATATCAGATAATTTCCATCAGTACAAAATTGATTCAATTTCCATCAAAAAAAAAAATTCAAACTGTCTCTTGACTCCACATCCTTTTCCATCTACTACTTCATTTCTGTTTGCTTTTTTCCTTTGCAATACTGGGGACAGAATCCAGGGCCTTGTACATGCCACGCAAGCACTCTACCCCTAGCAACCCCTGAAACTTTATTAAATTTTATTTTGAGACAGGCCAAGCCTGGCCTCTAATTTGCAATCCTCCACCTCAGCCTCCTAAGTAGCTAGGATTATGTGCCACCTCGCCTAGCTCTGCTACTTGTTATAGCAAAAATTCTTCAATAAAGTCGACTATTACAGGTAGAGTATACTTAATCAAAAAACCTAAAATCCAAAATTTTTTGAGCACCAATATAATGTCACAAGTGGCACAAAAATCCCACACATTGGCTGGGCACGGTGGTGCATGCCTGTAATCCCAGCACCTGGGAGGC
>JAJEJO010004054.1:40677-70708 GCA_020662805.1 Glaucomys volans | reverse complement strand
ATCCTCCTGCCTCAGCCTCCCAGGTGCTGGGATTACAGGCATGCACCACCACAAGTCTTTATATTTTAAGGGCAAAGTCCTTACAGACACCTCCACCAAATATCTTTAAAAACCTCTACCTCAGGGTGTGGCACACAAAGTCCTTTGCGGTGGACTTCCCAGCCCCGCCAGGGTTCCCCACCAGGCTGCAGGTAAGACTCAGAGCAGTAGTTCTCAAAAGGGAGGGGGAATGAGACTAAAGGCTGAAAGCACTTTCGTCAAAATGCCTTTTCTGCCTTTATTTTCTCATGTGTGCAATGGAGTACTCCAGAGGCTGGCAGCTGATGATGCCACCACTGACTGCTAATACAATGTGTGTTCATATATTCTTGTGTTTTCTAGAATTTTCTTAGGATGAAAAAACAGGAAAACTCAGCTATTTTCAATTAATCTAGACATATATATCTGTTGAAAAAATGCAAAACACCTGGGCACAGTGGTGAATGCCTATAATCCCAGCAATCTGGGAGGCTGAGGCAAGAGGAGCACAAGTTCAAGGCTAGCCTTGGCAACTCAGGAAGACCAGCTGAAAATAAAAAATAAGAAAAGATGGGAAGTAGCTCAGTGGTAAAGTGCCTCTTGGTAGAGTATCCCTGGATTAAATCCCCAGTGCTGCAAAAATCAATGGATCAAACCCAGAGGTGCTTTATCACTGTACTACATTCCCAGGCCTTTTTTGGGGGGGAGGAGGGGCGGTAACTGGGGATTGAACACCCAGGAGTGCTTTACCACTGAGCTACTATCCCGGTCCTTTTAATTTACTTTGAGACAGGGTCTACTACTAGGTTGCTGAGCCTCTCCCTCTCCTCTCCTGTCTCTCTGCTTTTTTGTGGTATCAGGGACAGAACCTAGGGGTATCCAGCCCTTTTTTTATTTTTTGAGACATATTTTTTGAGACAGCCTTGCTAAGTTGTCCAGACTGGCCTCAAATTTGCTATTCTCCAACTCAGCCTCCCAAGTGGCGGGCATTACAGGTACAGACCACAGCACTGGTTCTGGTCTCAGACTCTTTACACCTTTGCATACAATAAAGTCTGACATTCTTTCTCTATCCTATCAATCACAGTTTATGAGGTTCCCTGATTAAATGAATTAGAGTATCACATTTACTTCTTATTTGTTTTGTTTTGTTTCCAGTACTGAGGATTAAATCCAGAGAAAATCCACCACTAAGCTATATCACAGTCTTTTTTGTTTTGAGACAGGGTCTTGTTTAATTTCCCAGGCTGGCCTTGAATTTGAGATCCTCCTGCCTCAGCCTTCCCTGTTGCTGGGATTTCAGGCATGTGCCACCACACTTGTCATGCTTAGGTTTCTATCAGTACGCACTGGGGTAGAGAGTAGCAAGCAGAGAACAGCAATTCCTTAAGATGATTGGGTAAGTAGCATTTATTTTTTAAAATGTGTACTTTCTGAGATGGGAGAAAAATAAAACAATTATTACTGGGGTCACTAAAGCTATCCTATCCTCTTTTGTGATTTAACAATGTCATCTACAACATGAAAAGAACATTTAAATAAATTTTTTCATCTATACAGTGGACATGTAGCCATTAAAAACATGTATGGGGTTGGGGATGCATCTCAGTGGTAGAGTGCTTGACTAGCATCATTAAGTTCCTGGGTTTGACTTCCCACACTGCAAAAAATAAAGTTAAAAAAAAAAAAGGTTACTTTTGAAAACATGTACAGAAGTCAGACTAGAAAAAAATGCTTATATACGCTAAAAGATATCATAAAATTACAAATAAATCAATCACAAGGTTGTAAAACTAAACATATTGCTGATTGAAGAAAATAATGACTTTCATATGCTTTGAAGGAAATTATTTAGAGGCTAAATGGTATTTGTTTTAGCCAACTATTTCACTGTTGTGACTAAAGGACCCAATCAGGGTCTGGCCTGGCTCTCCAAGGAACCCCACTTCCAGGCTGAGTATATAAGATGCTGGCGAATTTGCTGAGGGTCAACTACAGGAATTAGGAGATGGGTGAGGTTGCCTCAGGTTGAACCAGGGTTAAACCCAGTGCTGGCATTCCTAGCACTGTTTCTTAGCCTGTCCCAGGTAGCCTCAGATCACCTCATTGTGGTCAAGGACACTAGCCCTAAACTGGGGGGTTAAAAAGTCCCAGAAAAGCTGCCTGGGCTGTAGGAAAATAGCCAAAGAGAACCTGGCTTCTGCCTGGCCTTCCAGCCCCTTTTGCCCATGGAGGGTGGAGACAGCTGGCCACAAAAGATGTGGCAGTTGGTTCCAGCACTGTCAATTTATGATCTGGGGACAGGAGTAGTCTCCCCTTTTAAGATCTGACAGGAGACTCCATTTGGCCATCAATGGGGTAGAGCAATTCTTGCTATAATAATATCCCATCAAACTAAATGCCTGGGAAGACTGACAGAATAAATAACTGCACCCAAAAAAGGAAAAAGAAACTAAGGCCAACCTGCTAAGCCTCTGCAAAGGGATCTCAATGAAACCTAAAGAAAAGGATGGAAAGAACCTCCTTCACTGCATATCAATATACCTAGTATAGGAAAAAGGCCCAAAAGGGGCCTCGGGGTACAAGTGACAGTGGGGAACTCACTTAAAGATGATGGCATTGTCATAATGATAATGGAGAGAGGTCAGGCTCAAAAATATCCTGTGCTCCAACCCCTTGAATGCAACCCGGGAGAAAAAAGATGAAGGCATGGTTTTTTTGTATGTGCCGTACTGGCCAACCCTCTCCTGGGATGAAATTTGTTGTGTAAATTAAATGCACAGATAACATTCATAAAGTCTGTTTCAAAATATAAATTTAAGAAAGGGTCCAAAATTAGAAAAGATAAAAGTTATAGGTATGGAAATATATTTTAGTACTGAAAATTAGAAGATTAAAAAAATGTTTCTGATGAGAAAGTATTTTGTCTGGTAAAGTAATATTCTTGTGCTAAAGTCCAAAATGAAAGAGGGCAAAACTAAGGATGTACAGAAGTTTGGAATGTTTAAGCAAGTCATAGAAGGTTTCGGAAGGTAAATCTCAAAAAGTTTGTGTTTGTGATTAAATTAGCCATAATTAGCACAAAGTTATCTGAACTTTAATGTACTGATATGAAACAAAGTCTGAAACATTGATCTGCTCTCATCAAGAAAATTTTCTTGTATTTGTTAGGCTTTATTATCTGGGGAAATTAAGTTTTAAAGGAATTAGGGTTTAAAATGATTACTTTATGACTAGTTAATCAAACTGTTATTCATGTTATAACAATATAGTTGACACCCTAAATATATGGGACTAGATACACATATGCATCTGAGAACTCTGTCTAAACCTTGTCTAAGTGTTTATAAAAATGAAAGTTTATGTAAGTTTATGGGCAAGATAACCAATAAGTGCTCTTTTATACATTGCATCTGACATAGAAGGACCACCTGTCATTTGACAACCTGTCTTATATCTATTTGCTTCAACTAAGTCAACTTCTGATCATTAACACTGTTTCCTAAATGTGTAAGAGATTTAAGTCTATCCTTTGATTTTTGTTAACCTATACAGACCTGTGATTATTGTTACCATACACTCTGGATTCTAAATTGTACTTTTAAAGTTAAACTTAGTTAAATGTAAAGCTTAGGAGAGCACTTGGCCAAGCTGGACAAGTTGGTGTTCTCCAAACTAAAATTATCTGCAGCAAAAGTCTTGAATTTGTATAGAAATAACAAATTTGGTTGGTATTTATTCATGTCATTTGATGTTTTATAGCTAGATAAAGTAACCTGTTGTCCATAAATTATATATACAATTTTGTGTTACTCTTCACACTGGAATTGGAATTTAAATGCATTTTTGGAAGACAGCAAGATCCTGATCTGTTTAAAAGTGACACTATGAAACATGGTAACATTCTGCTATTTTTTCCACAAAAAGAAAGTTAAAAGCTCTCTTAGCCTTTCTTTAATTCGTGTTTCAGATGTAATGTTGTATTGTGTTACCTGTGAAGAGCCCCGCCTTTGAGCGAAGGCTCTGCCTCCCACCTTACTCCATGTTAAAATGGCTCCAAAATAGGCTAGACTTCAGCTCATTTAAAGTTGTGTTCAAGAGATTGATTTTTCTTATAAAAATGACTGTGATCTCAAATAGGAGATAAAATATGTAACTAAGTGAAGGTTCAGAATAATAAAAGTCATTTTTCTTGGTTGTTAACTATTACACAAACTAAATATGTTTTTGCTCTGTTAATTTCATTTTGTATTTTCCTTATAAACTTTATAACTGTTGCCTGTTAATGTTTTGCAGAGGTACTTCTTAAAAAAAAAAAAAAAAACCTGGGTTAATCTGAGATAATAAGACATCACCTACAAGGGCAGATAGTATATAATGCTGACTTCTAGTACTAATACTAACCCCAATTAAATGAATGGGTATCTAAAGTTATAGATATTGAAGTTATAACCTGTTACTCCCTCTTTAAGACTGGTGAAACTGGCTTACTGGGTGTTTAAAATCAAAAACTTGGAGACCAAAGTCAAGGAAGTAAAAGGGTCAAGGAAAAACCAGTCAACATTTTGGCCCTTGCCCTCTAAGGTCAGCCAGGACCCAGAAAAAACAGGACATCTCTGAGCCCTACAACTCTGGTGAGTCACCCAATCTGCTCATCAGGGAGATCAAGAGGATCCTAGAGAAAAGGAAGTCAACCAGTACACATTCTGCAAGAGGAGGGTCACTGGATACTGAAATGTCCCTGATGCTTCCAAAAAAAGTCACATACGGTCAGCCAGATCCCTGACCCATCCTGGCAAGTGGCACCATTGGTAGAGGAAAACTAAAGGAGCCAGGAGACTTCACACATGTCCCCAGGAGTGATCTCTGAGGAATCTCAGCTAATTCTTAAGAGTATATAGGAGGGCTGGGGATATAGCTCAGTTGGTAGAGTGCCTGCCTCCCAACCTCCCAAGCACAAGGCCCTGGGTTCAATCCCCAGCACCGCAAAAAAAAAAAAAAAAAAAAAGAGTATATAGGAACAAGGTCAATTTTGACCAACTTGGTCTTAAATACCTAGCAGGAGAGTATATAGCCTAAAACCACAATCCTACATGGACATTTAAAAGGAAAAACAATGTTTTTTTAATGTAACATAAGCTGTACACTTGTGTTAACCCTACCAAAACTAAGTAAAGCTGGAGGCTATAAAGGAAGAGTTCTTGTGTGAGAGTGCCTAATAATAATAACAAGACAAATTTGTCCTGAGTTTACTTGAGTCTGATTTCACAAACCTACACATCTTTTTTTACCTCCATGATTTTTAAATATTATTTTAGTTGTCAATGGACCTTTATTTATTTATATGTGGTGTGAGAATTGAACTCAGTGCCTCACATGTGCTACACAAGTGCTCTGCCACTGAGCTACAACCCCTACCCCCTACAAATCTTTCTAACCTCCTACACTGAAGAACTTGATCTGTTTTTCACTGAGAAGATTATGAGTTACTGTCCTCATGGTTTTCAGAGACTGGCTGAAATACTAATTGTTTTGTGCTAATAATGTACAAGAAAGTAATGCTTTGCTGAATTTACTGTTGGCTTAGCATGATCCCTGCCCTATGTATGCCTTGTCCAGTCACCTGCCACCTGCCACTGTGGACCTCTGGACTGCTCTAATACTGAATGCCCTTAACTGTCCACTCCCCATCTGACAGAGAACAAGGGCTTTGGATTACTTACCCAACTTTGCCCCCTTTCAGCAGGAGGTAGTTTGGAGATGTCTTCGCCAATTTTTCCACAGAAAATAGCAGTGGGAAAATGTAACAGTGGTCCACTTTATGCTTTGAATATAACCCTTGCTGCTCTGCCTCCGCAACTTATTTTTTAAATGGACATGCTCCTTTCTCTTCCTCTCTCCCGGCTCTTCCCTAATCTCTCCCTCTCCCAAATCTCAGGGGAAACAGAATTACCTTTCTTCCCTATCCTAGACAGAATTACCTGCCCTTGAGCACTCACTCACTATAGGAATAAAATAATGCAGATTTCGGGGATGGGACAAGAACTCAGAAAGGACTATCTCCCAAATTAATCCTGAGAACATGTGCAATGTAGCCTTTGAGTCACCTCTTTAAAAGCTCCCCATTTTTGCTGATGGTCAGAATCACAGCCTTTGGGACAGGAGTTCCCTGTTTCTCCTTTGCTAGCAAAGTAATAAACCTTCTTTCTCCTTTTTCTCAAAAAAAAAAATTTATCTATCTATCTATCTATATATAGATATATATATGTGTGTGTGTGTTTGTGTACACACATACACACACACGCACACACACAAACTAATCCTCCTCTTTTAAGCCTAGATTATAAATTCTGAGACAGAGTTCTGCAACCGCCTCTCCTGCTCAGTTTACCCTCTGTGCTGGCTACATGGTTCTCCATGCACAACAGGCCCACACTGTTTAAGGATAAATACCGCTCAACCTCCACATTCACCCCTTATAGCACCAACACTTCAACAGTAACTACACCACGGCAACTCTGCCCAACTTTTTCTTGCCCCTTAAACTCCTATCACCAGACCACTTTCAGTAAACACACTTAACTTCTCCCCAGAATGGGGCCACCTAGAAGGGATTTTCTCAAATCCACATCAATATTAATCTGAGTTCTAGGTTTTTTCTTTCATGTGCTCTCCAATCACAGAAAAAAATAATGGGTTTCCTTCCTAAAGCCTGACTTAGCCACCCCAAGTCCACATGTCATCTTACCATTCTACTGGAACCACTTTCCAAAGTCATCACTAACATCATTGCTACACCCCATCTTCGTCATGCTGGACTGCTGCAGGTCTGACACTACCGCCCACTGTAGTTTTCCAAAATATTCTTTTCCCTCAGCTTTCACCATCCCACCTCCCTAAGCACTACGATGCTGCATTCAGGCCCTGCCCTCCACTTCTCTCCTGCACACGTTCTCTGGTGCTGACTTTCCACCCTCTCCCTAAGGCCCCTGATGCTCAACTCTCTGGCTGCAGTCCTGACTTCTCACTATACCTCTAGCCTCACATTTCCAACTACTGTCAGTTTAATTCATATGATTACTTCATACTAGACATGAAAAACCTGAAGTCCCATCTTCTCTCCAAAACCAACCTCTCTTCTAAATTTCCATTTTTCCTATTACTCAGGACCAAAATTTATAAGTCACTGTCAGCCGCAGGCTTCTTATTTCATCTTTAACATACCATCTGTCACCCAATCTGTCTGCTCCTTTGACTGCAACATCACTTAAGTCACTTCTTCACTCGATTCCCTCTGGGGAGAAGCCTGTTGAGTTAATCCCGCACGCCATCTCTGCACAAGCCTTTACGCAACAATGCTGTGAAAGACTGTGGTCCCCAGTGTGAGGTCAGCCAAACTCTAATTTATTCTCTTAAACCAAGGCAATATACACCCACACTCCCTCCCTGCCAACACCCCCCATTCTATTGCCCTGCAACACCACCAGCCCCAACCCACGCTCAGGTGCTCTGGTCTCTGGTATGCACAAACTCATTCCCACCCTCAATCATGCTGGGTTCCCTTTGAACATACCCTCTCTTCTTCCTTCTAACTATGGAAATTCTATCCATTTCTTAAAGCCCAAGATTGGCCACCTGTGCTTTTGCCCTCAAAATGAAGTACCTTCAAACACGGCCTCTTCTCCATTTTCTTTATTGCTCCATTATTTCTTTATTGCTTTATTACAATTTAAGTCCTGCCTCTTTTAATTTTTCTACCTGGCCCCACACAAGACACTTGTTCAACAGAACTGAAATGGCTGATGGTAATTTAATTAATCAATTTAGAAAAGCATTCTTCCTGGAGGGCAGGGAACACATTCACAGTTTTAAAATTGTCACTGCACCCAAATAGTACTTTATATAAAGGACTCAATTCTTAGCCAAAATAGAACTTGTAAAGAACAGATATGTATTTTTAAAGCAGCCTACAGTTTTCTTAATCTCAGGTTGTTAAAATTAATTTTTAAAATCTGGTCCCTGACACCCACAGATTTAAAACATTAAAAACTCACATTCTTGAACAGTTTTTAGAAAAGTTCTAAAAACTAAGTATCAAGCAAGGGTATGGAGGGCATGACTATGCTGGTCAGCATTTCATAAAAATATCAAGAGTTCAAGTCAGCATCAGTTATATTTGCTCTAATTTCTGGATTATTTTTTGGCCATTTAAAATCAATTTTATAACCTTTAGAATGAACACATTTTTACTCCAAAATTTTTAAAAATTTAAAGCCTGCTTCAGAAGTAAAATAAAAAAACTCTCTCCCAAAAATACAAACTAATTTTCTGAGCCAATACATATACAGTTCTTCTGCTGTAATGGACTATAAAGGAGGTTAGCTTAAAAACCACCAGGTAGTATATTACAGTTCTTGGTTGCAAGCAACAAAAACCAAGCCTAGTTGTCTAAATCCAAAAGGAACTTACTGGAAGAAAATCAAAGGCTCAGAAAACTGGCCAGAACTAGAAGATTGGCGCCATACCACTCACACTCCAGGGCTGGCAGCAAAAGCCACGGCCTGGGTCTTCAGCACAAACATCTGGTCAGCATATAAGCTAGTGCCCTCCCTGAGACCCCACACAGCCTCTTCAGGACCCAGACACTAAGCACTGAAAAGCCAATTACTGAAGCCTTCGTACTGCATTCACGTAGGTGCACCAGAGAAGGGATGTAGCACAATGGCCCATTCACTTTATGTGCTGAAAGGCAGGCACTTCCTCCCTTTCAGGATGGGCTTTCTCCATAAAGGAGACAAGAGTACTCTGAGGAAGGAGGGGTTGGCCAGAGACTCTAGAAATAATAAACACCCCTGTTCACACAGACACAAACACTTCCAAAATTATTCACAGAACAGTTCTTTGGAAACTACCCTTTCTAATTTTATGGTAGGAAAAATCATCCAGTACATACCACAAACCTGCATCACAGCTATTCTAAAGAGGTGGTGCTGCATAAGCTATTGCTCCTACTAACCTTGACCTCTTCTGCCCAATCTGGCCACAGCACACCCTTCAAGTCCCTTGTTCAAGTCCTCTACCAAGTCCTTCTCATTTACCCACTTATCAAATGCAAGAAGAATCTCTCTTCCTCTTTATTCCACAGCCCTGTACTTCTAGTTAAAAAAAAAAAAAAAAAAAGGCAACGTGTCGTACGCCAATAATCCCAACCACTAGGGAGGCTGAGGCAGGAGGATCAAAACTTTAGGGCCAGGGTTGGGGTTCTGGCTCAGTGGTAGAGCACTTGTGAGGCACTAGGTTTGATCCTCAGCACCACATAAAAATATAAATAAATAAAATAAAGTTTAAAAAAAAATCTCAAGGCCAGCCTCAGCAACTTAGCAAGGTCCTAAGCAACCTGGTGAGACCCTGTCTCAAAATAAAAAATCTAAGGGCTGGGGATGTGGCTCAGTGGTAAAGCGTCTCTGGGTTCAATTCCTGGCACCCTCCCATACACCAAAAAAAAAAAAGAAAGCTTTTCAAAAGGAAAACATGCTAAAATTTAAAAAAAAATTAAGTTTTATTATAAAAGTAATCCATGGGATTATTTTAAATAAAAAAATATATCCTAAATCAGTTTAAGCATTTAAAATGATTTCTTAGACATGTAATGAAGTACAGTCATCCCTGAGAATCTGCAGGGTATCAATTCCAGGACTCAGCACATTCAGTTAATGATAAGTCTAGTAAGCAAGTTATTTCCACAAAGAGGAAGCAAATGAAAACATTAAATAATCAAATTTCCAAGTATGATCATAATAACCACATGTTTAAGATATATTAGTTCAAGTTACACATGAAAAGTGTTTCATAAGAGCAACGCTTACCAAATATTTTATTAGAATTTCTGAATATTCAAAGAAAAATCACTTAATAGAAATATAAGCACTGTATGTCCAAGTTCATGCCTCCTTCTTCCATCATTGCAATATTGCTCTTATAAAGCTTATCTGAAATGTGTGAAGTAAATGACCCAGAGAAAAGAAAATGACTTACTGTTTTATGAACAAAGAGATCGATTAACAATACAAAGAAGTCTATTTAAAGGATCATTTCTGTTTATAATATTCATTTCTCTTTATAACTATTTTACTCCCTATAGATTCCAATTTTTATTCCTTTTCCAATAGAAGTTTTCATGCTAATACTGAACTAGAAATTTATTTTCTTTTTTGAGGGAGAAGGGATTAAACTCAGGGGCATTCAATCACTGTGTCACATCCCCAACCCTATTTTTATTTTGAGACAGGGTCTCACTGAGTTACTTAGCATCTCGCTGTTGCTAAGGATGGCTTTGAAATCCCGATCCTCTGACCTTAGCCTCCCAAGCTGCTGGGATTACAGGCGTGTGCCACCACACCAGGCTAGAAATTCATTTTCTTTATTTTCTCTTAGAAGTGCTCAAAAAATACAACAACATAAGATAATGCTTTGTGATGCTCAAGTTGTCAATTTCCCATTTGAAACAGATTAAAAAAGGGTCCTAAACTAAGAATGTTTAGAAGTATATTTGGTTAAAACATACAACAGACTTGCAGAAACAGTTGACTTCTGGTTAACTGCACTAAGAAAGAAGCACAAACACACACTGAAATGGATGAGATGTCCAAAAGAGAAAAAAATAAAACCACTTATGTTTGCTTTGTAAATACGTTTGGTGTTTACATTTGAGTATGGGTGTATCATTTTAGCAATTTATTTCTATTTCAAATTAAACAAGGAGGTTAAATTGCAATGATCTTTTTCCAGTAGTTTTTCTAGTCAAGTTTTCCCATACCCAGCTCTGTTGGCATTTTGTGGGGCTGGTGGGAAAAGAAACAAAAGTAGTTTAAGACATGGCCTCTTGTCTCAGAAGGAGCTGAAAAACTATAATTCCACCCATAATTCTATAGGTTCCCCATTCCACAGCTGGGGATTAAGGCATGTGGCTAAAATGAACTGTCTCCTAACAGGGGAAGGCTCATACGTTACCTTGAAAAGAGAGGTTCTTCAGCTTACAAGATTCACCTTTTGAAGTTCCTCTGAGTAGCCTAAACAATGAGACAGTCTGGAAGTTAGCAAGCCCAGCCTGACCCAGACAACTGCTAAGCTGCTTCTTAGGAGCTTGAAGGTCAGCTGGACAACTGACTTTCACACTCTAGCCCTCTCCTGACTGCCTCACAAGGACCCTGTGCACACACACCATTCCATCTCCAGCACTTTCCTACTCTAGAAGGATCCCTAGCACTTAAGGTAAACAAACCTCAAAAAAATGAGACAAGTGTTGAAAATGTATAGGTATTGAATTGATCTGGGTTCTAATAAATTTCTAAGAAAAACTGGCAAAAACTTTATTCTATTAAGCAAAAACTGTCCCCCAATCATTTTCTTTTCTTTTTGGAGACAGGCTCTCTGTGTAAACCAGACTGACCTCCAACTCAAGGACACAAGTGATTCCCCATGTCAATCTCCCAAACAGCTTGGACTACAAGTATGCACCACTGCCAGCCTTGACTCCCACCTTTCATTTGCAATACTCAGAACTAACTTTATAAGCTAGCTACCTGGCTGACTAGTGTGCAAGAGGCTGCCCCCGCTCCATACACACGCACACAAAGAACACATAAGAAACTAGTAACAGTGGTAGAATCTAGGGCATGGAACTGGTGGCAAGGGAAACATGAAAGGAGAATTACCTTTCACTCCACACCCTTTTCAAATTTTGAACCTATTTTCAACAAGTCTTTCTGACTAAATCACCTTAAGAAGAGTTGATAAATTTTAGGTCATCACACAAGCACTCTCTCATTTTTCATGAAGTTTCTTCTTCCCTTTGTCATCTTCTTTTTTTATGTGGTGCTGAGAATTGGGGGGAGGGTCCTTTCAGATTAACCTCTTAAAAAGATTATAGTACTTCCTTTTATCCCCATTCTTACTTTAATAAAGCTTTTTCTAGGGGCTGGGTTGTGGCTCTGTGGTAGAGCACTTGCCTAGCATGTGTGAGGCACTAGGTTCAATTCTCAGCACCACATATAAATAATAAATAAAGGTCCATCAACAACTAAAAAAAAATTAAATAAATAAATAATAAAGCTTCTTCTAATAAACTTTCACCATCCCATTCATTCCTACCCCCTCACATTCAAAAAAAAGAAGCTGGTTTCACTGAATGCTACTGGTGGTAGAGGCAGGAAAGAGTAAAGGAGAAGCCAACCCCTAGAGAAGCAGCAAGGCCCCACAGCAACTGGTTGCCTCCCCTCTCCCCCAGTCTCCCACCACTCTACCCCAGCTCTGGCTTCCAGCCACGCTGGCCTGCTTCCTGCATTTTCTCCAGGCCAAGTACATTTCCACGTTGGAGTGTCTGTAATTGTTTTTCCCTCTGCCTTGTCATTCAGAGGGGACCACCCAACCAAAATTTGCCAAAACCCCCACCCACTCTCACACATTTTCTGCCAGCACTCCCTGCTACCTCAGATCATTGTGTGCACCCATCTATTTGCTCATGACTATCTCCCTGCATTTTATCTGATGTTCCACAAGAGTAAGGGCTTTTGCTCTGACACCAGTGTCCCCAGAATAGCATCCAGCCTGGACATAGGCACTCAATAAATTAAGTTCAGGAAGGAAGAAGTGAGTGAGTGAACAGTTTTCACTATTCGAAGAGTCAAGAAACAAAAGGCTCCATTCAGGAAGGCTGTGGAAAAAGATGGCAGGCGTGGCACACTACAGCAGAAACTCTCAAAGTGGGTTCAAGGAAGTGTTCTTGGTGTTGAGAGGACTTTACTCAGAGAAACTGATTTGGGGTACCTTTCTTTAATAAATTTTAAGTTTGAGGATTTTAACTCTTTCCTCTTCTTTTATCCACCTGTTTTCTTTTTTGCCTGTGGAGGTTCCTTTGCTTTGTTGCTAATGTTAACCACCATCAATCAAATGCCTCAAGCCTCAGCACCCACAAACTTTGCATCATGTTTCTTAAACCTTGACCAATATAAATAACAAGATGATGGGAATATTTTGTGACCATCCCTATCAACCTCCACCTCCAAATTACCTGCTCTAATATTAACTAACTTTAGAATCCAGGTTTGACATACATTGTTGGCTAGGAACCACTATCAATGAGTCATTAAAATAGCAAAACTCTTTTTTTTTTTTTTTTTGGCACTGGGGATTAAATCCAGGGGCACTCGACCACTGAGCCACATCCCCAGCCCTATTTTGTATTTATTTAGAGACAGGGTCTCACTGAGTTGCTTAGAACCTCACTAGGTTGCTGAGGCTGGCTTGGAACTCACGATCCTCCTGCCTCAGCCTCCCAAGTGCTGGAATTACAGGTGTGCGCCACCGCATCCAGCTGCAACCATCTCTTGATTGTGGTTTTCTTAAATATTTATGTATTAGTAAGAGGTTCTAGGATATCAGCAAAATGAAAAAATCTTTTGCCCTCGGGTTCTTGTACCACTAGAAATAGGAATCTGGTACATTGTATCAATCACCCAACACAAATTCTGCAAGATGGCACAGACTCACAACATTCAATGTCTGAAAGAAATCTTAAGTGTCCTATCATAGAACTATTCAATAAACTTCAGAAAAGATTCACAATCTAAAGTACATTCACTCAAATTGCGCTAATACTCAAGATTATCAAACACCCTGTCACTAAGATACTGGAAAAAAGCAAAGAGCTGGTAGAATTCTCTGGAACATGTTTACCAATATATTACTAGTAGACCCTACCATTCGGAATGTTTGGCTATCGGTTCCTCCACTAGACCTAAGTGTGTGGAGTGGATGTGAGTAGTGGTGATCAAACCCAGGACCTTAAGCTTGGGAGGAGCCACACCCCCAACGCAAACAATAAGCTTCTTGAAAGCAGGGACTACAGAGTCATTCATTCATTCACACATTCAACAACTGAATATTTCCACATTCTAAGTACTGAGGCCTGAGAAGTGAAAACAGACAAAAACACAAAAATCCCCATCTTCGAAGACTAGCTTAACATTCTAGTGGAATAAGACAATAAACAAATAAATGCATGTCTGATGGTGATATGTGCTGACAAGTAAAAACAAGCACTGGAGACACATGGTGACAATGGATCAGTGATATTTTAAGCAGCGTGATTATTAAAGACATGTCTGATAAGGTAAATTAAACAAAGACCTGATGTGAGGGAGTGATTCAGGCAGATAATATGGGGGACAAATAACACTGAGGCCAATGTGTCTAGAAGGGAGGCATGAGTGAGAGGGAGAGTGGGAAGAGATGTTATCAGAGCCCTGGCAAGGGGTCTAATCACTTGGAAGTCACAGTTAAGACTTTGGATTTACTCTGCAAGTGATGTGACCTGACTTCTGTGTTAAAGGAATCATTCTTGCAGTTGTGGTAGAGACAACTAGAGGAGGAAGGGCAGAAGCAGGGAGACCGTTAGGAAGACATGGTGACAGTCCAGGCAGGAGGCAATGATGGGCTAGGGTAGGACAGCACAGTGCATGTTGATTGACGGCTAGAGTAGTGATTTCTGCTAGATGACAAGTGGGTATGAGATGGGGAAAAATCAAGGACAATTCCAAGGTTTTCAACCTGAGCAACTGATATTATGAAGATTTATTTTACTCAAAGTTCTGAGAGATTTCTTTAACTGTAGGAGAAGCAGGTGTTTGTTGCTGTTTGTTTTTTGGTGGATGGAATAAATAATTCAGCTGGGGATTATGGGATGTAACTTAGCGGTAGAATATGCAAGTCTCGGTTCAATTTCTACAAAAAATAAAATAAAAAAATAAGAACTCAGTTTAGGCATTGGAAGTTTGAAATGTCTATCATATTTCCAAGTGGAAATATCAAGTAGATTGCTGGCCATTCAAATCTTGATTTCAGGAGAGAGTTCAGAGTTAAAAATAGACATTTAAAAGTAATCAGTGTACACCAGGGCAATGGCACAGATAAGAAGTCCCAGCTACTTGGGAAGGTGAGACAGGAAAGATCACTTAAGCCCAGGAGTTAAGAGATGGGGCTGGGCAACACAGGGAGACCCCACCACCATCTCAAAAGGAAGGAAAAAAAAAAAAAAAAAAACAGGAAAAAAAATGCCAGACGTGATGGCATAGGCTATACCCCCAACAACCAGGGAGGCTAAAGCAGGAGGATCATTCAAAGTCAGCTTTTGAAACTTGGCAAGACCATGTCTCAAAATTTAAAAAGGGAGGGGAAGGGTAGCTGGGAATATAGCTGAGAGGTAGGATATTTGTCTAGAGTATGCAAGGCCCGCATTTGATCCCCAGTACTACCAAACACACACACGCGCGCACACACACAAACAAAAAAGTGTAAAAATGGTATTTAAAGACAGGATGAGGTTACCTACTATATGGGGCCAGGGAAAAGAATGGGTTCAAAGATTGTGCCCTCACACACTGGGATGAAGAGAAGTCATGAAAACGTGGAGAAATCTACAATACTAGGAAGGAACAATCAGAAAGGAAGGAAGAACTGGGGAGGGAGATCCCCTAGAAGCCCATGAAGAAAGTGTGTCAAGAAGAAAGCAGCAATGTAATAGCACAAGAATTGAGAGCGGGCCACGGGGTTTGATAACTTGTAAGTTATCTTGAGGAGGAATTCAGCAAATAGTAGAAGAAAAGTGCCGACGTGGAATGAGTTCAGGAAAGGATGGATGGGTGGAGGGGAAGCAGAGCCAGCAATGACAAGAAAAATCATGAAACGAAGAGAAAACTAGGACAGTAGCTGGAGGGAACACGGCATCAAGAGAACTTTTTCTCCCCTTGTTTTTCTTAAGATGAGAGGTATTATGGCCTGTTTTCCCTGGAATGATAAAGTTGAGAAAGAAAGACAAGATGCAGGACAGAAGGGACACTGCAAGAGTGAGGCTGCTGAGCTGGCAGGAGGGCTGCAGAGATGAATGACAAAGATATTCCTGAACAAGACCCTTCTCTTATGCCCAGGCTGGAAAGAAAGACAGACCGCTTCACCACAGCAGATAAGCAACACTGTGTATGTTACTAAAGATCAAACCCAGGGCCTCCCACAAGCTAGGCAAGCGCTCTCCCACTGAGGTATGTCCCCAGTGCCTTTTATTTTGTGACAGGATGTCACTAAGTTACCAGGTCTGGTTTTGAACTTGTGATACTCCTGCCTCATCCTCCCAAGTAGCTGGTATTACAATTGTGCACCACTGAGTCTGGCATACACCACTATTTTTACTGAGAAATGAGAATCACCTCAAAGCAAAAGAGTAGGGCAAAGACTGGTTTAAAAAAAAAAGTGGGACCTGGGTATGGTGGCGCACGCCTGTAATCCAAGCAACGGGAGGCTGAGTCAGGAGGATCGCGAGTTCAAAGCCAGCCTCAGCAACTTAGCGAGGCCCTAAGCAACTCAGTGAGACCCTGTCTCAAAATAAAATATACAAAAATAGGGCTGGGGATGTGGCTCAGTGGCCGAATGTCCCTGAGTTCAATCCCTGGTTCCCAAAAAAAAAAAAAGTGGGGAAGGGGGCAGAGGGGTGTGATTGCCGTATGACTTCAGCCCAGAATTCACATCTGAAGGAGGAGGAAGAAAAGTATATAATGGGAGAAATGAGTAAGTGACTGGTATTAAGCAGGCAGAAGGTGAAACAAAAGCAACAAGCCCAGCACAGTGGTGCATGCCTGTAATCCCTGCAGCCCTGAGGCAGGAGGAAGGAGAGTTCGAAGCCAGTCTCAGCAACTCCATAAGGCCCTAAGTGACTCAGTGAGACCCTGTCTCTAAATATAAAAATAGTAATAAAAAGGGCTGGGGATGTGGCTCAGTGGTTAAGTGGCCCTGGGTTCAATCCCCAGTACCAAAAGGAAAAAAAAAAAAAAAAGTCTATAATATAAAGCAAAAAACAGACTCTGGGGCTGGGGATATAGCTGTTGGTAGAGTGCCTGTCTCGCAAGCACAAGGCCCTGGGTTCAATCCCCAGCACCACAAAAAAAAAAAAAAAAAAATTCAAAAGGAGCAAAAAGAGAGAGAGGAAAAAAAAAACAGACTCTGGAAAAGATTTCGAGAAATGAAGAGCAGAAATGTCCAATGGCTGGACTGGCACACCCCTCCTGATCTTAGGACAATGTACCACTGGACAATGACTGAGATACTCCCCAGCCAGCCTGGGATCTACTGTAAGCCCTTTGTCATGGTTATTGCCCCTGGGATTGCCACCAGTGCCTTACTGCCCTCTCTAGAGCCTGCTGGAAGGTGTGGTCTGCAGTGACGTCCTTCCACTTGCTCCTCTGGGGCATTTTACAGACAAACACTCAGGCCACCAGAGTCTCTGCCCACTGAGATCTTCAGTGTCAGTCATCTCTCCATCCAACCTGGTAAGCTCAAGAAAACGAGTACAAGCTCCCCCAGCCAATATAGGGCCTCTAGTGGAAAAATTTGAGATTTAAATTTCATCCTTTCTTAGGGGGGTGGGGGAGCGCACTTACTGGGGAATTAAATCCAGGAGTGCCTTACCCTGAGCCACATCCCCAGCTCTTTTCATTGTTTTCTATTTTGTGACAGGGTCTTACTAAGTTGTTTAGGGCCTTGCTTAGTTGCTGAGGCTGGCCTCAAACTTGTGATCCTCCTGCCTCAGCCTCCTGACTAACTGGGATTACAGGCATGAAACCACCATACCTGGCACTACCCTTTCTTTTTGAAAACAGTTCAAATACACAAGGAAATCTAACTGACACAATTTTGTTGGTCCTCATTTTTTTTCCCCTTGGGCTAAGGCATAGGGGTGAGTCCTCATAGTCCCAGCTACTTAGGAAGGTGAGGTGGGAGGATCACTTGAGCTCAGGAATTTAAGACCACACTACACAACAAAAGTAAAAAACCCTGTCTCAAAAAAAATCAAAGAGGAGCAGCTTTACCTCTCCCAGGCACTGTGATGTTATTTGCCATATACTCCGTATCACTGGCTCTTCTGAGAGTATTTCACATTCCTAGACATTTCAACTGTATGGAATGCCTGTTACATTCTTCACCCCTCCTCTAGGGAGGGTAGACAGAGTACAAATTCTTATAAGACTGCTTTCCCCCTAGTTTTTATCACTTCTCATCATAGAGGCAGAAAGAGAGAGAGAGAGAGAGAGAGAGAGAGAGAGAGAAGAAGAAGAAAAAGAAGAAGAAGAAGAAGAGAGAAGAGAGAAGAGAGAGGAAGGAAGGAAGGAAGGAAGGAAGGAAGGAAGGAAGGAAGGAAGGAAGGGAGGGAGGGAGGGAGGGGGAAGGGGAAGGGGAAGGAAAGGAGGAGAGGGGCCGGGTGTGGTGGCGCAGGCCTGTAATCTAAGCGACTTGGGAGGCTGAGTCAGAAGGATCGAGAGTTCAAAGCCAGCCTCAGCAACTTAGTGAGGCCCTAAGCAACTCAGTGAGACCCTGTCTCTAAATAAAATACAAAATAGGGCTGGGGATGTGGTTCAGTGGCTGAGTGTCCCTGAGTTCAATCCCCGGTTCCAAAAATAAAAAAGAAAAGGAGGAGAGAGAAATAATCTCACTAGAATTAATTTAGGAGGACCAAAGTTTAATAATATGATAAATACCACATTACCAACTCAGGATAATAAAAACCTTAATAAATTTCAGTCTTCTGTTTACAATAAAGTATTATATGATATGGCATATTAAAAAAATATAAAGCAGGATATGGTGGTGCACACCTAGAAACCCACCAGTTTAGGATACTGAGGCAGGAGGATCAAAAATTTGAGGACAGCATCAGCAAATTGGCAAGGCCCCAAGCAACTTAGTGAAACTGTGTCTTAAAAAATAAAAAGGAATGGAGATATAGCTCAATGGTAAAACACCCATGGGATCAATTCAGAGTACCAAAATAAAATATAAAAGTATATTTACCAGGGGACTCTACAACATCAGCCATGGCCCCCCTTCTCCCTCCCAGAAAAAGTTTGTGTTACTACTTTTAAATAAAACCTGCTTAATATGAAAAAAAAAAAAGTATATTTATCCACCAACCTTTGCAGGACTAAGATCTTGCTTTAAGAATGAGTCTTATTGAACTGCAAGTTGTCTTTCTCTCACATACCACACACATAATGAATGCCCTGTTTTTCAGTCCTTTCTTTTTTTCTTAATTTTTTGTTTTTAGTTGTCAATACCTTTATATTATTTATTTCTGTGGTGCTGAGGATCAAACCCAGTGACTCATGCATGCAAGGCAAGTGCTGTGCCACTGAGCCACAACCCCAGCCCTCATCAGTCCGAGTTTCTATAAAGAACAAAAACCCAAAAACCCCGCTGCGGAGCGTGCCTATAAGCCCAAGGACTCAGGAGGCTGAGGCAAGTGAATCACAAGTTCAAAGGCAGCCTGAGCAACTTAGTGAGGAGGTCCTAAGCAACTTAGAGAGACCCTGTCTCAAAACAAACATAAAAGGGGCTGGGGATGTGGCTCCATGTTTAAGTGTCCCTGGGTTCAATCCCCAGTACCAAAACAAAACAAACCCTGAAAACATTTATAAATACAGATGCAATCCTTCTGAAATTTTAAGATTTCTTTTCCAGTTTGCTTGGCCATATATAATTGAACAGTAATTTTATTTTAGTGACTTCCATTTATAGACTTTTTCCAAAACATCTGAAATACCTCTCTAAACTATTCCTTTTTGAACTCTCAAATTTCACTGACTTATGGCATATTTAATTAAGATGCATAATTGCAATAACAAGTATGATGAGCATAAACAGATACAGGAATAAGTATAACTGACTCCCTGAAAGCACAAAATTCCACTTCTGGGAGAACATGGTTGGGGTACACGGAACCCAGTGGCCTAGTGAGTAACAACAAATATTCACTGCACCAAGTTGACTGGAGTAGAGGCTGGTTAAGAGTATGTCCACTGTACATCAGGTTCAAAGTACTCTGGTAATATGTTAATTATCACAATATCCAAAACTCAAGATTTGTCAAAATGTTAATAACATGAGTAAGAGATGGGGGTCCAGATCAGTGGCAGAGCACTGGCCTAGCATGTACTGTTTGATCTCCAGCATCGAAATAAAGTAATTAGAACTTGTTAGTGGGGAATTTTTCTGGTTAACTTCATCAAAAGGAAAAGAAGCCAGAAGCTTAGAAGAAAGAAAACTCCTTCTCATTGTGTGGTTGGGTCTGTTTTTCTATTTCTCCCACTAAACTCTGAGCCAACATTCAATGACTGCTCGATAAACTTGCCATGTTCACACATCCTAACATGGATCCGAATTTCAGCTGTTCTCACTCTGGCCTGTAAGTCAAGTTTTCTGGAGCTGAAAAACAGAATGCTAGAAGATTTTATTCACGGTCAATTATCTTCTAATATTTTCATCTTTTTCCTCAAAGTTGTTTTGTTTCTTGACACTAGCTAATTAAATTTATAAATCAAAGTTCTGTTCATACTTACATTAGTACTATATTATGCTAATAATATTCTGTAATCTATTTATCTTGATTGAAGCTATTAGTTCCCATTAAAAAATAAAATTGGGTTGAATGTCCTATTAAGTTGGAATTTTACTTTCCCACAATGTGTGGCAGCTAATACTTCTAGTCTCTGGCACATCTATTGAGAACATAAAAGTTCTCCTGGAACTAACAAATTACTTCCCTTCCAACACAATTATGTAATTTGAAAGTTGAACAGTGCTCTGGAGATTATTTTGTGGTCCAAAATCCCTCCCAATTAAGAGACCCCATCTAAAACTACTTTGGATAAGAAGGGATGCTTTTCTTTAAATTTCATATAACAGAGAGCAGCACTCATAGTAGGTTCTTTATTTAAAACATACTTGCTTAATTGAACTGAATAAGTCTAAAATGGGCCCACTTCATTACTTTTCTTGTTCTTCAGAGGCTTTAGCTATAACACCCACTGAATCTGTAATTAAAGATTTACATGATTCTTCTGCTCATTAACCAATGTTCAAAAAGAAATTCACTAAAGGAAACTCCATGATCAGGCAAATCTTTTAATCCATTAAAGAAACTTCTTTCAACAGGTTAAGATCTTAAGCTCCTAAAAACACAGGTCCTATGCCTAGTCTGATTTTCAAGAAGCAATTGGGGAGCCCAAACAGTCAAGTAAGCCTTCACCAACATTAACGCTGCTAATGTCAGTATATGATAAAACTTTTAACAGAAAATGGAAAATCAAGTCTTTATTAGTTTCCTTATGATTTATAAGGGTTTCCAATTTATCCCAAATACTCACATGTTTTCAATTTCTAGTATGATTTTTTTTAAACAAAAAGTCTTACATCATTCATGACAAAATTACACACTCTTCTACTTATAATTGGGGTGCTCTCAGATTTAACTATAGTGTAGGAAGACATTATTATGCTAATTTGCTTTCCCTCCAGTTAACAGACTATGATACCATCTGATTTCCCATAATACGATAGGATAATGAAGAGAACAAAGCCTCTGGAATAGGAAGGACCACCCATAATTTCATTTTACTCAAGTGTGTAAAACCAAAACCGTACATAATTTACAAAATGGCCCTTACCAGTATCACTATTACAAGCATCTCTGAGGGGCTTTTATAATATAGGCTAGGTCACAAAGTACACATTTCCATATCTCTTCTCTTTTGCTGAAAAAGGGCCCATATGGGATCCCTCAAGAGCACAATTGGTGCCTCCCTAATTTTCTTCAGGCAGTAATTTAAATTCCCACTTCCTCCTAAATATCTCTGGACAGCAGCTCCTGGCAGTCCGGGTGTCTCTTTCATCACAGCTTCTTTTCATAACTAACGGGTCAAGTTCCTTTCCCCCATTTCAACACCAGGCACTGTACGGCAACCCTGCCACCATAGCCCACTGCTGAATGCTGGAATATAACATATTGAATTTCACTGTCCTTCATTGTTTCCAGTCGAACTGCCATTTTACCACCATGCACAAAAGCAAAATGCGTTCCCACAGGCATCTTATGAATTTCCAAAGCAGCTATTCTTTGTGGATTTACCAAACATGTGCCTTCCCTGAATTCCCTTCATCACCACAGAAACGGCTTTGGGAAGCCGAGATTTTTTTCTTTTTTTTTTAAGTATCCGAAGCAAAAAGAAACGGATTTTAAACATTTCTATTTTCCTGGCAAATTTAATCCTACGGGTCTTGCTATAGGTCAGTGGAGGACTGGCAGAGCAAAGATCTTAAGTGCCACTTTTGGTCTTCCCAATTAAAATGAAAAAACAATTCGGTGCACAGAAATTATTTTTTCAAATGTCCTTTCTTCTCAGGCTGCACGGTAAGGGCTAACCAGCGCATTGTAAAATAAACAGCTGGCTTTGGCTTGTGCACAACGCCCTAAATCTTCCTAATGCAACCCCGGTCCCTGGCGTGGGCTCACACATAATCCCTCAGCAAACCCCAAACCTGCCAATGAAGCGGACAAAATAAATTCTCTGCCACAAAGGCCCGCCCGCGCCTCGTGCACGGCGGCCTCTGCCCACATGTGCGGGCTGACAGGCGCGGAGCTGCCCTTCTGGACCAAAGCTGGGGGCCTGGGGCCAGGGGTCCGGCCTCCCGGCCGCTGCTGCTGCCCGCGGGCGCTCTGGGGTTGGTCGGCAGCCGCCCCCGGGGCCCCAGCGGCAGTCTGGCAGCCTCCGGGCCCGGGCGTCCAGTACGGCCCGGCTCAGACCCACTTCCCCTCGCCCCCCGGCCCTTTGCGTCGCCCCCTTTCTCGCCTCAGGAATTCCGTCGGAACTTCTTTGGCGCGGAGCGGGGCGACCCAGTCCGCCCGCGGCGCACGCCTCTCCGGGCGGCCGCGCCCCCAGTGCCGTGGCCGCAGGCGGCCGGTGACCCCGACCCCGCCGCGCCCAGCGCCTCACCTCCTCCTCGCTCTCGCTGCGGAAACACAGGCACGCGGCCCGCTTCTTGTAGCCGTCGCCGTCATAGGTGCGGGTCTGGTTCGACTTGAGCTTCATCATCCTCCGGGCCCGGGTGGGGGTGCCGTGCGGGTCGCGGGAGTCGAGGGGTGGGGAGCCCGCTCCTGACGGCCGCGCGCGCGCGCGCCCCCGGCTCGGCCCAGGGAAGCAGGGAGAGGAAGCCGCTTGCTTCTCTGCTATACGGCTCCGCCGCTGGCCCGCCGCGGCCGCCTCATTCCCCCCGGCCCAGGTCCCGCGCCGCCACCGCAGCCGTCACGGCTGTCGTCGCTGCTGCCGCCAGGGCCGCCGCCCCCTCTGCCGCCACCACCCCCGACGACGACTGCGCCGCCATCTTGGGCGCGCTACGTCAGCAGCGTAAGACTGCGCCAGCCTGTGGGACGGCCGCGAGCTCGTGGCGCAGGCCGCGTTCGGGAATCGCGCCCTCCCAGTCGGTGCGGCGTAAACGAGCGTCTGGAATGAGAGGGCCGCGCGATTCCAGGCCGCCGCTACGCTGGCAGCGTAGGCGTGGGGACCATGGGAGGCGAGCAGAGGAAGCCTGGAGAGAGAGGGGCGTGGGCGCCTGGCGGGGACCCAGGGGCCCAGCTGCGCGGGTCAGCGGAAAGCGAGATTTGCCCAAGGTCACACCGCGCGTCTGCGGCCGTGGATGACCCAAGGTTATGCCACCGGGCCCTTGGCCCTGTCTGTCAAGGAGACAGGGACAAGGGAGAGGATGAGGGGGGACGGTCTGGAGGAGAAAGTGGGTACAATTAGACACATCAGAAAGTGCCACCCGAGGCGTCTGGGATTAGGAACTGCATGGAAATGGGGCGGGGAATCGTACGCGCTGTTTCATAGCCTGAAGCTCTGAAAGTCTTATAAGCTGGGACACATTGTCCACTAGAAGGAATAAATATTTATTCTGCAATTCTTTACTGATGCAAAAAGTAAATACTGGGCTGCGTATGTAGCTCAGTGGTAGACCTCTTGACTACCACGCACGAGCCCTTGGTTTGGATCCCTGCACTGAAAGCCAGGTTGCGGGGAGGCGAATGCCAGAAGGGAAGATGTAGGATACACGCACACGCGGTGTAAGTCATAAAACATAGCTTTTGGCAGTACACAAGTGGTATGTATTGGATGTTAAACATATTCTCAAGGAAAAGATAATACAAATGTAATGCTCTTCCAGGAGGAAAAAAAACGGGGTATGAATGTTTTCAGCTACCCCGACCAAACCTCGTACCTTTCCAATATCCTAAACGTTTGAAAAATCTTGTGCAGGATTTGTGAACTGATTATTACCCTTTTTTTAATCTTGTACTTAATATAATAATTTTTAAAATAGGATGTGATGTCTGGTGCAGCCCTGTATTCCCAACAACTGGGGAGGCTGAAGCAGGAGGATCTCAAGTTCAAGGCTAGCCTTGGAAAAAAAATTTTTTAAATCATAAAAGGGCTAGAAATGTAGCTCACTGTGGAGTGCCTAGTACAATGGCTTGGGGGGATCAGGAGTTGAAACCAAACAAACCTAGTTGAAACCTCAGTTACCTCATTTTTTTTGTTGCTGTTCTTATTAGATATCCATGACAATAGAGCATATTTTGACGTACATACATGGAGTATAACTTATTCTGATTAGGATTACCCAACATTTTTTTTAAACCTCTGTAAAATATGGAGAGTAAACCTACTTGGTCATGGTGTATAGTAGGCATTGTAGCTAATGTTGATATTTCTCAACCATTGCCACATTAGGTATAAAATTTCAGTTCACTTTGGTCAATCCTCATGTGGCAATTCCCAAAGTCTTGGTTGTTTGGCTTTTTGTTTGTTTGTTTTTGGGTTTTTGTTTTTTTTTTTTTAAGTCTTTCCAGCTTTCTCTGCCACTATGTCTCTGATTTAAAGGAATAAAAAACTGAAAGTTTCCCCTGTAGACATAGTACATTGTCAGAAATATGAAAGACACAGAGAGCATAAAAACTAAATCATGGAATACCTTTGAGATCTGCATCCTGCATTTTTTTTCTAGCCATTTCCCTGTGTCATTAAGGTTTGATTTTTGGCTGGTGGTTGTTTTTTTGGCAGTACTGGAGATCATACCCAGGGCCTCACACATGCTAGACAGTGGCTTTACCACTGAGCTTAATCCCCAAACTGTTCATATATTATTTTGAGACAGGGTCTCACTACATTGCCCAGGCTGGCCTCGAATTTGGAAATCCTCCTGCCTCAGCCTCCCAAACTGCCAAGATTACAAGCATGCAGCTCCATACCCAGATTGTGTATCCTGTGTCCATATCAGAGTAAGGTATTTATTCAGTTCCTAAGTCAGAGACCCAGGAGTCATTGTTGCTCTATCTCTTGCCTTCTGTCCAGTTGATCATAGACTGCATTGCTTCTGTCTTCTTGACACCTCTTTCCCAGGCCCTTCCTGCCTTGACCTCAGTCCTTACTTCATTTGGACTCTCCCTTTTACCTGACATCTGGTCTTGGCTCTCATCCAGCCCCCTTCAGTCACATCCACTCATTGCAGCAAGAGGAATTCTTCCCAAATGTACATCTAATGAAGACATGCCATTGATTAAAGCCCTACAGTTGCTCCTCATTGCTTTGACAATAAAAATTCAAACGTTTCCAGGAAATATGAGACCCCTGGAAGAGCTGGGCCTCTGCCAACCTCACCCTTTCCCTTATTTCCAATTTTCTAGTCATTCAGAACTACCTAGTTTTTTAAGCCTCTAGACAACCGTCTGGATCTTTGCACATGCTTTACCTGCCATCTGCAAGGCTCCCTTACGCCCTCCATTGCCTCTTCCCTCAGGCCAAATCATATTTCTTCAAAATGCAGATAACAAGTCAACTCTTCCAGAAAGCCCTCACTAACTGCTTCTGTGGCTCCTAGTAGTCTGGGTTTGTCCTAGTTTATCACATCATGTGTTACATAGTGTTGTCATTATTTTCTTGCCTTTCTCACCCTCCACATTTCAATTTTCTCTCTTTTGATAATTTTTTGGTTATATTTTTTGCGGTGCTGGGAATTGAACCCAGGGCCTTGTGCTTGCAAGGCAAGCACTCTACCAACTGAGCTACATCCTCAGCCCCCACATTTCAATATTCTTAAAGGCAGAGTCTGTGTCTCATTTATACTTGCTTATCTTACCCAGCAATTATCCCAAGGCATGGGATTAAAAAAAAAAACATTATCAAGGCATGGTGGTGCGTACTTGTAATCGCTGTGACTTAGGAGACTGAGGCAGGAGAATCAGAAATCTGAGGCCAGCATCAACAACTCAGTAAGACCCTAGCTCAAGAATAAATAATAAATAAAAAGGAATGGGGATGTAGCTCAGTGGTAAAAGCATCCCTGGGTTCAATCCCTAGTACCTCCCCCCAATTTTTTTTTAATGGTTAAATGAAAAATCCGCTATTACCCTTCTAGAACCTGAGCATTATTTGTAGAGCCTAGTCATAAGCCCAGCGTGGAATGGGATGAACTTGTCTGTAGGAACACAGCACCCACCACATCTAAAATCCGTCTTCTGAATGAAGATCACAGCATTCTGTTGATCCCATATCAGAGACCATCTGAAGTAACTTCTTAGGTCCAATTGTACATGGAATAGTGAATAAAATTCAGAAGACTGATTTTCACAGATTCTTTACTTCACCTTGTTTCTGAACATGCCACTAATCCTTCCTGCCTTCCCAGGCTTTCTTATCCTATCCCATTAAATCCTACAGGAGCACCTTTTGTTACTGACCTTTGCATTTGTATTTGTTTCTTACTCCTATATAACAAATACCCCAAAACTCGGTGGCTTAAAACATGAATCAGGAGCCAGGTGTGGTGGCGCACACCTGTAATCCAAGCGACTTGGGAGGCTGAGTCAGGAGGATCGCGAGTTCAAAGCCAGCCTCAGCAACTTAGCGAGGCCCTAAGCAACTCAGTGAGACCCTGTCTCTAAATAAAATACAAAAAAGGGCTGGTGATGTCGCTCAGTGGTTGAGTGCCCCTGAGTTCAATCCCAGCACCAAAAAAAAAAAAAACATGAATCAGGAATGAGGATGCAGCTCAGTGGTAGTGTGTGTGCTTCACAGAAGTGCTTCACTTCTGTGAGGCTCTGGGTTCAATCCATAACACTAAAAAAAAGGAAAAAATTATTATTTCTCTTGATTTCATAAGAATTCTGAAGTGTTTAGCTGAGTGGGTCTGACTTAAAATACCTTGTAAAGTTACAGTTGGCTGAGGTTGCAATCACCTGAGGCCTTAACAGAACTAAAGGATCCGTTTCCAGGGTGTTACCCTCTCAGGGTCGTCATTTGGCAAGAGGCCTCTGAACCTTTCCATGTAGACTTTCTCATGGGCTCACTGAATATTTTTACAACATGGTGCCTGGATTTCCCCCACAGCATACAATATAAGATTCTAAAACTGAACTGTAATGTCTTATGACCTAGCCTTGAAAGTCAAGTTTATCAACTCTGCAACTTTCTATTGATTAGTTCATTCATCTTTGATATAGAGTGGGAGTGGATTGCACAAAGGAATGAATACCAGGAGGCAAGGATCATTGGGTCTCTATTAGAGGCTGTTACTCCCCCAATATAAGTTACCTTGTCAGCCTGGTGTGGTGTTAAATACCTGTAATCCCAGTGAGTCAGAAGGCTGAAGTAGGAGGATCACAAGTTCAAGGCCAGAATCAGCAACTTAGTGAGACCCTGTCTCAAAATAAAAAATAAAGCTGGGCACAGTGGTGCCCACCTGTAATCCCAGTGGCTTGGGAGGCTGAGGTAGTAGGATCATGAGTTCAAAGCCAGCACCAACAACATAGCAAGGCCCTAAGCAACTCAGTGAGATCCTGTCTCTCTATTTTTTTTTTTTTTTGGAACCAGGGATTGAACTCAGGGACACTCGGCCACTAAGCCACATCCCCAGCCCTATTTTGTATTTAGAGACAGGGTCTCACTGAGTTGCTAAGGGCCTCACTGAGTTGCTAAGGGCCTCGCTAAGTTGCTGAGGCTGGCTTTGAACTCTCGATTCTCCTGAATCAGCCTCCCAAGTCACTTGGATTACAGGCATGCGCCACCACTCTCCGGCTCTATTTAAAATATAAAAAGGGCTGGGGTGTGGCTTAGTGGTTAGGTGCCCCTGGGTTCAATCCCCAGTACCAAAAGTAAATAATTACCTTGTCTGTGGTTCATTCACTCTCCACCTATATAACCAGGCAATGTCCTTAACAGAGGTAAAGGAGATCATTCTTGAGAGAAGAAATTGTCCTTCCATGGGTGATAGTAATAGATTGAAGTTTAAGAAAATCCTCAATAAATGTCATTCTACTAAATATGTTCAATTTTCTAAAAGTCTTGAAAGGTAAAACACTAATTCATGTATTTCAAGGCTCAGGGCATATCTGAGGGGAGTTTTTTTTTTAATAGAGTTGGGAAGTTCATGTTTACTCATCCCTTTCACACAGTCAGTTATTAGTTCTGGCCTGTGCCTCCCTCTACTTGATGCCACAGTATCTACTCGTACGTATGTGAATACTGTCTGATTCAAAAGCAGAACAGAGCCGGACGTGATGGCGCATGCCTGTAATCCCAGCAGCTTGGGAGGCTGAGGCAGGAGGATCACGAGTTCAAAGCCAGCCTCAGCAACTTATCAAGGCCCTAAGGAACTCAGTGAGACCCTGTCTCTAAATAAAATACAAAATAGGGCTGGGGATGTGGCTCAGTGGTGGAGTGCCTCTGGGTTCAATCCCCAGTACCAAGAAAAAAAAAAAAAAAACAGAACAGAGCTGGGGAGGTAGCTCCATGCTAGAGCACTTACATGGCATATAAAGGCCCTGAGTTTGAACCTCAGCACCACTAAAAGAAAAAAAAAATACTACCAGACATCACAGGAAGATGTAACAATTATAAATATATATCCACCTAATAATAGAGCTTCAAAATAAATGAAGTAAAAACAGAACTCAAGGGAGAAATATACAAATATACAAAACTTAGATGAAGATTTCATTCCCTTTTCTTTATTGCTTGCTTAATAAAGCAACTCAACAAAAATCAGCAAGAACATCAAAGACTTGAACAATACTATCAACTACTTCAACTTAATCGATATTTATAAATCACTGTACCCACCAAGTGTATAATGACAAAGTTCAAGGCCAATCTGGGCAACTTAGAAGGTTGTCTCAAAATAAAATTAAAAAGGGCTGAAGATATAGCTCAGTGGGAAAGTGGGCCTGGGTTCAAGCCCTAGCACAACAAGAGAAGTTGTTATGTTCACGATGGGGTAGTAAATAATAAAAGAACATTTACAAATAAATGTTAATTCTTAGGATGCTATGTATACTCAGTGAATACTATTGAATGGACACTTATAATGTTTCTTTTTTTCAGCATATTGTTTTTCTCTGGGAAATTAAAGAAACGGCAATAAAGCTGGGCGTGATCATGTACACTGCTAACCCCAGAAGCTTGGGAGGCTGAGACAGGAGGATCCCAAGTTCAAGGCCAGCCTCAGCTAACTTGAGGCCCTGAGCCAACTTGGTGAGATCCTGTCTCAAAAAGCAAAAAGGGCTGGGGATGTAGCTTGGTTGTAAAGCATCCCTGGGTTAAATCTCTAGTACCAAAACAAAACAAAACAAAAAGAAATAGCAATAAAAACATTTGAACACATGCAATTAAATTCAAACATGAAATAACAAAAGAAGAAATCTTTTTTTCTTTTTTTTGTACTAGGGACTGAACCCTGGGGTGCTTAACCACTGAGTCACATCCCCAGCCCTTTTTATGTTTCATTTTGAGGCAGGGTCTCACTAAATTGTTCAGGGCCTTGCTAAATTACTAAGGCTGGCTTTGAACTTCAATCCTCCTGCCTCAGCTTCCCTAATTGCTGGGATTGCAGATGTGTGCCACCACACCCAGCAAAAGAAGAAATCTTACAGAATATGTTCTTGGGGGGAAAAGGACTTAAGCCAGGAACAATAGTGCATGCTTATAGTCTCAGCAACTCATAAGGCTGAGGCAGGAGGATTTCCAAGTTCAAGAGTAGCCTAAATTAGCCGGGCACAGTGGCGTATGCCTGTAATCCCAGCATTTGG
>JAJEJO010004054.1:13561-40277 GCA_020662805.1 Glaucomys volans | reverse complement strand
ACCAAAAAAAAAAAAAAAAAAAAAAGAGTAGCCTAAATTAGCAAAATCCTGTCTCAATTTTTTTTTTTTAAAGGGTTGGGAATGTAGCTCAAGTGATAGAGTGCTTTGTCTAGCGCATGTAAGGCCTGGGGTTAAAAAGAAAGAAAGAAAAATAAGACTCAAAAAGAACAAGGGGATATCTGGAAAAGTCCCAAATATTTGTAGATTAAATAGTCTACTTCTAAATAATCCATGAAACAAATGGGAAATCTTTAAGGGAATCATAAAATATTTTAAACTGATAGCAATATTTTTGGGATTCAACTAAAGCAGTGCTCAGAAATACATAGCTTTAATGTTTATATTAGGAAGAAGTTAAAAAGAAATTCAGCATCCACTTTAAGAAGCTAGAGCAAAACCTAGTAAATCAAATCCAAATTATGTAGAGGTGGAAATTAATAATGAGAAGAAATCAATGAAATAGAAAGCAAACAAGATAAAATTAATGAAGTCATCAGGCATGGTGGCTTACACTGTAATCCCAGCAAGTCAGGAGGCTGAGAAAGAAGGATTGCAAGTTTGAGGCCAGCAACATAGTGAAGCCCTAAAGCAACTTAGGGAGATCATTTTGGGCTGGAGATGTGGTTCAGTGGTTAAGCACCCCAGGGTTCAATCCCTGGTACAAGAAAAGGGAGGGAGAGAGGGAAAAGAAATCATTGGTAGAAATTAAATATTTGCAAAACATTTATCTGTCAGAGGACTAGTACCCAGAATATAATAGAGTATATAAGGAACTACTACAACTTTGTATTTAAAAAAAAAAAATACAAATTAATTTTTTGTTTGGATTTTGTTTCTGTTGTACCAGGGATTGCAGCAGGGGTACTTAACCACTGAGCCACTTCCCCAGCCCTTTTTTTTGAGACAGGGTCTCCCGAAGTTGCTGAGGGCCTTGCTAAACTGCTGAGGTTGGCTTTGAACTCATGATCCTCCTGTCACAGGCTCCTGAGCTGCTGTGATTACAAGCTGCACCACCACACCCAGCTAGCAAGTTAATTTTTTTTTTCTTTTTTTGCGGTGCTAGGGATTGAACTCAGGGCCTTGTGCTTGTGAGGCAAACACTCTACCATCTGAGCTATATCCCCAGCCCACAAGTTAATTTTCAAACTAACAAAAAAATGTCCTTTACAACAAATGGTGTTGGGGAAATTGGACATCCAAAGCATAAGAAAACAAAAAATTCACCTAATACAAAAAAATTCACCTAATACAAAAATTACCTCATACCTAATATAAAAAATAACTCAAAATGGATCATGGATTTAATGGAAGGTATAAAACTCTAAAACTTTCAGTTTTTCTGCTAGACAGATTTATTACACTTACACCAAAAACATGATTCATAAAAGGAAAAAATTGATAAATTAGACTTCATCAAGATAAAAAATTTTGCTCTGTGAAAACTCATTGAGAAGATGAAAAGACAAGCTCTAGCCTGGAAGAAATATTTGCAAACCACGTATCTGATCAAGGAAAAGTACTTAGCCTATATAAAGAATTTTCAAAATATAATGGTTAAAAAATAATTCAGTTAGAAAATGGGCAAGAGTGGGAGGGAGGAGCAGAGGATCACCAGGTTAGACAGGATGTGAGGAAGGGAGGGGGGCGAGAATGTTCATAAGTGAATACATGACCAGTGTAACTCCACATCAAGAATGGGAGTTAACAGCCGGGCGTGGTGGCGCACGCCTATAATCCAAGCGACTTGGGAGGCTGAGTCAGGAGGATTGCGAGTTCAAAGCCAGCCTCAGCAATTTAGCGAGGCCCTAAGCAACTCAGTGAGAACTTGTCTCTAAATAAAAATACAAAATAGGGCTGGGGATGTGGCTCAGTGGTGGAGTGCCCCTGGGTTCAATCCCCAGTATCAAAAAAAAAAAAAAGGGATGGGGATGTGACTCAGTGGCAAAGCACTGAGTTCCATCTCTAGTACCAAAACCAAAAAATCCTGAACATGAATATGTATAACAAATTTATATATAGTAACCCCAAACTGGTAACAACCAAGATGCCCTTTGGGTGAATGATTAAACAAATTGTGGCAAATTTATACCAAGAAATGGAATACTACTGTGCAATAAAAAAGAATGAACAACTAGGTGCAGTAACACATGTCTGTCATCCTAGCTACTCAGGAGTCTGAGGAAAGGAGGATTGCAAGTTCAAGGCCAGTCTGTGCAACTTAGCAAGACCCTATCACAAAATAAAAAATAAAAGTGACTGGGGATGTAGCCCAGTGGTAGAGCACCCCTGCATACAATCCTCAGTAAAGCAAAAATAAATAAATAAATAAATTATATATATATATATTTATAAAATATATACTAAAATTTGTGTGTATGTGTGTGTGTATATATATATACACACACATATATATATATATATGCCTGACTTAAACAACCAAATATTAGGGATGGGAGGGTGCAGTATCATGTAACAAGAATGACAGAATGGGTCCGCTTATGGGGGGTGGTGCATGCCTGTAATTCGTGTGACTTCAGATGCTGAGGCAGGAAAATTGTAAGTTTGAGGCCATCCTGGGCAATTTAGCAAGACCCTGTCTGGCAATGAAAAAAAAAAAAAAGACTGGGGATAAAAAAGTGTGGCAGAATGTTGGTAATATTGAAGCTCCAAAATGATTACATTGTGGTTTTACTATAATCATGTTTATTTTATGTTCGAAACTTTCCTTCTAAAATGGTTTTTGGGCTGGGATATAATTCAGTGGGAGAATGCTTGTCTAGCATAGCGAAGGACCTAATTGGATCCCCAGCACTGCAGTATAAATTAAAAAAATATTTTTAGCTTTAATAGAAGGAGGAAATCTCTCCATAATAGTGGCAAAAATACCAGAATCGGCTGACCATTTGTTCCCCCCAACTCGTACACTTTTTGCATATTGAGGAATGGATGCCTCCAGATCCTCAAACTGACCTCCAACTTTTCAATAAAGTAGATAAACTAGAACTATTTACTTGCAACATCTCTTGCAGGTATTCAGAATTTTTAAACCCCATTGGATTCACAGCTTCTGTAAATTCTGCCCCATTTTGAGGCTTCCTTAGTCCCTCAGCTTGAGTGTCCTCTCTCATTTAATATTTATTTATTTTTTAAGATGCCCTTTTCTAACAATGGCCTCTTTGATATGTCAGTAAACCATGCAGGGCTTATTTTTCAAGTGGCTGTTCTTTTGGACCTGTGCCATGCATTTATCACGGGTTCCTAATAAAGCACTTTTAAATAGAAACGGGCTCCAGGCTCTCTATGGGCTGTAACTTCTTAAACAATCCTTTCATCCCTCTCCCCCAACACCAGTGCCCTCATTCTGTCCCAGTTTCCCTTTCTAGAACTGAGCAGTCAAATGATGGATTCCCCGCCCTTTCCCGCTAGCGGGCTGGCTGTGCATCGCAGTCACTATGGAGGGAGCGCTTTACCCACGACTGCTCAGTGCCCCTGTGTGGTCACTGCAGACCCTACCTCGGTCCGGTCCCCTCGATTCTCATCCTCACTGTACCTTGGTCTGGCCAGTCTTTTAATCTCAGCCACTGTAAAGAGTTTGGATTTTTTCTGCAGTAAGGATTTAAGTATTTGCCAAACATCAAGCATTCCTGGTCATGTGAATACTCACCTTTTATTATAACTTTTTAAATTTGTTTTTCATTGACAAATAACTGTATACATTTATGAGTACGGTGTGATGTGTTGATACCATCTATACATTTTGAAATAAGAAATCAAGCTAATTGGCATATCTAGCACATCAAATAATTATCTTTTCTTTTTTACTTATCCTTTATTATAGTAAGAACACTTAAAATCCTCTATAGCTATTTTGAAATATATTCATTGTATTATAGTGTATTATATTATATATAATGCTATATGTTAAAATACATATAATACAATATATTATCTTAGTATTAATATATTATAGTCATTATGCTGTACAATAGAATATCAGAATTGACTTTCCTAAATTTGTACCCTTTGACCAAGGTCTCCCCTTTCTCCACCACCCCCACCCCTGTCTTCATACTATGAATTGGCTAATTATCATCTACAGGAAAAAATCCAAACTTCCCAGTGGCTGAGATTAAAAGACAGCGAAAAAGTTGGTAAAGATGAGAGGCAATTAAAACTCATATCCTGAAAAAGGGAATGGAAGGTGGTACACTGTGGGAAGCTGTTCCTCAAAATGTTAACCAGTGACCACATGACCCAGCATCTCCACTCCTCTGCGTATACCCAGGAGAGCTGCAAACATGTCCACACAAAACCACACGAATGTTCACAGCAGCATTAATCACCATAACCAAAAAGTACAAATAACCCAAGTGCCTATCAACAGGTAAAATACTCAGCTATAAAAAGCCACTGCAAATACATGTAACAACACTGGGAAACTCAAATAGTGCTGCTAAAGTGAAAGAAGCCAAACTAAAAGGAGTGCATATTATATAATCCCATTTGAATAAAATTATAAAATGTTGAACAGTCTGCACTGAATTCCTCCACCCTGCTGAGGTCCCATGCCAAGAACCAGGTAGCAAATGTCCTCAGTGGGCCCTCTTATCTTCAGGGACAGAGGATGTAACCTCCCCAAAAACTTTTTGCTGGGCGCAGTGCCTGTAATCCCAGCAGCTTGGGAGGCTGAGGCAGGCAGATTGAGAGTTCAAAGCCAGCCTCAGCAAAAGTGAGGCACTAAACAACTCAGTGAGACCCTGTCTCT
Organism: Glaucomys volans; assembly: GCA_020662805.1. Classification (NCBI taxonomy): domain Eukaryota; kingdom Metazoa; phylum Chordata; class Mammalia; order Rodentia; family Sciuridae; genus Glaucomys; species Glaucomys volans. The sequence goes on along the minus strand of JAJEJO010004054.1, from coordinate 35,512 downwards.
AATAAAATACAAAATAGGGCTGGGGTGTGGCTCAGTGGTTAAGTACCCTAAATTCAATCCCTGGTACCAAACAAACAACAGCAACAACAAAAAAAAACAAGTTTTTTTGAAAATCCTTGTTTGCCATACTGCAGACTGAACCTGGGGATACTCTACCATTCAAGTTACATACCCAGCACTCCCCTGGCCCTTTTTTGTGGTACCAGAGATTGAACCCAAGGGGACTTAGTCACTGAGCCACATCCCAAGCCCTTTTTATTTTTTGAGAAAGGTCTCACTAGATTTACAGCCTTGCTGAATTGCTGAAGCTGGCTTTGAACTTGCAATCCTCCAGCCTCAGCCTCCAGAGCCACTGGAATTACAGGCGTGTCACCATGCCCAGCGCCCCCATCCTTCTTTTGAGACAGGGTCTTGTTAAATTGCCCAGGCTGGCCTAAAACTTTTGATCCTTCCACCTTAGCCTCCTGAGGTGCTGCGATTATAGGCATGTACCTTCATATTCGGCTCTTGGGAAATCCTTTAAACTGTTTCCATATTCACCTTTTTGTCTCCCAGCATCTAACAGAGGCAGAGTGGCTGCTTCCTAAGTCAGAGACTTAAAGCTGTTATTGGCACTGGTTATAAGGAAATTCTAGTTTTCAAGGAAAGGGGATTTGTGACCTTATCTGGAAGTTTATGTTAAATTAGGAGAAAAAACCAAAAACATTTCATCTATCAGCTTCCAAAATCCTTTTAAAAATTCTTTAGACCTTCTTTGGTGGCTGTGGTGGTGGCAGGAATGAGCTGGTAAGGCATGGGGTTGGGGTGCAGATGCAAGCCATGATGAACCTAGAAAGCAACCCTGAAAGACAGGCCAAACCCTCCCCTAGTGATGGCTGTGCGCACAGTCCTCCAGCTGGGACTCTCACTGTCTAACCCACCCTCCCCAAGTGAGGAGGCACTTACAAAACCTCTTTAAGATGACCCATCTGGTCTCGTGCCTCCTCTGCACCACAAAACCGCATTGGCCGCTTCTAGCTTAATTTCTCCCTCCTGTGCTACATTTCCTTACAATTCAGTTTGGAGCTGGTTGTGGTGGCACACACCCGTAATCAGCAACTCTGGAGGCTAAGGCAGGAGGATCACAAGTTCAAGGCCAGCGTCAGCAACTTAGTGAGACCCTGTCTCAAATTTTAAAAATAAGGGGTTGGGATGTGCTCAATAGTTAAGCACCCCTGGGTTCAATCCCTAGTTAAAAAAAAAAAAAAAAAAATCAGTTTGGACATGATTTAGCACTTAGGGAGTATTCGGTGTTATTTGGTTTTGTTTTTCAAACTATACTATGAGGTACTTGAGGGCAAATTTTGAGCTTGTTTTTCTTGGAGCACTTATCAGCAATGACGACTGAACAGCTAATGATTGACAGGAATTTCAACCTACCAAGAGAGGGGACTGGAGGACAGCAAGACCCACCTCCAACAGCATGCTTATCCACATGCTTGGACTACTTTATGGGTTCCTTGGGATTTCCCCAGTCTGTAGGTGATTGTGGAGAATATATTCTGAAACTAATTTAAATCATAAGGGAAGAGGATGGCAAAGAGCCTTACTTGAAAATCAGTGACATTTTAGGGCCAGAAAATCACCAAGGCTGTAGAAGTCCATCCACTCACTGGTCTCAGTGGGAAACAGAAAGGCCAGGAGCTACTAACATTTCACAGTGGAATCCAGGTTAAACAATCACAAGGCGTGTGAACATGGGCAAACCACTTGACATCCTTGAGCCAGCAGAAAAATTGGATAAAAAGCAATCTTTGGCAGGACAGCCAAGGCCGTGCTAAAACAAGCTTCCCCAAACACTGCCTCTTCCTGCCAAAGCAAGCTTCTATTTATTGGTAGTTCAGATTCCAAAGCTCACCTCCCAGGACTGTTAAGTGCATTATTTGGAGTTGCCATCAGCTGCCACCTAGTGGTCTAAACTACAACTGCCTACCAAAACCCAAGGTGGTGCAGCACAAAACCACCTGTGGGTTCATTTTTTTTTTTTTTTTTTTTACCAACTGTCCACCTCCACACAATACTTGGCCCATAGTATTTCATGAATATGATTCCCAAGTTCCCAGAACCCAAGGATTTATTTCTATTATTAGTTTCATTGGCTGAAATTTGGCATGTCTGTTCCAAGTCACTGCCTAGCCGAGTTGGTATCTCAAATGCAAGGACAAACCTCCCACCCCAAACCTCAGTGGCACATTTACAACCATGGATAGTCATAGTGATTGATGTGCAAGTCTGACCCAGCAAATACTGCAGGGCTGTCCTTATGATACTGTGCCAAGCATGCTTTATAGGGCAGGACTGTGAAAATCAGCCTCATTCCACTTCCCATCAAAGTCCCTCTGATAGATACAGTAGTTAATGTCACCCCCAGGAAACTGAACACACTGCCCTGGCCACTTCCTCATGTACTACACTGGGTCACCACTCATGAAAGCCCCAGAAACTGAAGTACTTTTTTCCCTTTCAAGGAAGACCTGGAATAACAAGGGCTCCAGTTGCCTACTATTCTTAATCCTATAAAGACAAAAATCCCAGGGGTCTTCAAATGGCTGGGCCATGTACCCCACCACAAGCTCAGGACCAAATCAAGCCTCACTTGTGCTAGGCAAGCACTTAACCACTGAGCCCAAGCCAGTTTTTTATTTTTTATTTTTTGGTACTAGGGATTGAACCCAGGGGCACTCGACCACTGAGCCACATCCCCAGCCCTATTTTGTATTTTATTCAGAGACAGGGTCTCATTGAGTTGCTTAGGGTGTCACTAAGTTGCTGAGGCTGGCTTTGAACTCACAATCCTCCTGCCTCAGCCTCCCAAGTGCTGGGATTACAGGCGTGCGCCACTGCGCTTAGCTCCAAGCCAGTTTTTATGCACTGTAATTCTTACAAATCCTGAGTCTTAAGATTAGCATTAGTAAAATTGTTGGCCTAAACAACCATTCCTGTGCTTCTTCCTCTTAAGTTGTCTGTGCAAGATTCCAAGAATAATGTCTCCTTTAATCCTTTCCAGAACTTCCCAGATACCAGGAACAAAATCTCAATTCCAGGCCAACAAAGAGCAACTTTCCCACAATGTAGCACTGAGTCAGCATGGCTGGCTTCAGGAAGATAGATGCCTGTGAGGCGTGGTTCCACAGAACACAACTCTGCAGGAAGGTGCTGGATAGAGCAGAGGGCACCAGGCAAAGCCAAGTACAGCAGAACTTAACAGCAACAAGTGATGTCATCCTGGCCAAGGACAACTCCCAAAACCAATCCAATCTTGCCCCATTTACATTCAGATCCTCAAGCCATTTCTGTTTTAAGGTATCTAACACAACAAAATGGATATAACACAAGTTTTTCTGGCTACAAGTTTATTCAAAATAATCCCGTCCAACTTCACTGAGGTGGCTGACCACGTCCACGACCAAATCCGCCTCTCTGCAAGAGAAATAACATGAAATCAGCATTAGTAGCATGCGGGGTTCTATCTGTCATGCTTTCTGGCTTCATTATCACTCGAAGTCAACAGCTAGCAGAGTGCAGGCCATAAACCCTAGCCCTGCCCCTTACTGGCTGTGAAGCCATCAACATCTAAGCCTGTTTCCTCACTGGGAGAATGGGCATGTGGCCACCCAGCCAGTATATTTATACATATTCACATATGGAGGCACCCAGAACAGGACACAATCTGTTTCCAGCACACACACCTCCTTTTTACAAATGAGATCTGAAAGTAATTGTGTGCTGTGAAGACCTGCCACAGGGGACCTGCTAACCCCCATGTTGAGCATTTTATCTGGATTAACTAACCTCACAGTACCTTTATTGCTGTATTAGCACCCTATATTACACATGAAAAGCATAAATGAATCTGCCCAAGATCACATCTGAAAGATGATTTGATTTCAGGCCAACTTTATTCTAGAGCCCACTCAATCTCTAGTTCAATTTCAAACTTTGCTTCCTAAAAATTCGGGGAGTTAAAACCATCATTAACTAAACAGAACATCCCCACGCCACATGTACTGATTTTTGAGACTCACTTCAGCAGTTTATATATTTACTATAAAGTCTGCATACTGGGTCCTCAGCCACAAGCCTGAGATTAGTACAAGTGACTGCTTACAGAAGCAAACGGGGTGGGGGGGTTGTACTTACAAACTGGAATTCGGTTGCTGACCCAGCCCCAGCCTCGGCTTTCTTGTCAGCACCAGCTGGAAAGAGAAACAGCAATTTGAAGTCCTTATTACTCTCCCTCTCCTGGGACACAGTCAGCTTTCACGAAGCCACCCTTCAAAACTCAGCCCTAAGTATCCATTTCTCCAGAAAGGCCATCCTAGCCGCAAAGGACCGTCACCTCCCATCCAGCACTTAGTTTGTAGAGGGAGCTCAATAAGAGAAAACTTTAAAGGCAATTAAGGGCCCAGAGAGCAAAACAAAACTTTAATTACAACCATGGGATAGACAAGATAAAGATCTAGTGCTGTACTATCCTGCAGGCAGCCAGTTGTGTGTCAAGATGTGCACAAAACACACATTGGATTTTCAAAGACTTAGAAACAAAACAATGTAAAATATCTCAATAATGTTTATAGGGGTTTCATGTTAAAATAACATATTTGGCTAAATAAAATATTAATATTCAAATAACCCATTTCCATTTGCTTTTAAATTATATGGTTATGTGTTGCAAGGCCGGGCGAGGTGGCGCACGCCTGTAATCCCAGCACTTGGTAGGCTAAGGCAGGAGGATCGCAAGTTCAAAGCCAGCCTCAACAACTTAGCGAGGCCCTAAGCAACTCAGTGAGACCCTGTATCTAAATAAGATACAAAATAGGGCTGGGGATGTGGCTCAGTGGCTGAGTGCACCTGGGGTCAATCCCCACCCAGTACCAAAAAAAAAAAAAAAAAAAAAAAAAGTGTTGCAGGGATTGGGGTTGTAGCTCAGTGGTAGACTGCTTGCCTGGCATGTATGAGGTGCTGGTTTCAATTCTCAGCACCACATAAAAATAAATAAATAAATAAAACAAAGGTCCATTGACAACTAAAACAATATTAAAAAAAAAAAAAAAAAAAAAAACATATGTTCCATAAGTAAGTCACATGGAGAATGGCTGGAGAAGTCACTCTTACTCCCTATAAGGTGCTCAGGTCAAGTTCTTCCTTCTATTCTACATAGGAACCAGAAAAGATGACAAGAAGGCAGCACTTAAGAGTGGTAAAAGCAAAAACTTCTCTTCTGCAACTTGCTTTTATATCACAATAACTCCTTTTGCAGAGTGACTAACTCTAAATTCTTCCCACAGACACATCTTTAGCTCCACTTGTCTTCTGTTTTGAGTAGCCAGGTGCCCTCTGAGGCTCTCCCCCAGTAGCTGCTGGCTGACTCCCTCTCTCAGATATTCGCTTACTTCTGCAAAGACGCTCCGAAAACCCAATGGAATATCACCAACACGCACCCACCTCTGCTTTAATTTTCTCCCACAGTACCCAGACCACCTGACATAAACCCACCTTTCCTATCACGAAAAGCTCAATGAGAATGGCATTTTGTCTGTAATACAGACATGTCCCTACAATAGTGCTTGGCCTGCAATAGGCACCCAACATAGAACTTGTCCTCCTGGGTCAATGTAAGCAATTGCTGTTCAAAAACATTTCATGTTATTTTTGCAAAAACAACAGCTGAGTGAGCCCTGCCTTCAAGGAGTTTACAAAATAAAGCAAACACAGAAAAAGGAAAGCATGCAGCTTTCCTGAGAGCTGTTGTATTCTAGTTACTGGTTTTAAGTGCTCCCAGCTGAGAGGGCTCTCCTAATTCCCAAAGGATTCCGGTTGTTCTGATGATGTGACAGCTGAAACCCAGCATCTCCCTCATGCATCTTCAAGGGCTGACTGAGAATCCAGAGTTTCTACTCCAACAACCCAGATACAAAGATGCCAGTACTCACGGGGCACAGCACTCCGTCTGTAGGTGTCTCTGTCAGCTTCCCCTCTTGTGAGCCTTGCAGGTCGTTCGCCCTCCAGACCTACATAAGTTAAACGACAATGTGAACACAGGGCAGTGTGGGAGCTCTGTTCCCCAAGGTCAAGAAAACTAGCATGGCCCTCCTGTTCTCACATCTCAGCTGAACTGCAAGAACGCTGGTTTTCTTCTACTGGTCTCAACATAAAGGCTTTTCTCCAAACACTTAGCAAATTTAGAAATATTGCTACAAACATCTACAAACATCCAAACAGCCAAATTTTGAACTCTATCCATCTCTTCAAGTGGAAAATTTACATACGACTAGAGAAGTAATTATACAGGCTAGAGGCCAACAAGAAGCCTTCAGTTCCTCTTGGGCTTCTGCACCTAACTCATCAGTGGCATGTATATTAACCCATTTTGTCCCATCGTCCCAGATGTGGAACACCTAAAGAAATTTATAGTAAGCCGGGCGTGGTGGTGCACGCCTGTAATCCAAGCGACTCGGGAGGCTGAGTCAGGAGGATCACGAGTTCAAAGCCAGCCTCAGCAACTTAGCAAGGCCCTAAGCAACTCAGTGAGACCCTGTCTCTAAATAAAATACGAAATAGGGCTGGGGATGTGGTTCAGTGGCCAAGTGCCCCTGAGTTCAATCCCCGGTTTAAAAAAAAAAAATTATAGCATGTAATTATGTTGTACCAACAATATAATTGTATAATTATAATACTAATATAGTAAACTCTAGATTATGATTTCCAATCTATTTTAGTGTACCCATATCAGTCTTGTTAAAATATCTGCAGAATTGAAAACTTGGGACTTCATGGGCTAAGGCAGCTTTGTGCATGTGATGCTGGGGGCAGAACCCAGGATCCTGTGCATGCTAAGTACATTCCCAGCCACAGGAGTTAAAGGCAAAATATATCTTTAAAATTTCTCCCAAACATGTTAAATATTAATTTAATCCAGTAGACTCTCTAGTCAGTAGAATCCATAGAGTTAAAATACAGTTTTTGAAGTAGAAAAAATAAACTTGACTTTTTTTTTTTTTTTTTTAAAGAATGACTATAACCCGGTGTTCTTTGAGCCATACCCGCAGTCCAAAACTTGATTCTTAAGTGAACGGCAAAAGCAAATGCCAGGTCCACATAGACTAGCTAAATCAGAACCTATGGATTACAGGACAATAGCATTTTCCTAAGTAGAGAACTTTTGCTCTAAAGACAGATAATTCTGGCCTGGTCTGTCCCTGTGGAGCACTTCTGTAAGCCCAATGACCAGGGAGGCAGAGGCAGGAAGATCCCAAGTTCAAGGCCAGCTAGGCAACTTAGTGAGACCCTGTTTCAAAATAGGGGGCTGGGGTTGCAGCTCAGTGGTAGAGCATTTGTCTTGCATGTGTGAGATACTGGGTTTGATCCTCAGCACCACATAAATAAAGGTACTGTGTTCATCTACAACTAAAAAATAAAATTTAAAAAGGACCAGCAATGCCAGGTGCAGTGGTGCACACCTATAGTTCCAGCAGCTCAGGTGGCTGAGACAGGAGAATCTGGAGTTCAGAGCCAGCCTCAGCTATTTAGTGAGACAGAACCTGTCTCTTTAAAATAAATAAATAAATAGATAGATAGATAGATAGGCAGGCAGGCTGGGGATATGACTCAGTGGTTAAGGATTCCTGGGTTCAATCTCTGGTACCCTCCCCAAGTGGGGGAGGGTTGGCTGGCGATATACCTCAATGGCAAAGTACCCATAGGCTCAATCCCTAATTAAGTAAGGTTAAAAAGGGGCAGGGAAGTAGCTCAGCAATAAAGCACCCCTGGGTTCTATCTCAGGCACAAAATAAAGAAGAAAAAAAGAAACAAAACTTCCTAACCATTAAAATCCCTTATGAAGTGTTCCTAACAGGTTCTTGAGTTCCATGAAGTCACTCTCCAGGGGAACCTAAAGAATCTGCTGATCATTTTTGGAAACCTCTGCCCATCTTGCCACCTCGGCCCACAAACTCTGCAACTCCTACCAATTTAATGACAAGTAACCATAACAGTGCTGAAATACCAACTGTGAGCCAGTAAGGATCTCAGGAGCCAGATGATAACTGTCCACAAAAAGGAACCTATCATTTCCCACCCAAATTCTATACACGTCCATTCTCTGGTTTTTAAAATTTTTACTCCTCTTGCCAAGAAAGCATAAACTCTTCATTTATTTCACTTGCTGGCAAACAGTTTTGCTTTGGATTTCTTGAACACAATCTCATTCTGCTAGAAAATTATTGAATTAACTGCCACATGTCTGAATATCTGCAGTCATTGGGGAAGAAATACTAAAATTCCACTCATGTTTAATGCCATTTCAAAGGTTCCAGAACTTGACCAAAGACCCTGAATGCCACAGTCCCCTCTAAAGTTAACACTAATGATAAGTTCTAAGAACACTTGTGTCTCACACACAAAAGAAATTATACCATTTCATGTACACTGTTTCCCCCAGAAGAGAGCAACTTCAGAGCAGGACCTTGGTGGTATTTATTTGGGCACGTACCTTTGGGCCGAGGCCTGCCAGTTTCTGGTCGGCTACGGCGTAGAGTGGCAGGCACAATCTCAGGTGGCAGGTGGAGGTAATCACGGAGATACTGGATGCCCTCATTGGTAAGGTACCAATAGAAATGCCTCCAGGCAAACTGTTCCTTCACATAGCCTCGAGACTTGAGAGACTAAGGCAGAAAACTACTGTTTAGACATAATAAAGCTGGACACTGTGTCGAGTGCCTGCAGTCCCAGCTACTCAGGATGCCAAGACAGGACGATCCCCTGCACAGAGGAGTTTAAGGCCAGACAGCACCATAATAGTGAGACCCATCTCAAAAACAAAACAAAAACATAATTAGAAGCTGGGAACTCTGCACTTCAAAAGGGATTTAGCTCACTGCCCCTCAAGGCAGCAAGGAGCTATCCTGATCTCTTGTGGGAATTTGCCTTGAATATTAGTGGGAAATCTCATTTCTATGCCAACCCATACCTGCATGGCCTTCATGACGTGAAGGTTGGGCACATTCTTATCTGCCAGCTCTGGGTGCTTGGGCATGTGGACATCCTTCTTGGCTACCATTACTCCCTCCTTAAAAAGGAGTTCATAAATGGCAATCCGATTCTTCTTGGGCATCAACATCTGTAAGAAAGTGATAACGAAGAGCATTTCTGACAATGCAGCTAGGATCCCAGTAACTAAGTTCACGACCCTAAAGTGACCACACAAAAATCACTGCCCAATAGATCGAAAATTCAAAACACACCTTAGAAGACATGCAGAAGAAACAGAACAAACTCACCGGAGACCAGCCCTCCCCCCCTCAACGTTTCAGACGGAAAAGTAGCCAAGACGTTAAAATCGGGACACACTGAGCCACTTCACAAGCTCTCACGACCACAACCATACGTGGAGGGGGGAGTAGGCACAGACGCGGTATTCCAGCGGTACTGGGGGAGCACCAAGACCTTCCCAGCGTGGAATCGCGCGGCTGCACCTTAAGGTGCGCAGGAGGACCCGGAAGTGGAAAAGCCCCCCACCGCTTCCTCAGACCACCGAACCCAATACAAGGGCTAAAGCTCCCGCGACCGTCATCCCCAGTAATTCCCTACCCCAAACTAGGGCTCCAGGGCCAGGCGAAAGGTCCTCCCCCGAAGGAAAAGCGTGCAGGTGGGACGCGGTCTCCCTAGCCTCGCCTGGCTGGTCCCCGCCACACTAGTGCTTCAAACTCCCCTCCTCCGTCTTCCGCCATCAGGACGCCGATCTTCGCCTAACAGCACCCTTCTACCTCCCTAAACAGCGCCCCCAACCCTTCCCGACGCTTAGAAATGGGCGTGCCAAGAGGGAAGAAAGGTCCTCGGTTCAAACCCTGGGGAGACACGGCCGCTATGTCGACAGGACGGCTCGGATGGTAGCAGATGGAACCCGAACTCCAGAGGAACTCACCGCGAAGGCTTCAGGGTCCGAGGCCGAGGCTGGAAAGGAAGGGGCATGCGCGGCGCGGCGTCTCTTCCGGGCTGCGTGGCCCCGCCCCCAGCCAGGACCCGCGCGCTGCCTGGGGTGTCCTCGGCGGTGCCTGAAGAGCGGGCGGCTCTGGCGACCTGTGACCGCCTTGTGGACGCAACGCTACGAAACCGTCTCCGGGAACTTCGGAGCCTGCGGGCTTTATGAATAAATAAATGGTCGCTTATGTTTTGACGATTCCTTTAGAAACACATTTCTTTCCCTCCGGTAATTTAACTTATGCAAGTGGTATATGCTCTTTGAGTAGAAAAGAGAAAACAGACAATTAAAAAAATACAAAAATAAAAAGTCTTCTCGACAAAAGATAATAATTGTTTTGGGTGTATGTACTTCCAAACCCAAATGCACCCACACAAATGTATTATTATTTTTAAAACTTTAACAAGCCGGGCGTAGTGGGGAACTCCTAATATCAGTGACTCCGGAGGCTGAGGGAGGAGGACCGCCAAGTTCAAGGCCAGCCTCATCAGCTTAATGAGGCACTAAGCAACTTAGGGAGACCTCTCTCAAAATAAAAAGGACTAGGGAAGTGTTCCTGGGTTCAATCCCTAGTACACAAAAAAAAGGTAAGATGATGTTGTGTACGTCATGTAATGTGTGATGTTTTGCAAGCTGTTTTTTCCTTAATATCATTAATATCTTCATATTAATAACTACAATTTTAATAACTGTATAGTAATCCACTGTTGAATAAACACTGATAATTGATTATATATTTAAAAATCACAATTATAAGTAACAGTGCTACACATATATTTGCACCCTTTTTTTAGAAATTTTTTTAGTTGTTGATGGACCTTTATTTTATTAATTTATTTATATGTGGTGCTGAGAATCGAACCCAGCACCTCACACATGCTAGGCAAGTGCTCTACCACTGAGCACAACCCAGCCCTGTATTTATACCCTTGCCCAATATTTTCCTTAGCTAAATTCCTGAAGGTGTAATTGCTGAGTGAGAAAGCATACATCTTCAGGCTTCTTACACACACGGTGTTGATTTACATGAATCATTATCAGTTAGACTCTTGCCAGCAGTTATTAAGGCTCACTCTCCTTAACCCTGCTGATATTGAATGATATCATTTTTATGCATTTTGGTCATTCTAATAAAAAATGCTAATTTCATTGCTTTTAAAATTTATATATATATATTTAAAACATTTTTTGGTTGTTGATGGACCTTTAATTTTATTCATTTATTTACATGCTGTGCTGAGGATTGAACCCAGTGCCTCACATGTGCGAGGCAAGCGCTCTGCCACTGAGCCACAACCCCAGCCCCACCTTCCATCTTTTATAAATTGTCTTTTCATTTCCATTACCTATTTTTCAGAGTTACTCTTTTTTTATTGATATGAATCACTCTTTACAGAGTAAAGCTATTGACCTCATGTCACATTGGTATGTGTGCTGGGGATGGAACCAGGGCCTATGCATGCTAAGCGTGCGCTGACACTGAGCCACCATCCCAGACTTTCTTCACAGATTTTTCAAGTTCTCAGTGTTATTGAAAGAGCTAAGAATGTGTCCTGTGGGAGAGAGCTGGGTTAGGTTAGGTAAGGACACCATCTAAGACCCTGTGTGGATCTGAGATCACCTGGAGAGGATGTCAGGAGAGAGAGAATGGGGGAGAACCCACAGCGCTTCCCCTCCGCTTTGGTGGCACTCCTGTGGGCATATCCATCCCTGTGTGGCACTTTCTTGAGGGCAGGGAGGCCATGCCTTCTCTCGGCGTCCTCTCTAGCCTTTAGTACAATGGTCTACTGTACTTATAAGTTTCAGGGATAAACAACATGGAGAGCAGAGGAAAGAGGAGGCAGCTGAGTGATGAAGGGGAGAATTGTAATACCTCTGCCACCACAAAAGCCTTCTCAGATGGCAGTGCACGGTCATGGAGTTCACTGACTTCCATTCGGCAGTTAGGCACTGAGCCTTTGGCACTGGCCCATGTGGTGCAGCTAAAATGGGGACAGGAGCATACATGGATCACACGCTAAGTAACAAATATTCCTGTTATACATCAAGAACTATGGAGAAGCCGAGCACGGTGGCGCACGCCTGTAATCCCAGCAGCTTGGGAGGCTGAGGCAGGAGGCTCCCAAGTTCAAAGCCAGCCTCAGCAGCAAGGTCCTAAGCAATTCATTGAGACCCTGTCTCTAAATAAAATATAAAAAGGGCTGGGGATGTGGCTCAGTGGTTGAGAGTCTCTGGGTTCAATCCCCAGTACCAAAAAACAAACAAACAAAAAAAACAACTAAGGAGAACATGATCAGAGTGTGGTGGCAGAGAGCCCTCTGAGTAAGGAACGACATTGCAGCTGAGAGCTCCAGACAGCAATGAGAACCGGGAAGGGGAAACATTTCTTGGAAAGGCCTGGGGGCCGCAGAGGGCCTGACTGACAGGAGCCTGCGTGGCTAGGAGTGGTGCACAGGGGAAGCTGGACAGGCACATGGCAGCTGGAGAGGCCCAAGGCCTCAGGAAGGTGGTCCAATTTTCTTCAACGTGCAATGAACAGCCCCAGAAAAGTGACAAGGAGTAGTGACAGTATTGAACTGTGTTTTAGAGAGTGCCTTTACAAGACCAAGCCCCTCTTGACCACCGCAGTCTGTGTTGCTGAGATCCAGCCCATGAGGTAAAGGGAAGATCACCTGCAGCGAGTTCAAAGCAAAACAGCAAACCTGAGGGTTAGAGACATGGCTGTTTCTGGCTCCATGTCCAGGAAACCTGCAGGCTTCCCACAGCCCCAGGCTGCCCTTCTTTAATGAGGTCTTCCTGAGGGGGCTAAGGGCAGGCACAGGGTACCAGAGCGCAGGGTGCAGAGTAGCGAGAGGCCGCTCCGCCCTGCAGCCCATTAGCACTCCCTGGAAGGCTTTTGAAGGTGCAGTGTCCCAGGCCACACTCGGGATGGGTTACGTCAGATACCCTGGGGGTGGGACCCAGCTGTCAGGATTTTACTTTTTTTTTCTTAGTATGTAATAAAGTAATATAGTAAAGTGCTCAAATCTTCAGGTTACAACTGGGTGCATACTTACACGTTTGTTTGTGTGTGTATAAACCCATTTATCTGCCATCCAGACCCAGTCACAAAATATGGCCAACACCCCAAGAATCTCCCTTTCCAATCAACCCCCCACCATTCCTAGGTACGTGCTAACTCTGACTGATGTCACCATAGTTTGTGTCCCCCTTCCTACTCCCTCCCCATCTCTAGGTCTGTGAGAATCATCTATGTAGTAGGTGTCAATAGGCATTTTGGGGGCCTGGGTTTGTGACTCAGTGGTAGAGCGCTTGCCTAGCACTCCAGAGGCACTGGGATTGATCCCCAGCACCACGTAAGTAAACAAAACAAAGGTACTGTGTCCATCTACAACTGAAAAGAAAAAAAAATAGGTATTTTTGGTTACTAAGCATCATTCCATTGTTAGAAGATTTCATAATTTGTTTATCCATTCACCAACCAACGGCCACGGAGGTTGTTCCCAGTTTTCCATTATGGGAAACAAAACTGCTAGGAATCTTCTTAATGTCTGGTGGATGTAGGAGTTGGGCACAGGAGTTTCTTATACAGTCAGAATCCAGAACCAGTGACCGTGGGAGATCTACAAGCCTCCAGGGGTCCTCTATTGAAAGGCAGGGTCTAGGTCCCAGGAGGTTCTCCCCAGGTTGGAAATGAGTAAGCTATGGCTTGTAAAGTTTTTCAAGTTTCTTTCCTTTTGAAATTCCTGGGCCTTTAATAAAATTCTCTGTCTCAGCAGCTCGGGAGGCTGAGGCAGGAGGATCACAAGTTCAAAGCCAGCCTCAGCAACTTAGGGAAGCCCTAGGCAACTTAGCAAGACCTTGTCTCTAAATAAAATATTAAAAAAAGACAACTCACAATAACTATGGAACCGACCTAGGTGCCCTTCAACAGATGAATGGATTAAAAAAATGTGGTATAAATATATATATTATATATGACTATTAATACAATATATATAACATATAATATTCCATTCCAGTGGCTCAGGAGGCTCATATATATTATATGTGATGGAATGTTACTCAGCTTTAAAAAAGAATGAAATTATGGCATTTGTCAGTAAATGGATGAAGCGAAATAAGTGTATCCCACAAAACCAAAGGCCAAATATTTTCTCTGATATGCAGATGCTAATTCACAATAAGGGGGTCCAGGGAAGAACAGAGGTACTTTAGATTAGGTAGAGGGAATTGAAGGGAGGGGAGGGGGATGGGGGTAGGAAGGATAACAGAGAGGAACGGACATTACTACCCTGTGTACATATATAACTATTCCATCGGCGGCATTCTGCATCGTGTACAACTAGAAGAATGAGAAATTATACTCCATTATATATGATGCATCAAAGTGCATTCTACTGTCATGTATAACTAATTTTTTTAAAATAAAAATTAAAAAAGAGGGCTGGGGTTGTGGCTCACTGGTTAACCGCCCCCCATTCAATCCCTAGTACCAAAAACCAAAATGAAACAAAAAACCTCTCCCATCACCGCATGAACGGAGGCGGGCTAGGGGGACAGCGCCCCTCCAGCAGCCCCTGGGGGTGGGCAGTAACAATGATCCAGACGTTCCTCAACAGACCGGCCTCACCTCTTCCCACACCTCCCTTCCCCACACCTAGAATAGCTTCCTAAGCACATTACCTCTTCCCACTCATGCAGAAACCTCCCGAAAAGAGCCATCTGTGTCACGAGTCTCCCTTTATAGCTGCCGGCACGTGCGAGCCGGGTCCGTGGGTAGATGGCTGCCCATGCTCTCGGGGCACTTGCACGCGCACTTGAGTCGCCCACGTCTGGTGCCAGGGGACAGAGGGCGGACTTCTCTCCATGGAGCCCGGGGTGCCCTCCACCAGGGCAGATCATGCACGACCTCTGCAAGGTGACTGCGCCCCTAACTGTCACTGCTGAGGGCAGCTCCTCTGGCCTCACCGCATTTTCTTCACTTTGAATATGATTAGGGTCAAGATGAAAGCAGGACTCAGGAAATGCCGCGTGCTTACAGCCTGCTGGATTTGTGGTCTGCGTCCCTGCTCCCGGTGGGATGGTCGGCGCTGGAGGTGATCCCCACGGCCGTCCAGGTCTGGGTCATCCGCCGCCCCCTGCAAACCTCTGAGCGTTTCTCCTGCTCCCTTATATAGTATAGATGTCTAACCACGTTTTTTTAAAACTTTAAAAACACTTAACCACTGAGCCACATCCCCAGCCCTTTTCAATTTTTATTTTGAGACAGGTTGCTTACAGCCTTCCTAAATTTCTGAGGCTGGCTTCAAACCTATGATCCTCCCGCCTCAGCCTCCTGAGCCGCTGGGATTACAGGAATACCTCACCATCACATTTTCAAGCACCAGTTTTACTGCTGAAAAAACTGAGATGTGGGAAAGCTTGGAGTGTCAGGGCCTAGATGACAGGGATTTCTGCCTGCGATGCCCACGGTTGGGCCCAGCAACCTGGAACAGTGCCTTGCACACAGGAGGGACTCAGGAAAGATTTCTTAAAGAAACAAGTGAAACTGGACCTGGTGGCACAGTAATCCCAGCAGCTCAGGAGGCTGAGTCAGGAAGATCCAAGTTTGAGGCCAGCCTGGGCAACTTAATGAGACCCTGTCTCAAAGTAAAAGATAAAAAGGACTGGGGTTGAAGATCAGGGGTAGAGCACCCCTGCGTTCAATTCCCAGAAACAAAAAATAAAAAAAGAAACAAGTGAAGTTTGAGAGCATCCTGGCTTTGAAACTCCAACCTCTTCCTATTGAGTCTCCTCCTTCAGCAGAGCCTAGCAGGACAGCAAGGCAGCCACATTCCCCTCCTAAGTGTCTACTGATAGCCCCCATTAGAACCTCATTTTACCTCCAAGATTAGAGCACAGACTTAGGAGCCACATGGCCCACACCAAAATCCACCTCTGCCACGCTGTGACTGTGGGACCTTGGCAAATTGCTTGGCCTCTCTGGGCCTCAGCTCCCTTGCCCTTTTTCTGGAGATAATAGCAATACCAACCTCACGGACTTGGGAAGAAGGATTAACTTAGAACAATGTCTTGCATATGGAAGGTACTCAAGAAATGATAGTGATTAGTATTACTTTTATTTTTTAATTCATTTAAAATATTTTATTATAAAATAAAAATAGATACATGAACACAGAAAACAAAGGTATAACTTAGTGCATTTTCTTTTTGTGTAGTGAATTCCTTTTTTTAAAGTACTTTTAGTTGTAGATAGGTGCAATGCCTTTATTTTATTTATTTATGTATTTGTTTATTTGCATATGGTGCTGAGGTTCGAACCCAGCACCTTACACATGCTAGGTAAGCAGTTCCACCGCTGAGCTACAACCCCAGTCCCTGTGTAGTGAATTCTTAGCATGCATATGCCCTTGCAATCCCCCACCTCTACCAAAGTCCCTCCCTGTCCCACACCAGTTGTGGTCACTGACTCCCGCAATGGTGCCCACCATCCCGCCTCATTATCACCCAAGCATGCATCTCTAGACACCATAGTTCAGTCTTGCCCTTTTAAAAAATCAACTTCATGGAGGTAAAATTTATACCAAATAAAACTCCAATTTTAAGTGTTTCATTTGACAAATGTACAGGGTCATGTACTGGTGAGTTTAAGAACATTTTCATGACTCCCAGTATTTTCCTTGTGCCATTTATACTCAATCCCTTCCCCTCGTCCTGGCCCCAGACAGCCTCTGATCTGCTTTCTGTTACATGGATTGGACTTCCGTAAGCCAGGTGTGGTGGCTCACGCTGTAATCCCAGCCACTTGGGAGGCTAAGGCAGGAGGAGGATCACAAGTTTGAGGCTGGTCTCAGCAATTTAACCCTGTTTCAAAATTTTTTTAATTAAAATTTTTTAAAAATTTCTCTTTTCTACAGTTTCATATAAATGAAGGCATGTGGCATATTATTTTTCTGCTTAACAGCTTCTTTCACTCAGCAGAGCGGTTTTGACCTTCATGCCTGTTGCTGCCTATGTCAGATTGCCTTGCTTTTTATTGCTGTGTAGTATTCTGTTAGATGATCACACTAAATTTACTCATGCATTTTTCTTTTGATGGACATTTGGGTTTTTATAAGTTTTTGGCTACCACAAATAGAGATACTATAAACATTGGTGAG
The DNA here is from genome assembly GCA_020662805.1 of Glaucomys volans. Lineage (NCBI taxonomy): Eukaryota > Metazoa > Chordata > Mammalia > Rodentia > Sciuridae > Glaucomys > Glaucomys volans. Next base: position 18,331 of record JAJEJO010004054.1, on the reverse strand, counting down.
AAGGCCTTTATTTTTGGTACTGGGGATTGAACTCAGGGGCACTCGACCACTGAGCCACATCCCCAGCCCTACTTTGTATTTTATTTAGAGACAGGGTCTCACTGAGTTGCTTAGAGCCTCCCTAAATTGCTAAGGCTGGCTTTGAACTCAAGATCCTCCTGCCTCAGCCTCCTGAGCCTCCGGGATTACAAGCGTGAGCCACTGCACTGGCCAGTAAACAGGCTTTGTATAGACGTTTGTTTTCATTCTTGGGTGTAAATAGGCAGAATTGGGATTCCTAGACTGCACAGCAAGTGTGAAACTGTCAAACTGTTTTCCAAAGTTGCTGTACCATTGGTTGTCCTTACCAGCAATATATGAGAGTTTGGTTACTTTGCATCTTCACTAGCATTTAAAGCTGTCATGATTATTATTATTATTATTAGTTGTTGAAGGACCTTTATTTTATTTACTTGTAAATAAAATATGTGGTGCTGAGGATCAAACCCAGTGCCTCACACATGCTAGGCAAGCGCTCTACCACTGAGCCACAACCCCAGCCCTGTCATGATTATTTTAAAGATCAGTTTTTAAAACCATCCTAATAGGTATTTAGCAGAATCTTTTTATAGTTTTCCCTGGCGACCAATAATGTTTCATGTGTTTATTGGTCATGCAAATATCTTCTTTTACTTTGAGACAGGGTCTCACTAAGTTGCTCAGGGTCTCACTAGATTGCTGAGGCTGGCCTCGAACTTGAGATCCTCTTGCCTCAGCCTCCAGAGTTACTGGGATTACATGTGTGTGCCACCACACCAGGTTGAAATGTCCTTTTCAAATCTTTCGTTCATTAAAAATGCCTCCCCTGACTGGCTGCTCTGAAAAGCCATCTTTGTATTGTTCCTGGGTCCAGTTGCCCGCTGGTTGCCACCACCTCCCCGCTGGTCGCCACCACCTCCCTTGCGCGCGTCCTTGGCGACCACGGACACTGGCAGCTTTATCGCCAGAGTCCCTGGACTCTAGTTTCCTCTTTGACCCACTGCCTCGGCTCACCGCGTGCCCCACCACGTCGGATGCGGCCGTGGGCACTCACTCTGAGGTCACCACCAAGGACTTAAGAGAAGAGGGAAGTTGTGGTGGAGGCAGAGAATGGGAGAGTCGCCCTGCTAGTGGGAATGCTGGAAGGAATGAGGAAGATGGGGAGCAGGAGGCTGAGGACGAGGCAGGTGAGGAAGAGGAAGAGGGTGCTGAGGAGGAGGAGGAAGAGGAGGAGGGCGATGGCGAGGAAGAGGCTGGAGATGAGGATGAGGAGGCCGAGGCAGCTGAAGAGGACAAGGATGCAGATGTTGGTACCAAGAAGAAGAAGACCGACGAGGATGACCGAACAACAAAAGAGGGCAAGTTCAACTAAAAGTAAAAGGTCACCTTGACCTGTGCGCCCTCCTCCTGCAGCGTTGGAATCTGACCGTGGTCACCTTGGAGCAGAGAGGCCCGCGCAGAGCAGCACCACCGCAGGTGGCTTCACCCAACCAAAGCCACGGGGGGATTGGCAACAGGGGTGGAAGGAAGAACCCACACTTCCAAGGCCCTGCTTTTCTTCTTAAAAGTACTTTTAAAAAGGAAAATTTGTATTTTTTATTTACATTTTATATTTCTGGACATATTTTGAGGGGTTAGCTTTTTTTTTTTGGAACCAGGGATTGAACTCAGGGACACTTGGCCACTGAGCCACATCCCCAGCCCTATTTTGTATTTTATTTAGAGACAGGGTCTCGGGGCTGGGGATATAGCTCAGTTGGTAGAGTGCCTGCCTCGCAAGCACAAGGCCCTGGGTTCAATCCCCAGCACCACAAAAAAAAAAGAAAAAAAAAAATAGAGACAGGGTCTCACTGAGTTGCTGAGGCTGGCTTTGAACTAGCGATCCTCCTGACTCAGCCTCCCAAGTCGCCTGGGATTACAGGCAGTGCACCACTGCGCCCAGCAGCTTTTTTTTTTTTTTTTTTTTTTCAGTGCTGGGGATTGAACCCAGGACCTGTGCTTGGAAAGCAGACACTCTACCAACTGAGCTATGTCCCCAGCCCATAGGGGACATCTGTGGGGATGTAGGAAGAAGCCATTGAGGTATATGTTCCCTAGGCTGAGGTATAGTACAATCGGAGAGCACACTCAGGATTATCTATGCTTGGGGGAACACTCTCAAATGACTAGACCCAGCGAAGGCCATTGCCTCAGGAGAGTATCGCTCGTCCTTCTCTCTCCCCACTTCCTTTGTGAAACTGTGTGACTCCTAATTGGACCATCCTTACAGACTCTCATGTTACAGGCATTTTCTTTGTTCTCAGACTCCCCTCCTACGTAAAAGTGCTGTACTTCCTTAATAAGGTTTGAGACTGCATCTTTGAATCTGCTCTCCCTGAGTCCTTGCTCCAAGGCCTTACCCCCTCCAGAGGGAAATCCCACATGGACAACAGGGGTCAGCTATTTTTAATGATCTGGGGTGACCAAACCAGCCTTTGGAGCCTTCTCTGTCCTGCTCTTTTTTTTTTTTTTTTCTTTTCTTTTTGGCAGTGCCAGGGATTGAACCCAGGGGCTTGTGCTTGCGAAGCAGGCACTTTACCAACTGAGCTATATCCCCAGCCCCTGTCCTGCTTCTGACTTTACTTGTGCTGTGGCCATGTTCATTATAATCTCAAAGGAGGAAAACATCTTGTAAAACAAAGCAAAAACAACAACCAGACCAACAACAACAAAATCTTATTCTGAGCATTCCAGTACCTTTTTTGTGTATGTATTTCAGCTGTACTGTAAGTAGTTGATTTGTGTGAGGTGGTTAAGGAGGCCAAAGATAAAAAGGTTTCTTTTTTTTCTGTCTATGAAGCTGCTGTTTATTTTTTTGACCCGTTGGATGTGTATGTGAAACAATGTTGTCCAACAATAAACTGGAATTTATTAAATAAATAAATAATAAATAGATAGATAGATAGATAAAGTCTTAATTAGCTGGGTGTAGTGGTGCATGATTATAATCCCAGGGACTTGGGAGGCTGAAGCACAAGGATCACAAGTTCAAATCCAGCCTCAGCAACTTAGTAAGACCCTTTCTCAAAATAGAAAATAGAAAAAGGGCTCTGGATGTGGCTCAGTGTTAAGGGCCCCTGGGTTCAATCCCAGGTACCAAAAAAAAAATCTTAACTATTAAAATATACATCCCATAAGATTTTCTGTCATAGCCATTTTTAAATGTATAGTTTCATTTTTTGCCCATGTTATAAATTGGGTCATCTATCTTCTGTCTGAATTATAGGGGTTATTTACATAATCTAGATATAAGTCCTTTCTTATACATATGATTTATGAATATTTTCTCCTATTTTGTGGCTTTCCTTCTAATTTTCTTGGCAGTGTTTTAAATATCAGAAGTTGCAATATTTTATCAAATTTAATTTATTAATTTTTTAATGACCTATGCTTTAGAGATCTTTGCCTATATCAAGCCACAGGATTTTTTTCCTGTTTTCCTTTAGAATTTTTTAGTTTTGGCCAGACACAGTGGCCTATAATCCCAGTGGCTTAGGAGGCTGAGGCAGGAGGATCTTGGGTTCAAAGTCAGCCTCAGCAACTTAGCAAGGCCCTAAGGAATTCAGCGAGATCCTGTCTCTAAATAAAATACAAAAAAGCGGGAGTTGGGGGAGCTGGGGATGTGCCTTAGGAGTTATATGCCCATGGGTTCAATTCCCAGTACCAAAAAGAAAGATGGAGAGTGTGGCCAACACTCCCTAAGTGACCTCACCCGTGAGTCATGCTCTTGGTCTTTTCCTCTTCAGTGTGGGCAGGACCTGTGACTTGTTCCCAGCCAGTAGAGTAGCGGGATGATGGGTGTCGCTCCTGTGACGTTTGTTGGTTACACACGCACGGTGCAATTCCACATGTTCCCCAGTTCCCAGGATTTCTGGCAAACTGGCAGTGTTGGACTTGGAACTATCAGATTCGGGTGGAATCCCTTCGCCCCATACATCAGTAGTGGGGTGGTCTTCTCTCAGGAGGTACCGAATTTCTGGCTGTCTCTTTTGTGTAGCAGCTGTTGGCGCCACAAACTAGTCACTCACTGAAGGCACCAAAATGATGACATCCAATCTATTGTTTCTTTTCCATTTATTCATTGTCTTTCAGAAAGAGCTGCCCTACCTTATCTATATTTAAATACACACACATATATATCATAAATACATACGATATATATATGTGTGTATATATATACATATATATATTTAAAGCAGGATAAATGCTTTATTCATTTTAAAAAATTTTACCAGTCTTTGAGATTAATAAATTCTTGGCAATTATCTTTTAGTAGCATTATGAACCCATAGATTTAAATCTATTTGATTGATTTAAATCCATTGCAATTCTAATCCTTATTAACCCCCACGTTCCAGCTGGAGCCTCTTCAGTCTGGCTTCTGAGTCCCTCTGACGTGATCCTGTTAGTCCTGGAGAGCTTTCTTGCTAGCTGGTAGGTCCAGCTGCTCCAGGCTCATCTTGTGTCTTGTACTTTCCTGTTCTACACTTGAAACAAGGCATTTCTCTAGAAACCGGAGTTCTTTCAATGGGAAATGATGTTTCAACACCACAATTCAGGATCTAGGATACTTGCTGTCATTGGGTTGATTACTGAGTCCAATCTTTCTGGTGGACAGTACTAGAAAAATCTTTGTGAGCTCATCTGCTATCAGGAAGAATGGGAGACAAGAGACAATCAATTAGTAACTGCCATTCCCACTTGTTTTGGGCC
>JAJEJO010004054.1:0-13461 GCA_020662805.1 Glaucomys volans | reverse complement strand
GCTTTGAACTCGCGATCCTCCTGACTCAGCCTCCTGAGTCGCTTGGATTACAGGCGTGCGCCACCACACCCGGCTCTTCCTTCCTTCCTTTCTTTCGTTCTTTCTTTCCTTCTGTCCTTCTTTCTTCCTTTTTTTTTGATACGGGGGATTGAACCCAGGGGCACTTTACCATTGAGCTACATCCCCAGCCCATTTATGTATGTATGTATTTATTTATTTATTTAGATACTAGGGATTGAACCCAGGGGCACTCCACCACTGAACCACATCCCCAGCCCTATTTCATATTTTGTTTAGGGACAGAGTCTCACTGAGTTGCTTAGGGCCTCGCTAAGTTGCTGAGGCTGGCTTTGAACTCTCGATCCTCCTGACTCAGCCTCCCAAGTCGCTTGGATTACAGGCGTGCGCCACCACGCCCGGCAGCCCTAAGTTACTGAGGCTGGCCTTGAACTTGTGATCCTCCTGCCTCAGCCTCCTGAGTCCCTGGAACTACAGGCGTGCACCATCATGCGTGGCTCCATCCTTCATTTCTGTTGTCCCTGTTCTACTCCAGATTTTGGGCCATGCCCAGCAGTGTCTCCCTAGTGTGCACCCTGATCCAACAGAGCAGGTAGCCCTGCAATGTCTGCTTCCAGAGCACCCTTAGCTCCACAGACTGCTCTGGACCCTTCAGCCCTCACACTTGGTCACCCAGTTTCAGCAGTTCTTAAATTGGCTGCCTGCCTTCTTGTGAATACCTGCTGCCTGTTTGAGGTCCCCCTGTTTTCCTGTCCACTGGATGCTGCCCCACAGCTTCCCCCTGAGTCCTCCCCCACAGGTGCAATCTTGTGACTGTCAGTAGTTTGTCCCCACTTGGATTTTAGGCCATGCTGGTCACTGGTGGTGTTTTGGGTGACCCTAAGGTCACTCACTGAGCTGGTGGAGGGGCTACGTTGGAGGGTCTGCAGAGGCTTCACTCCAAGTTCCCGGTGTCACTGTGTAGGACAGTAACTTGAGCTTCCTTAAAGCATAGAGGTGGCTTCCCCAGAGAGCACAAAAGCAGAAGTCACTAAGCCTTCTAAAGATCAAAGAGGGGTCAGGTGTCACTCTGAAGCCTTCTGTTGGCCAAAGTGTCACAGGCCTGCCCAGATTCTCGAGGAGAGAGGAAACAGACGCCAGCCCCTGATGGAAGGAGTGACCGGGACAGGTGGGGAGAGGGGACAGCTGATGTTATCCTCAGAGGTTTCAACCCAGGCTGGTCCTTCTCAGTGCCCATGCAGGTGCCATCCATAGCCCTGGGCTAGCAGAAGGCTGCACCTGTCAGGGTCACTTAGCGGTGGGAGAGGGAGAGAAAAGAATCTTGGGGTTCCGCCTTCACCCAGATATGCAGCATCCACCTTGGGCTCCAGGCGCAGGAGGCTTGCTGTGGTCCAGCACCAGCCCGGAGAGGAATTAGCTCCCATCTTCGCTCCCCGCCCCATCACTTCCCATCCCTCCCAGGCCTTCGGAGGGTTGGCAGGACATACGGCCCTGCCAGTGGTAAGTCAGGCCGGGAGCTCTGCCAGGGAGGGCCAGATGGAGTGGGAGGAACACACCAACCAGCCCTCGTGGCCCGGCCATAAATAACGCTCCTGGGTGCGCCTCAGCTCTGCAGGCGCGCTGCTCGGCCCCCTCATCTCCCTGAAAGCCTTCATCTGCCTGGCAGAACGGCTCCCTGCAGCTTGAGGGCCAGGACAGCTGAAGGGGAAGGCGATCATTTGATGTGTCAGGGTCACTGCAAAAGCCATTCTTTTGTTCCCACCTTGCTGCTCTTCCCTGAGTGGCGCTGAGCGGACTCCGCCTGGGCCTTGGCATTCTGATGGACTAAAGGGCAGGACGTTTTCCTCTCTGATGCCTCAGCTTTTTTTCTGGGCTGCTGGGAGCGCCAGCTAGGGCGATGCCATATGGCAGCCCCTTCCCCGGCCACAGATGAGGGTTCTTGCAAATTGGAGGGCTGGCCCCCAGCCTGCGCCAGCTGCCTTTCTCCCTTCAAGGTGAAGATCTGGTTTTCTGCCTCCAGACGAATCCCACGAATCCCACGGGCTGTCCCTTTCTTCCTAAGAAGTAGGAATGGAGCTTCAGCTGACGCTCCGAGCCACCGTCCCCTCAGGCCTCCTTCCTGCCTCACTTGATGTCGTGGAATTTGTTTGAACTGGAAAACATCTTAGAGCTTTGATTCTCTAAGTGTAGCCTGGCTGCCACGTGGGAGTGCCCTGGGGAGCTTTTAAAAGTGACAGGTTCCTGGGCATCACCAGCCCTGCTGTGTCACAATCCATGGAGAAGAAGCGCAGGAAGCTGCATATTGACAGGGAGTTCTGGCGGCTCTGAAGCCCAGGAGGCCTCTTGTCTCAGGTGGCATGATTGAGAAATCAGGTTCTGAAACCAAACTGGCCAAACTGACTGGCAACCAGAACCAGGGTGGGAGAAGGAGAGAAAAGAATCTTGGGGTTCCGCCTTCACCCAGATATGCAGCATCCACCTTGGGCTCCAGGCGCAGGAGGCTTGCTGTGGTCCAGCACCAGCCCGGAGAGGAATTAGCTCCCATCTTCGCTCCCCGCCCCATCACTTCCCATCCCTCCCAGGCTCCCCCTAGAAAAGCCACTTGCTCCCCTGGGCTTGAGTGTTCTCATCTGCAAGATGGGAAATATAACAGCATCCACTCAGGGATGAGAGAGTCCAGGGATGAAAATTTGATAATCAGGGAGCATTTGACTCATGTGCATGTGATCATTGTAAGAATCAGATGCTTGGTTTTGCTCAGAGCTGGGCAGAGACCCAGACCGGGAGGGGCCCTGCCGAAGCTCCCTCACTGGTGCCAGGCCAGATTCACAGGAGGACCCAGGTCACCACACGTGACTCACTTACCATGTGTGCCATCCTGGGTCTGGATCTGGAGAGGGACAAGAGAGGGACCCCGCTCTTCCCTGAGCACTTGTCTTTCCCAGGATGTCTCCAGAGTCGCCCTGCAGTGTCCATCCCAGTGGCAGACTGAGCAGGGGCTTGTGGTAGGCAGGTCCAGACACAGGGCGGTGGGTGGGGGTGCCGAGCTGGGCGCTGTCGGCTCCGATGATCAACCCCATGCTTTGATCCCCTGATCTCTCTGGCTTCTGGGGAGGTGTCAGCGGTGCTGGCGGTGCTGGCACAGCAGCAGATGGAGCAGGGCCTTCTGTGAGGGTCCCTGGCCTGTGACTGGAAGAGCCAGGGCAACCAACTGGTAATTTAGAATAACAGAAAAATAATGGATAGAATGGCTGCCTACTTACTGCGAGCCAGTTCTGTCATTGTTTAGTACCATTTTACAGAAAAAACTGAGACACTAAGAGTGTGACTAATTCACCCTGAGCCATGTAGCAGATAAGCAGCTGGATGACAACCGGAGTCATGGGTTTGGGCTCCAGCTTTGGGTAGGGAGGCAGCAGGATCTATTAGATAGTCTGATCCAAATCCCAGCTATGTTACTATCTGCGTGGCCTTGAGAAAGTCACATAGCTTCTCACTCTGTTAGATGGAAATAGAAATCTTGAGTTGGAGTCTAGTAGTGTGTATTAGTTACCCACTGCTGCTGGAACAAAAATCACATGTTCAGCAGCTTAACATCATGCATTTGTTCTCTTGTAGTTCTGGAGGACAGAAGTCTGAGATAAGTCTCACAGGGCTAAAATCAAGGTGCTAGCAGGGCTGGCTTGTGACTCAATCAGTCCCACCCAGATAATTTGAGATAATAGCCCCAAATCTATAACTTAATCACATCTTGAAAGACTTTTTTTTTAATACTGGGACTTGAACCCAGGGGCACTTAACCAATGAGTCACATCTCCAGTCCTTTTTTAATATTTATTTAGAGGCAGGGCCTCACTAAGTTGCTGAGGCCGGTTTTAAACTTGCAATCCTCCAGTCTCAGCCTCCCAAGCTGCTGGGATTATATGCGTGTGTCACCGCACCCAGCTAAGATTTGTTTTCATAATATAAGCTATACACTTTCTGGAGATGGAGGCTTTGACATCTTTGGAGTCTACCAATTGGCCCACTACCCAGGAACTAGCAAAGTGGAGGCCTGGTCATTGTTATGCTCTGGCCTTGGGTCGTTAGCTGCTGGTGTGACCCTGGACAGGACATTTTACTTCTCCAAGTCTCCATGTCCTGATCTGTAATGTGGGGATAATGACACGGCTGTTAAATGAAGGGGCTGCATTCTGATGTGAAAACGGCCAGGCGATATTTGTTGTGAGTGTGGGCGATGATGCTGGATGACAGTGAGGTCCCTGGGCTCCTTGACAGATGTCCTGGGCAGAGTGGGGAGGCCTCAGCAGGGAGGCCCACATCCCAGCATGAGGAGTGGAGGCAGGGTGAGGGGCCCCACTTCTGGAGGTGGGCGCAGGGCCCTGGGGGACTGCATGTCAAGTCTTCCCCTGAGCTTGTGATGGGCGTTTGGGGGGCACATGCTCCTCTCGGCCTCTGGAGGTCAATGTGGCGGGGAAGCCCCATCCTCCAACTCACCGCCCCGCTCAGAGTTCCTCAGCAAAGTGATGTCAGCCTGCACCTGTGACACTTGTCGCAGACCCCCATCATCGAGGACAGGCGCAGCAGGTCAGTGGCTGCAGGTTCCCCAGGAGCCCCAGCTCCGTCCAGCAGCCAGCGCTGCCTTCCCAGGGTTCAGGTACCAGGTTCAGCACCAGAGCTCCAGGGTTTCAGGTTTTGGGATGTGTCATAATGTGACCGAGGGCTGGGACGGGGATTTTGCCTGTCCTTGAGCAGATCTGCAGCCACTCCTGTTGCTTTCCTGGCCTCCTTTGAGTTCTGGCCTGTGGGAAGGGGCACTGTGCATTCAGAGGGAGCCTGGGGCCTCAGCCCCTGCCTCCGTGGGACCAAGTAGGAAAGAGGGGGTCGAAGGGGACAGCGGCCTGCCTGCTGCTTGGGGCCACTGCAGAATCTGCTGCCCGAGAAGCCAGAGCCAGAGAGGAGCCAGTGACAAACAAGAGACTCTCCTTTCTGCAGAAAGCATCAGAGCCCCCTTCCCAGCACGGATCCCGACGTTCCAGGAAAAGCCTGGAGTGGGTGTGCCCACACCGGGAGCAGAGTGGTCCCCACTGCTGTTGGTGGAGCACCCAAGGTGCCACGTTACCAGCAAAGTGACACTGTCAAGAAATTTTTACTCTTCTGAATTTTGGATCATCTTTACATTGTATCAGAGATATTATGGGGACATTCATTGACCTCCTCTAAAAAGAATACTCCCTAGGCCAGGTGTGGTGGTGCACACCTGCAATCCTGGTGACTTGGGAGGCTGAGGCAGGAGGATGGAATGTTTGAGGCCAGTCTCAGCAACTTAGTGAGACCCTATCTGAAAACAAAAAATTAAAAGGACTGGGAAATGTAGTTCAGTGATTAAAGTGCCCCTGGGTTCAACGTCCAGTAAAAAAAAAATTAAAATTAAAAATCATTTTAAAAAGAATTTATATTTTAGTTTTTTGGATGGGGAATCCATTGACCCAGTTCAAATGCAAGAAAAGGATGTGAGGGTGTGTACAAGAGTCTCTTTGCCTTCTGCTTCTCTTTCCAAGAGGCTACCCACTTTTTCCTAGGTTCTTGGGTCCTGCCAGAAATGCCCTCCACACTTAGAAGCAAACATAGGTATGCATCCATGCATCCTTCTGACATTACTGTCACACACACACAAATAAATGATAGTGACTCACAACTTTGCACCTTTTTTTCCCTTAAGGCAGACACTTGGTGATTGTTCCATAGCAGAGCATTAAGAGCAGCTGCCTCCTTGTTATCAACTGTATAATATTCCCCTGTACAGCTGTGATGTGGCAATGTGTCCACTGAGACTCCTGTGGAAGGACACTAGGTGGTTTTTGGCCTTCAGCTCTGCACACCATGCTGAGCTCCACTGTGTGGATGAAGAAATGGAGCTCTGAGAGCAAAGCCCCACCTCGGGCCCCATAGCGAGTGGGGAGGATCAGAGTGAGACTGCAGTGCCCTGGCCCTAAACCCTGTGGCACATCCCCATCTCACCTTGGCCCAGTCCTGAGGGGGCATGAGAAGGGGTCAGGAGTGAGCAGGCTGGTGCTGTCCTGAGGGGCCCAGCAGGGAGGACGAGCTCTGGCCGCCCCCCTCAGAGCAGGAAGCAGAGCGCCTGCCTGCCGGCTGGAAGGGCTCTCCCCCTGAGCCTCCTGATGCAGATCCCGATTCTCCACCACGTGGGTTTGGCCTGGGGGAGGTAGAAGCTAAGTCTCAGTCACAGGTTGGAGCCCTCAGCCTGAAATTTACAAGAGCCAGGGGAGACCCAGGCGGGAGACCCAGGCCTCACTGACTCACTGGGATCCTTGGGCAAGTCACCCATCTCCCAGGGCTGGCACGGGGAGCTTCACCCCAGGTGGGTTCACCAACCACAGGTGCAGGTTCTGGAGCCGCGAGCTCACTCGGGTTCAACCCCACTCCATCAACCTCTTTTATTATTATTATTATTTTTTAATCAACACACCTTTGATTTTATAATTATTTTTATTTTTTAATCAACACCCCTTAACTTCCTCATTCAAAAAAATGTGGGCGTCAAAGTCACATTGCGTGTGGTGACACAAGACCAAGTGTGCCAGAATCCTGGGGACACTGTAAGCCAGCACGCTGGGCAGATTCCCCTCCCTCAACTGTGAAGATCGAGGATGTCCTTACAAATGTGAGCTCAGCCCAGGGCCACATCCCAAATCCCAAACAGAAAAGACTGCTATTAGTGCGCCACACTGCGCTATGGTTCAGGACACAGATACTAAACTTGGTCACCGGTCGAACTTGACACCCAGGCTCAGCTTAGGTGTTCTGCTGGTATTTAAGGTACAACCCCACTAGGTGGCGATGGTGTCCAGGCCATGGAGGCTGGTCCCAGCGAGGATACCCTAAGGACATTCTCAAATGTCCTTCCTCCCTTTTTATGCCTTGAAAGAGGTCTCTCTGAAGGACCCTCTTAGCCTCCATTTCTTCATCTGTAAAATGGGTTTAAGAGCACCTAACTGAGTTCCTGTATACAATACCCTCCTGTGCATAGTAAGAGCCTCAGAAAACCTTGGTTCCTTTCCTTCTGTGTGATTCAGAGCATGGTCCTTGGAACCAGACTGCCTAGCCTTGAATCCCAGCTCCACTGCTTACCAGCTGTGTGACCTTAGGCAAGTCACCTAACCTCTCTGGTTTCAGGTCCCCTGTCTGTAACAGGGGGCTAGCAATCATACAGATCCCCACAGTTTATATGCATGAAACTTAGAAAGTGCCTCCTCTAGGAAAAGGCTCTGTTTTTGCCAGAGTCTCTGTATGTCCTGGGGTGAACCCTCTCTTGAGTGTAGGCTAGAGCTGGGCCCTAAATCTGGGCACCTCCTAAGATTGAGGGTTCTGTCAAGGTGGTATGTCTCCAGGGCATTTTAAACTCCCAGACATGAGTCATCGGCAGAGAAAGCCACAATTCCAAGGCTCCTGACACCCTGGTCTCAGGATTCAGGGCTCAGCTGTCAACAGCCTGTGTCCACCAGGTAAGTGACAGAGCCCAGCTTGCAAGTGTGATGCCAGTGGGGGGTGGAGAAGGCGAGGCCGGAGGACCAAAAGGCTGTCTTTAAAGTATTTTTGTCAGTCAGGTGTCCTGCTCCCCTCTGTGCGTGCCACCGAAAGCCAGCTCAGAAAATAAAACCCTGCAGCGGGCAACAGGACCAATGGCTTTCCTGCTCAGTCTTGCCCAACCTCTGCAGGTTTGTGGGGGAGGTAGAGGAATCGGGTGACGACAGCACCTGACCAGAAGTCAGGAGATCTCTTTATAGCCCTAGCTCTGTCACTGGCATGCTGTGTGACCTTGAATGAGTCACTTTCCCTCTCTGGGCTCCAGAGTCCTGTTCTACCCAAACTGGGACATGATCCCTGCCCTTCCTTTCCAACTGGAGATGTGTTAGAATAGAGAAATTCCTCAAAACCTTCCCTCCTCATTGAAACCTCCAAGTGGGATGGAACAAAGAGAGTCCAGGTCCTCCCCATCACCCTCCATCGCTCCCAGACAGACATGCAGTATTAATTACCAATCCATAATTCATTCATTGATTTATTTATTTCACACACTTGTTTAGGGCTGGTTTGTCCTTCTGTCTACATGTCCTTTATGTCTTGTCAGCATCTGAAATTCCTCGGGGAGGTCTGGCGCAGAGTCTAAGGGAGAAGCCTCCTGCCTGAGGGATGGTGGAGCTGGCCTCGGGAAGGGAGGGAAGGTCCCACGGGAACCACTGGAGTTTAATGGGAGTGAGAAAGGAGACGTGTTGGGAGATAATGGAAGTGAAAACTTCCTTGTTCCCTGGGCAGGGGCTCTAAACAAGAAGAAAGAGGAGAGCGAGTGCCACCTGATCGCTGGGAAGTTCATCTTTGAAGAACAGAAGTTTTGCATCAAAAAGTGTCAAAAGAAGCTAGTTTTATTTTAGGAAGCGTGCAAGTTCTGTGTCAATTCCTAAAATAACATTTAATTTTGGATTACGCAGGACAGGTGTGTGCCACTCTCATTTTTTCCAGGCTTGTGGTGGCCAAGGTCTGAACTCAGTCCCAGGCAGACTGGAGCCCGCCAGCGTGTCCTGCTCTCCCAGCCGCAGACTGAGCATGCTGCACAGCCTCCCGGAGCTTCAGACTGCAGCCCACTCCTTGCACAGAGGGCGTCCAGAAATGCTCCAGGACCCCAACTCCAGTCACCTGCCAAAATTCCCCTGGCTTTGCTGGCCTTTCCTAGCAACCTTCCCTGCTTCCTGAATCATCAGGCTCATCAGGATCTCAGCTATCATTCAGCACCCCCTCCAAACACTGCCTCCTCCAGGAAGCCCCCCAGAGGGCCTCCCACCTGCCTGATCCTGTCCACAGCTCCTGGGCTGCTTTGGAGTCTCCAGTCTCTCTCTGCTCTGCTACCCTCCTCCTATGAATGCCCCCTTCCTGCTCTTCCCACCTTCCATCAAATGCCTAGCCACCAAGGTGCTCTGAGTGTCCCTGATCAATGATTGTCTATGCTTGGATTTCTCTGCTTTTTAAAACCCACCCATCCTGGCTCCGTTCCATCTCCATCAAAGCCATCCATGCCACACAGAGTGAGTCTAAGGCACAAGAAGAGGAAGGACAGATTTTCTGCTCTAGCCATTTTGGGTTGCACTTTAAGATCCTCTTAGGGGAAGTGTCTTCTTTCCATCAAGACAGTTCTGTCTAAAGAGGGGAATTCCACAGCACTATGTTAAACAAATGGGGAGAAGTTTGGGGTGTCGGAAATTAGTGATTGTACTAAAACTAGGTGCTGTTTTTTTGCACACCTACTAGGTTCCAGGCCTTACATTCTTTGTCTAATTCCAATAACTCTAGGAAGCAAGCATAGTCATCATCGCTGATACAACAAAAGTAACAGCACTTGGTGAGCTAAGCAGTTTACCTAAATTGTCCGGTGAGGTAGGTGCCCTTGCTATGCCCCTTTTCCAAATGCAGCACAGATAAGTTAAGCAACTTGCCACACAATTAGGAGTCAAGGAAGCTGAGCTCCAGAGGAGTGAAGTGTTCAGCAAGCTACTGAGTGAATCCCGTGTCCCCTCCTCCCATGCTCATCACGCCTCCTCCTGGAGCCAATGGGAAATTGCAGGTTGAGGTGAGGACAGCTAGTACCTGGCACTGCGACAGCTGGGACCAGGGGACTTCATTAGCACACTCCTTGCACAGAGGGTGTCCAGAAATGCTCCAGGACCCCAGCTCCAGTCACCTGCCAAATGTCCCTGGCTTTGTTGGCCTTTCCTAGCAACCTTCCCTGCCTCCTGAGTCATCGGGCTCATTAGAATCTCAGCTATCATTCAGCACCCCCTCCAAACACTGCCTCCTCAGGGAAGCCTCCCAGAGGGCCCTGACCCCCTCCCTGTCTCTCCCTTTGTCCGCCTCTATTTTAATACTTTGTGCATGCCACTTTAAAACATACTCCTATGCCACTGAGATCTGTCTTCCCTCACGAATGTCAGAGATCTGGTTTGGTTTATACTCGGGTCAGTGAGCACCAGGCACATAGTTTAGGCCCCGAATGGACCTGTGAAGAATGAGTCACTGCTTGAAGTCCCACTCCCCCTCTGCAGTGCTCACACTCTGGAGGCATTAGGGTTCAAGACAGGAAGAATGAAGGCGGTCAGGGTTACCTTTTAGACCCCACACCACCTAATCCCAGAGAGCCCCAAAGAGATGGCGGGGAGTCTGGTGTGTTGACAGCAGATCCGGCCTGACCAGGGGCCTAAGGGTTAGTGACTCTGCCCCGGGGGTCCACAGGGCAATTCCGGGGAAGCCCAGGGAGGGGGCGGAGGAGCATGGGTCGGGTGGTGGTGGAGGGGGTGGTCCCTCCACAGCCCTCGCCACCCCAGCCCCCCAAAGCACGCATCATACACCCACCCACGCGAGGAGACGCAGGGACTGGAGGGACCGGAGACCCCCAGGCGAGGCCGAGAAAGGCCGCGGAGGTGGGGAAACGGCAAGGCGGGGGGGGGGGGGGGGGGCGGCTGCGGCCGGGGTCGCCGATCCCGCCGCCCCTCCCGTCGCGCCCGCTAAGCCGCGCGCTGCCTCCTCAGCACCGCGGCGCGGCCACCTGCGCAGCCACCGCGCCGCCCCGGCCGCGCTGCCATTGGCTCGCTAAAAATGCCTCTCTAATCTGCGCTCGCCCGGCGCCTCCGCCCTCCGCTCCCCTCCGCCTGGGCTCTGACCTTCCTCCTTCCCGCAGCCCCGCGAGGTCCCGGAGAGACGCGGCGGCGGCGCCAGCGCCACCTCCTCCTCCCCCGGGAAGTCGCCCGGGCTTGAGGCCGGGCCCCAGACGCCCCGCTTCGCCCCGTGGCGCCGCCGATGGTGCCCGGCGCTCCTGCCCCCAGGTAGGGGGTCTGGCCCTCGGGGAGCGGGCAGGGGTGGCGGCGGCCGCGGGGTCTGGCTGTGAGCGCGGGGTGGCGGTGGGCGCCGCGCCTGGCGGCTTGTTGGGCGGGAGCCGGGGCGTGGGGCGCGTGGAGCTGTTACCTGGGGAGAGGTGGGCGCGCGGGGGGATGCTCTGCCGGCGCCGGGGTGCGCGGTGTCACCCAGGCAGTGCCAGGATGTCCCTACTCTGGACCCCTCGGGAGAGGGAGCTGGCGGCGGAGGCCTTGGCCCTGGGGAAAGCTCAGGAAATCGCTTCCGTGGGCAGCTGGGGCCTCCAGGCCCCGGGGGGCTGGGGAGGAGGCGGGTGGTGATGTTTTTGGTACCAGCTGGGGTGGGTGGGCTGGTGCCAGCTTGGTGCGTAGGCTATTTATGGATCAGAGTGGGCCGCGGAGAAACACAGCGGCGGAGGCGCCCGCGCCTGTCTGGTTTAGATTACAGGTACTTCCTTCTGTCCTTCCACCCCTTCCCCCACCGATGGGATGGGAGGGGGAGGAGAGAGCAGGAGGTGATGCTAAAAGGCGGTCGGATACCGCAGAAGCCTGGTCTGCTGGACTCTGCCCTGCTTCAGCCCCAGGCCTTGCTGCCTGTTGGGGCGCGCTCTCCCTCGTTTTTGCCTTTTCGAGAAGCTGGGGACAGGCTACGGGGTCATCAGGGCATGGGGATCGCTGTGGCAAACCCCAGAGTTTGGCCAGACCCAGCATCAAACCTGAGCTGTGAGCTCCAGCTGTGCCCTACCCTCTGAAACGCAGCTCCGCACCCCATGGGCAGTGACACATGTAGCTGCCTTTTTCTAGGTACGACCATAAATAACCCACATTGCCCAGGGGCCCTGGCACAGCTGGGTTGCAAACTGGACTGTCTCAATGATTTTGGAAGTTCTCTCCTGCTCCTGTCCTTATCACACGTCCAAATCACCTCTCACCGGCCACCCCCTCCAGCTTCCCTGATGCCCCAGGGAGATCCTCACCTCCTGCCCTCTGCTCTTGGACCCAGCCTGCCTTGAGGCTGGATTATTTATGTCTCATCTGCCCTGCCCTAGACAGAAGTGCCTTCAGGCTAGGAATCTGATTCATCTCTGCCATCACCCTGCACCTGATCAGGGTTTGGCACCAAGTAAACCTTTGTGGAATGAATGAAAGAGTGAATGAATGAATGGGAACTCTGGGAAATAGTTGGTGACTGAAGGAGCAGGGTGAGCCCCCCTCTTGGGCTTCTCTTACATCCCCAGGACCAAAGAGCTATCCAAACCTGACAGTTTCATTTAACCCTTCCTAGGCCTGGAGCTGATGGGCAGCTGTGGTGTTTGGAGAAAAGTGTTGCAATCCTGCTAGTTCCAGAGATTGTGCTTGGGCCCTGACCTAGTCCTGAGCTGGGGTGGGAAGGTCCTGCTCTCCTTAGTCTTTGGGTTGGCACTGCCTTCCTGGGATGCTGTGTGAAGACCAGAGGTCCTGGTCTCTGTTGCAGCCCTTAAGAGAAAAGTCCAGGTCAGCATTTGAGGGTTGGGGCGGCCCACCAGGCCATCCTCCAGTTCTGGGGTCCTCCAGTGAGCTCTGAGCAAAGTCTCATGGACCTGCTGTGTGGAGGGGCAGAGAAAGGGACTGCCGTCAGGAATTCTGCTTTGCCAGGGTTGGTGGTGCACACCTGTAATCCCAGAGCCTTGGGAGGCTGCGGCAGGAGGATCATTAGTTCAAAGCCAGCCTCAGAACTTAGTGAGGCCCTAAGCAACTCAGTGAGACCCTGTCTCTAAATATAATACAAAAAGGGCCAGGGATGTGGCTCAGTGGTTAAGCGCCCCTGGGTTCAATCTCCCTGGTTTAAAAAAAAAAAAAAGAATTCTGCTTTACCACAAGGCCTGTGTTGTGAAGGGCATTACCATTTGCAGAGCCCTTCCTGCCCTTGTGGCTCCTTTGATGGCCCTGCAGTCTCCCTGATGTGACTCTGTCACCTTCCCTGCCTGGGGCGCACTCTGGGTCTCACCCTCCCTCTGTCCTCAGCTGCTCTGACCTGCTTTCAGTTCCTCACCCAGCCATGCTTCTTGCCTGCAGGCCTTTTCCCAGGCTCTTCCTGCACCCTCTGCTCTTTCTTCCAGAAGCTTCTGCAGCGTGGGCTGGGAGCCCCAACTACAAAGCCCCTTTTCCACAGCCTGCTCCCCTCTCCTGGGACCACATCAACCTCTTCCCCTCTAGACTGCCGTCTCCCCCTGGGCTGTGGAGTCCACGGCAGGGTCTATGTCCTGTTCCCCATGTCCCCAGGGCCAGGCACAGAGAAGCCCTTGCTTGTACTTGTGGAGTGAGTGATTACTGGTCTTGCTAGCCAATTTCAGGTCATATTTAGCAGCTTTCTCCCATCAGAAGATGAGGAACCCATTCAGATATTTGCATGCACCCCCAGCAAGAATGAGTTGGTGGCAGAAAACCTCACTGGGGAAGTAAAAGTGACTGTGGGCCTGGAGGGGAGGGCATCAGGACTGGGGGAGTTCGCTAATTGCAGCGGGTGGGATGCTCCTGCCTGGGG
>JAJEJO010004053.1:601486-636780 GCA_020662805.1 Glaucomys volans | reverse complement strand
CATTTATTTCTGCTTTGATCTTTATTTCTTCTGCTAACTTTGGATTTGATATATTCCTTTCTAAATTCTTGAAGTTCATCATTAGGTGGTTTATTCGAAATTTTTCTTTTTTATACACAGGCATTTGTTGCTATGCACTTTTCTCCTAATACTGTTAGCTATATTCCATAAGTTTTGATATGTTGTTTTCATTTCTTTCAAGAAAGCTTTTAATTTCTCTTGATTTCTTTGACCCATTGTTCATTCAAACATTTAGTCTCCATGTTTAGTCTTTTTTGTTGTTGACTTCCAATTTTATTCCATTGTGATAAGAAAGGACACAGGATGTACTTTAATTTTTTTTTGAATTTGTCAAGACTTATTTTGAGGCCTAACATAAAGTTCTATAAATCTCATGCTCATTCATATGCATCTCTTTCTCAAGATTAGGGAAGTTTTCTGATATTGTTTCTTGAATAGGTTTTCCATGCCGTTAACTCTTCTCTCCACCTTCAGATATTCCAGAAATGAAGATTTTTGTCTGTTTAATGGTGACAGAAAGGTCTTGAATTCTCTCCTCATATGTCTATCTCCTTTCTTTATTTCTTCCTTCCTTTCTTCCTTCGTTTTTTTTTTCCATCTTCCTTTCTTCCTTTTTTTCCCCCCTTCATCAGCTGGTATATTTCAACAAACTGTCTTCAATTTTATGTCTTCTTTCTTCTATTTGATCTAGTCTGTTGAAGGCTTCAACTTATCTTTTATTTGAATTATCATGCTTTTTTTTTTTTTTGGTACCAGGGATTGAACTCAGGGCACTCGGCCACTGAGCCACATCCCCAGCCCTATTTTATGTTTTATTTAGAGACAGGGTCTCACTGAGTTGCTTTGCTGAGGCTGGTTTTGAACTCATGATCCTCTTGTCTCAGTCACTTGAGTCACTGGGATTACAGGCGTGTGCCACTGAACCCAGCTATTGTGCTCTTATTTCATTTTAAAACATACACACACACACACACACACATATGTATTTTAGTTGATGATGAACATTTATTTATATGTGGTGCTGAGAATTGAACCCAGTGACTCACACGTGCTAGGCAAGTGCTCTACCATTAAGCCACAACCCCAGTCCTGTGCTCTTTTATTTTCAAAATAATTTTTTAAAATCTGCATCTCAGGCTGGGGATATAGCTCAGTTGACAGAGTGCTTGCCTCATAAGCATAAGGCCTTGGGTTTAATCCCCAGCACCACAAACAAAACAAAACAGAACAAACCATTTTGCATCTCTTTGCTGAATTTCTTATTTCTATCATGAATGCATTGTCTTCCTAAATTCATTGAACTGTTTCTGTATTGTCTTGATCTCATTTTTTTTTTTTCCAGTACTGGGGGTTATGTCTAGGGATACTTACCACTAAGCTATATTTGCAGCCCTTTTTTTTTTTAGATTAAAAAAAATTTTTTTAAGTTGTAGAAGGATATAATGCCTTTTTAAAAATTTGTTTTTATGTGGTGCTAAGGATTTAACTCAGTGCCTCACACAGGGAGGTATGCGCTCTACCACTGAGTTACAACCCAAGCTGTGTCCTTTTTATTTATGAGACAGTGTTTTTTAAAGTTGCCCAGCCTAGCCTTGAATTTGCAATCCTCCTCCCTTAGCCTCCTGAGTAGTTGGGATTATATGTAAGCACCACCATACCTGGCTATTTTGTGTATCTTTTGTCTCTTATTCTCTTTCATTAATCTTTGTGATTTGGTGGTTCTGTAATGATTATCTTACTTTGTCTTTCTCATTTGTGTATCACTCTACCATTGAGTCTTATATTGTTGTGGATTTTAGTGGCAGGAATTATTATCCTTTCACTTAAAAATTTCTTGTAAAAAGGTCTAGCGGTGATGAATCACCTCAGGTTTTCCTTGCCTAGAAAGATTTTGTTTCTTCATTTTTGAAGGATAGACTTGCTGGGTATAGTATTCTTAACTGGCAGTGTTTTTCTTTCAGTATTTTGAGTACATCATCTCATTCTCTCCTGCTCTTATTATAACGGGAATTCCCTTAGACATGACTTGATGTTTTTCTCTTGTTGTTTTTAGAACTCTTTATCTTTGACTTTTGACCAGCTCGATTATACAGTGGTATGGAGGTATGGATTTCCATATCTCTCCAAATACTTGGGAATTTTTTAGCTATTATTTCATTATCTATGCTCTTTCTGCCTTTCTTCATGTCTTCTTCTTCTGGAACTCCCCTAATGCAAATATTTCCTTGTTAAATAGTGTCCCACATTTTCTGTAGCTTTTTTTGCTTTTTTTTTTTTTTTTTTTTTTTTTACTTTTTCTCCCCCTTTCTGACTGAATTAATTCAAAATACTTGTCCTCAAGTTCAGAATTCTTTCTACTGTTTTATCTTGCCTATTGTTTTTGCTTTCCATTGTATATGTTTCATTCCTTGAATTCTTTAGCTGTAAGATTTCTGTCTGGATCTCACTGAGTTTTAAAAATCATTAGTTTGAATTTCTTTTCAGGCATTTCACAAATTTTCTCTTCTTCCAGGTTTGTTTCTGGAGGGTTATCACGTCCCTTTGGGATGTCATGCCTCCTTAGTTTTCATTTTTCTTGTCCCCTTACATTGATATTTGTGCATCTACTAAAATAGTCACCTTTTCCACTTTTATGGAGCTTTTCTTTTTTCATAGGAGAACATTCATGTGGGTGGGTGCTAGGGTGTAACCTGGGTGTGATGTATTAGCTATGATCCTGGGAGTACTTGGTAGTGTGGTCTCTACCGTTTCTTTTACTAAATCCTCATCAGAAGCACTTGTAGTTGTGTTCATGGCCTAGGTTGCAGGTGTTTGTGACTCTTATGGCATGGCACAGTTTTGCTAGGGGCAGGACTACAGACTGGCTGGCTTTTGGATTAGATCCAGGTGCTTGTGGCACTGTGAGCCACCTTACCCAGTAGAAGGGCCACTGCTTGGATGGCTGTCAATCAGGTTCAGGCACATGCTGTTGCTGTGGGCTGGCTGGTTGTGTGTCACCTGCCCTTCTGTGAAAGTTTACCTATTTCCTGGATACTGGGGTGAGCTACATGCACTTGGAAGTTGGGATCGTGGCCATTTTTCCGGGTCTAGGCACTGAGGAATTAGGTTTGTGGTGCTGTAGCCATCCTTGTGAGCATGGTGGAGTGTTGGCAGAGTCTTGAGAATGGAGATGCACTGTGAATGGAAACTAGCCCCCAGGGTGTGTTGCATTATAGCAATGGGTCTGGTTTTAAGATGGTGCCAAGCTCTAGGAGCTTAGGTAATGAGAGGTGGGGGGTACACAATGTGAACTCCTACTCTGTGGCCGTACAGTTGTGTGAACTCTGGATAGCTCTTCAATCTGTGTTCATGGGTCTTTGAGGACTCTGTGCATCTCCTGTGCAGTTATATGCAATGACAATGAGGACTATTGGGGATTTCTAGTTTACTGTTTCCCTGTAAGAGATCTATCTTGGCTTCAAGCTGATTCTGGTAAGGGAGACACTGTGGGAGAGGCAGGGAGACTCACTCTCTGTGGAGCTGTGCTGGATTTTTGCATTCCAATGAGGATCTCACCTCTTCTTTGTTACTCTTCAGAATTTTTCCTCATTCACTCCTGTTGGGATACAGTTGTTTATTCCTTATTGTGGTCTCTTTTTGTGGGGAGTATGAGCAATAGACAACCCTATTCAGTCATTTGTTGATGTTACTCTGAATGATTGAAAATCTTCTATTTGGTTTTGAGTTGATCTGTGTGATTAAAAACTGCTTTATGGTAAGTTAAAATTATCTTCGAAAAAAATTGGAAATTAAGAAACATTTAATAAAGATATTATTGACTTCTGAGAATTAACTCTTCAGAGTCCCAGGGTCCCAGGGATACCTAGATTTAACTTAAGAATATATTTTCTTTGAATCTATGGGGTCAGTCATATTTTATTTTTTGTATGCCATGCACACCAAACTTTGAGGAATTACGGCACTTCCTGCTCCCACCATCCCTGCCCCAGTATCCCTGTCTATATGAGATGTATTTGTATTTTTTTTCCAGAAAGAGCATAGGGTCTTGTTTTTGGAGAGAAAGAAACCCACACTTGAATGTGACTTGAAGGGGTTCCTGGAGATGAGACTGATCACACTTGAAATGTTTTTGTGACAAGCTGAATGTCATCAATTCTTGTAAATATATGACTTGTAATCACTATTTTGAAGGAAAAAGTTGCACCAGCACATTTTTGGTCCTGCTTGTAATCTGCAGTAATTTAGAGTGGCCAGAATCTAATTTTGCCTGCTTTTGATAGACATTCAAAATAAGCCATCTTCTTGGCTCTAAAGCCTCACGAGGCACCCACACAGAAGTAGCTGAGATCTTACTGCAGAACTTCAAAATACAAACCCTCTGCTCTGGCTATTTTAAGACATCGGTCTATCCACAGTGCATTCTTTCTGCAGTGAATGACCATGGCATCGAATAGAGTGTTCAGAAATGTAGGAGAGAGATTAATTCATTGCAGAGCACTCTTAAAAAGTTCTGTTCCCTAGACTATGAATTGTTGAAGTCTCTCAAACTGCATGTTGGCTGTGGTTTTTAGCTATATCATTACTCAGCCAAGCTGATTAAGACTAATTTTGGTCAAATTAAGTTTGTGCCTGGGCAAACAACCAATGTGCAGTCTCAACCAGAGGCAATTACATCGAGATTCATTTTATGATGGGATTCTTAATAACTACTGCGGTATTCAACATCATTCTGATGAAGCAGTCGCACCATAATGTCCCCCGTATGTCAGACTATCCTAGAATTTATTTGCTGTAGTTTCATTCTCATTTCAGACTTATCTTTGCACATCAATGATCTGGCACAACATTCCTTCTGGTAATGGTTTCAAATAAGCTGATCTGATTCATGGTAATCCAGAGAAGGTTTTCTCAGGAGCTGGTAGGATGAGTGTTTAAAAAAATAACAACAACAACCTGGAGAGACAGATGGTAGACTTTATTTTTCTGGCTCATCTGCTTTTGCAGGGAATAATTGTACATTCGAAGTAAGTGGTACCAGAAGTCAGATCCTTCAGAGTTTCATCTCACATGTTTCCTTGCAGAGAATCCAAGAGGTAGCAGCAGGAACAGCAAGGGCAGGGAGCAGGCCCCTGAAGACACAGTTGTCATGTGATCTGGGGTTGGCTTATATGAAGAGGTCCTTTGTTTTGAGATCCTAGTATTCTTGCAACCACATAGTCAGATAATAGCTTAGTCTTTGCTTGAACACCATGAGTGATGGGGAACTCTATTTCCGTGTGTAGAAAGGAACTGTCATGCAATTCTTCCTTTTTCTGAGCTGATCTTGATTATTGCATGGTTTCCATTCATTCATCCTGGCCATGCTCTTTGGAAGTGAAGGGTTATGGAAAATAATATTCCTACAAGACAGCTCCCCAAGAAAAATGGAGGGACAATGTGGCGCGGGAGGAGGGAGGGGAAATTGGCTAAAGATTAAACCTCTCCCAGTGCACTGTTTCCGAATAACAATGAACCCTAAAGGAAAGGGGCAAATACGGAATGCTGGGCCCTAAACTTTGACCTTCCCCCTTCACAATTTAGTCCTAAATGGAGGCACAACAAATATTGAATCTCTGGGAAACAATGGATCCAAGAGAAAAAAAAGCAATGGGTAGGATTTGAGTATTCATCCCTCGGGATCTGAACGCCTCTCTCCCCAGATAACAATGAGTTTCAACCTTTTTACAATTACCTTCCCTAAGTTGAAGTTTTAACCTGTACAGCTACCCCCTGACTATCAAAACTGTATATCTGCAGTCTCCAATGAAACCATAAAACCCAGACTCCTTCTGTAACTTGGCCAGCTCCATATCCAGAAAATGGGCCCTCCCATGCCTGATCAATGGACTTCACTGCAGAATAAAGGAAAGCTTGCTGATCTGAGGTTTGCTTCCCATCTCCTGCCTCCGTCATTTGTGGATCATGAGCTTGCAAGAAGCAACACAGAACAAACCCATTTCCTATTTTACCTGGAAGCTAGCTTGGGTATGATCTAGAATGCCATCTGAAGTCTTCTATAGACTAGCTGTTCCTAATTCCTTGGATCATTTCCCACATGAAATGGTTGGGTCCTGGTTTATAAGCCCCCTGAATTAGAGGAACTAGGAAAAACTTATTTGACCTACCTACATGACACAAACCAATTGAACATTCAGATTCAGGCTCATAAAATTAAGACACTTGTTAGTTTGGCTTTAGGGGATAAAGCAGGAGTAGTGGAAGCAAAAGACCATCCCTCAAGTTGCCTCTCCTTGTTCCCGATGGCTAAGACTTAGATTCAGGGCCCTTCTTTATTGTCAATAACATTAAGGAGAATTAGGGGCTTTCCCCTTCACCTATAAATAAAGTTGGCTCACTCACTCATCATTCTGGACTTTGCTTTTAAGTGCAAGAATTTCCAGATTGGAGGTTTCCAGAAATCTGATGGAGATGTAGCAATCCCTAGAGATACATTTGCCTTGGGGACTTCAGGGTGATGGGGCAGACTTTAGAAATAGAGCCTTTTATATACTGGAATTTATATATTAGAATTTCATGTGCCATGGTTTTGATTGCAAAAATAGATTCTGCAAAATACCCTTATGCAAGAGTGATACACAACACAAGGAGAGTCTTGAGGGGAATTGCATCACCCCACCCTGACTCCACCTCTGGTTCAACCCTTATCTACTGTCCCTACAGATACTAGGACACCACACCAAAGTGTTTCTTCTCACTCTCAAGATAGCTCACGCTCTCTTTTCCTTCGAGTATGTAAATAGATCTCTGCTTGTGCCCTTTAAAAAAAGAAAAAATTCTGCAGTTGGAAGACCATTTATTAACCAGGACTGTCTCCTCCTCCCTTGCTTTTCTTCCCATGGTCATTGCCTGGTCATCTTTGTGTTTTCTTCTCTCTGACTCTGAGCTTGTGTGCCTCATAAGGATGCTGTTATCCAATTATCAAAGGACTGCTATCATGTGGGAAATACTACAACATCAGGGAAGAGATAGTAAAGAGATGGTTCAACCCTGGCAGTTCTGGGGGGTGGGGTAGGACTCAGGCGCAGGGACCAAGATAATCACATCATTTCATGATGGCTAACATCATTAGCCTATCATGGCCTTTCTGTTTTATTTCAGTTTTAGTCTTGTCTGTTCCACGGAGATGTCTAATCTAACGTGCTTGAAATGTGTGTTTGGTTATGCATGCTTTCATGAAAAATGTATAGTGTTTCTTTTTTCTCTTTTTTTTGCAATTTACAAGAAAAAGGACTGTGTGTAGTTTACAAAAATAGAGTGATCCAAAAAACTGGGTCTTGTTGTGTTGTACGTATTTCAGCGTGCGGGTCTATTTCAATGCTTTTGGTGTTGCTGATATTTCCATGGAGGTAGCTGGTCACTCAGTGTTGCCAGCCCCTTCCCTCCCAGCCTGCGTTCCCTTCTTCCTTGGCCTGAGTTGTACTTCCTGATATTGCAGTTTGTGGTGCAGGGAGGCCCATGCCTCTAGGTCTGTGTAAGAGTTTGGGGTATGCTTCCAGAACAAGAATCCTGGTTTTAGTATCAGTGCTTGCAGGAAAGATGGACTGACTGGTTTATCACTCACTGGCAGAAGATGGGGTCGTCATCTTACATTCTCGCTCCATTCTTGATGTTTTTCTGTCTGCCTAGTTTGAGTGTAAAGTGCTGTCAGTATTCATATTGCTGATTACTTGTGAAGTGGGGAATCTCTTCATCTACTTGTTATCTATTTGGGATTCTCTTTCCATGAGTATTCTGTTTCGCTGTGGCATTTTATATGCTTTTCCTGTTGATTTGCAAATCCTGCCTGTGTATTTTTGTGGTTAATCCCATGACATTTCAGATGCTTCAAGTGTCTAATCCTAAGCATTTTCTAATATATTTTGAGATTTTTGCTGTCTTCCTTTAATTCCAAGTGAGATTAAAAATTGGGTAAGAGAGGCCCTTATTATTTTGCTGTGGAAAATTCTGCAAGGGCCTTTAATTTACTAATTTATTCTCATGTCTATGTGCAGTATTAAGTAAATGTATCCACCAGATGTCAGCTATAGCCCTTCCTTCTGAAGGGCTTTAAAAAGTTTTGGAGTCTTTGAAATTAGACAAAGTCTCCCCCTCCCCAAATCCCATGAACTGAAGGTAACTATATTGATTCCCTTTGGTTTGGGGTTTTCCTTTTCTATATCAACATGCAATCTGAATGTCTCTTCTCATTTGTTTCCATAAGAGATGTGTCTGCACCATGCATTTGGCCAATAATTTGATCATCTACAGTCAAAAGTGTTACAGCATGATGTCACATCTGGAAACACAAGTGCCTCTGGAATGTCTTTGATGTTGTTGGCTTGTTTCTTGCTGTCCTATGCCCTAACCTCCATTGCTATCAATTCTTCTTCTATCCTACAGAGCCATTTGGCTTTCCCCAGTCATGATGACGCCCGAATACTTAGCAAAATAAAAGACCCTCTTGTTGGACTGATGCCTCTAGAAGATAGCTGGATTATCAATGTGCCCTGTAAAGAGAAATTACTTGGTTGTTGCAACAACAGTGAGTGGTTTTGCAATGGACACAACCGAAAGGGGAGGTGGCCTTTCTTCAGGCCATACGTGTTTTTTGCATTCATATAGGTGAGTGTTTTAGGAAGGGGAGTGGCAAACATTTCCAAAGCAGAGTTGCCTGTTCTCTCTTCAGAGCTAAGGTTTTCACCCTGATCTTATTAGTACAGGTTGGAAAAACAACATGGGTCTTACAACCCATGGACTCTGAACCTTGTCAATGGTGTGATCTTGGATGAGTTGCTTACACGGGCTTTCCATTGCCCTGTTGTCACTTGAGAAAATTAACACCTGCTTTCTAGTTTGGAGGATTAGAAAGAGGGTAGGTAGATGGTTTAGCATGACTCCTGGTATAGAGGTGGGGTTCATCGCATGGTGGGCCATTATTACATACTCATGTAACGTGATAGGGAAGAACTCTGGGAGGTGGTACAAACACACAGTACATTCTTTAGAGTGGTTGCTGGGACTCCTGAGTGGTGGATAACTGATGAGTGCTATTTTGTCAATGTGCTGGGGAAAATGGAGGTGGATTTTTTTTTTTTTTGAAATGTTCAGTGGGATTCTCACAGGCAGTTCCTTTAGTAATGACTGACCCTTGATAGCCTCAGGTTCTTTATCTTTTGATAGAATTTCTTGTTACAAAGACTTTCTCTGGCTTTGACTTTAGGTAGCGGAAAGAAATTCTAAAAGATCTGGTCAGGCTAAAAACATCCATTAGAAAAATCCTTAGAATTCACATCTACTTGCATATCTGTGACAAATAAGGATGCCACATCTTTCTGGTGGCACAGTAAAACTGCAAGGTGTTTTCCTTATCTCTACCCATTGGTGGAAATGAGGATTTTCTAACTTGTTGATTTAAAGGTGGTTTATTCTACATGCATCACCCTCCCTCATTGCAACTGGTGTTCTGTGCAAGGAAGTTAAAATAGGCTGTTATCAGTCTGTCCTGAAAGAGGGCATCTTACTTCATCTTCCATGTGTGTTGCTTTCAAGGATCTTTGTAACCTTTGAACCACATCAAATTTGGTATGGAAAAATGAAAAACTTTCAATGGCTTCTACAAAATTTTCATATATATATGTTTTTATGTGTGTGAATATGTATTTATGCAGAAAAATACTTGCCCTTGAAATGAACCACCTAAAACTTGCATACAATATATATAATTACAAGATTAGTTTATATGTATTTGTGTCTCCTACTGCAAGAAAATGCACAAGTGGTCTATGCATTTCCATGATCCGTTGGCATTAAATTAAAATTCTCTATAGTGACAAATTCATGATACAGTGAAATATGGGTTTGGTTGTTTATTGAGCTCTGTGACTTATTCTCTTTGGAACTTGAATGACCATTTTCTTTCTTAACTGCAAGAACTTGTGGGTTGGAGGGGACCTTCTATTAGATCCTTGCAGGTTTTGAAATTTTTTAACGATCTGGAAAACTTAGGGATGTGACACCTCAGGCATGGCTGGGTCTGGATGCTTCCTCCATCTTACCTGCCCTGTATGGAGTGTCCTATGTTAAGGAGATGCCATTGCTGCACTTTCAGACTCAAGTTTTGGTGTGGATATTTTTTGCTTTTGCTCTCTTCTCCTTTTCTTTCTTTCTTTTTTCTTTTCTTTTCTTTTTTTTTTTTTGGTACTGGGGATTGAACCCAGGGGCACTCCACCACTGAGCCACATCCCCAGCCCTATTTTTGTATTTTATTTAGAGACAGGGTCTCACTGAGTTGCTTAGGGCCTCGCTAAGTTGCTGAGGCTGGCTTTGAACTCGTGATCCTCCTGCCTCAGCCTCCCAAGTGCTGGGATTACAGGCATGCACCACCGTGCCCAGCTTCTTCCCCTTTTCTTACAGTGGCAAGACTTAGAATTTTCTTTTAGGAATCATCCCTGTCTCAGTTCTCAGTCCACAGTTTAGGTGGTGCTCATTACCACTCATTTCCCCCACCCACTTCTAGGATTTCAAGGGATTAAGCAAATTAGCTCATCAGTCCTCCTAATCACAGTGATTAGCTTAGAAAGGGTGCATGATTCAATTTGGGCCCAGGAAGAGAGTTAGGCCCAGGATTTTCATTGGAATTGTTGGAGACAAGAAACTCTTTCCACTCTATGTGGAGTTATAAGGCTAATCCTGTGGCTGCTAGTGGCCAGCATCAGGTAAAGGCTATGTGAACATGAAGCCTACGTGCAGGAAAAGGCCAAGAGAGGAGCTTTCTGATAATCTGGAGTGAGCTTCCAGATCCAGCCAAACCAGAAGGCATCATCATATCCCTAGATTTCCCAGACCACTGAAAGCAATCATTCTTTGTATGTTTAAGCCAAGTTGACTTAGCTTTTGGTCCTTTTTCATAGTGACATGTTCAGGGAAAGGGGGATTGAGGGGTACGTTGGTAGCTGCTGTATTATTCCATTAACAATATTCTGGAACACTTAGAGATAACAAAAAGAAGTGAGTTGCAGAACTAGCTATTTCCTTCTCTTTGTGTCTCTGTGACTTTCCAAAGAGGTAACCCCATCAGCCTTTTACAACCCATGCTGACCCCTACCCCCCACGTACTTTCTTACCAAGTACATTTGCTTATTCTGTAGATGTTTATGAAACAAGTGTCCCTGCTTCCCTCCCTTTGGCAACAGCTGAAGTGAGAAGAGTAGGCAACTCCGTGCTTATTTAGAAACTAATAATATTTAAAGAAAGAGGCAGGAAAGTATGTCCATTATAAGCTTTTTCTTTTTTTTTTCTTTTTCTCTTTTTTAGAATTTAAGCTTATGAGTTTATCTATGCCCACTATATTCATAATTACAATTTAATATTTGCATACAAAAGCTATGTAAAAATCCATTTTTCCCAAATATACAAATTTTCTTTTTGGATAGTTTAAAACATTTTGATCACAGATTTCAACAGTTTTAGGCTGAGAAAAATATTACCAATCTAGCAATATCACTTAACACTGTTTGCAAAACATGTATCTTCCAATGACTGTTCTTTTTCTATTCTGTAGCATTTTTTTTGATTATCAGGGCATGAAAACATTATGAGGGGAAAAAGTGTTTTCTCTGAAGAAGGCATGGAGAATTAATTTGGCTCTATGATGAATTTAAAGATGCCAAGTTCATAAGGAAGAATGGAAAGAAGGAAGTGGGATGAAGTCCTGTGAGTGTATTCATGCCCTGATAATTTCCATATCAACAATACATGTGTAAAAAGTCATCTTTTGTCTTACATTGTGCTCCATAATTTACATGAGTATTATCTGCATCCTGAGGAGGACAGATTTGATTGTCTTGTGCATAAGGTGGGTCAGCTTTAAGTGTGCAACAGAAAGCCACAAACAGCGTTATTACCTGCACGATATTGCTCTTGAAGGCGGCATTAATTAATGTGGAAACACACTAGAAATGCACACTTTTTGCATTTGCAAACATTTATACAGCACAGTAAAAATTCTGTGATAAGGCCAAACCTTTTTTCCCCTTAGTCTGGTTTTTTTGTGTGTGTTTTTAATTTTTTTTTTTTTAAAGATTAAAGAAAAATGTTTCAATTGTAAAAAATACACACCGGGCAAATCCTTACCTGGATAATAAATATCTACATCACAGTACAATAAAATTTCTTCTCTATAAAATTTAAATATGGATTATAGTCTATCACTATGAAAAGAAACACTATGCTAATATTTCCATATTATTAAAATAACAGGAAAAATTACGAGCTTATTTTAGAACCTGATGCCATCGCATTGGAAAGGGCAAAGAGATTCAAATGTGTCATTGCTCTCCTTTGGAGGAGGAGCTGTGGCTTGGTTATTCACTTATATTAAGTTCTTGAAAAAGGTTTAGCCTTACAAATGCTGGCTACGTTTCAAAAACCATAAGACCGATTTCATAATTTATGACTCATGCAGCAAAAGGTCAATATGACACGAATAGGTTAGAGTTCCATAGAATAAAAATGTCTCACTGACAAGGACATGCTTTGAGGGTGCTCAGCAGTTCCATGGAGGCTGAGTCTGGGGGCTCAGTGTTGAGGAGGGGCCGAGGCTGTACACCTGTTCACAAAGGAGCAACAGGAACGGGTTGCTGGAGCAGAGATTGCACTGCAGGCTGAGCTGTCCCTCGGGGCCCAAGTGAGGGGACATCGCTGGGCTGAGCATCAACACGTCAAGCGCGTCATTGAGGACTGAGGCTCGTTTGACTAGAAAAAGCTCTGAGGCGGCACGTGGTGTTTTGAGCAGAATCATAAAGAAGGAAAGCTTTATTTTTTTCCCTACTGTTTCTGGAAGGACTGCAATGTCTAAATCGAAGAGCAAAGTACACTTGAGGGTCACAAACACGCGCACGCACACACACCCTCACGCACACATAGACACATGCGTGTGCCAATGCGCACCTGCGCCTACTCCTCCCTAAATGTGAGTGACTTTTAAGTAGGAATCCCCGCGGTGTGGGTGTGTTCTGCTCTCCTGGAATGTCTCCCCACTGTTGGGGGGCAGGGGTGAAGGTCATTTCCATCAGGTCCATACTTGATTTGAAAATCTGAACAATGATAAGGAAAAATGTTAAAGAAAAGAAATCCCCAGCAAATCCCTCCCAATCAAACTTTTTGAGATGGAGTCTTGAGATGTACTAAGTACCTCTGTCAATTTCAGAAGGAATGAGTTTAGGTGCTCTGACCTCCAGGGTCATGATCCTTTGAATCCTTAAATCTTTTCCTTCCAACTTGAAGTACTGTGAGCTTGTCTTAGCATGAAGTACTCAGCCTTCAGCAGGGTGGCTAGACCAGGGGTTTGCCTATGTATGGCAGTTATTTAAGGAGTGGGAGTTCAAACATTTCTCTGCTCGGGCTAGCTGGATTGCTACCATTGAACAATTCCCAATCAGGGATAATCCCCAAAGCATTTTGGTATAGCTTCATAGCAGGCTCTTTTCTGACATTAGCATCTGGGTGTCTGATGTCCTGGGCAATCTGTCAAACAACATGAGGAAACATTCCCTGGGAAACCTGCTGCCCTAGAATCTATAGCCTCTCTAGTAGCTCACCTGCTTGGCTTCTCTTAGTACCTTTGTAAGGAAAACCTGCCCTACACAGCAAACTTCTCTGTTATTCTGGAGCTAGAGGTGGTGGTTCATTTTGCAGAGAGTTCCCAAGGGAGGTTCAAGAGGGTGCTGAGATGTTGGCAAGGAAAGTAAGGAGACTGGCTAGGGGCTGCCTAGAAAAACCAAAATCCAAACCAAGTATCTGTAGATAATATCAAAGCAGGTAATCTGCCTAACAACTTCATGCTTATATTTTAATCTCTTGATCCACTTCCCGTATCTGATTAATAAATACCATAGCGATATTTTCCTAGAAGCCAGTGTAATTGCTTTAGCACATCAAACATATAATCCCCCTCCCCCCAGATTATTTCCAGTCCTGCTGGGGATTTTCAGTGCTGTTCCTCCTTTTTTTTTTTTTTTTTTTTTTTTTTCTCTAAGGCCATTCTGTCTTCCTCTAAATCATTGACTAGCATTGTGGAAATTTTTATTCAACATTAATATCAAATATATATCCCTTAACTGCTAATGGGCCATACTTTTTGTCTAATAAACTTGAAATTTGATTATGAAAGAAACCAAAGAACCATATTCCACCCTCACCCCTAGAAATTCATACAATATGGAAGGTGAGGATTTGGATCATGTCTTATTTACCAGATAAGAAAACCAAGACTGAAGGTCCAGAAACCACCAGCTAACAGAGCACAAACCAGAACTCAGGCACCCTGACTTCTAGGTCAGTTCTGCTCCACCAAATCTAAAGAAAATGAGTCCACTTGGTTTTCACAGTGACTTTCATTCCTTTGTTTTTAGATAAATCTCAAGGATATGGCTTATTTTCCCCAATATTTCCAGGATAAGGCAGTAAAAGGCAGGCAGAGGAAGTTTATATCTACTATGCCAGTGAAGAATGAGATACATTCAATTGCATGGGTACATTCTTGGCCCATTTTCTGACGCTGAAGTGATGAGGTATCACTGTTTACTGTGCACATCTACTCCATGGTGGTCATCAGAGAGGGAGGTTGGGTGGGGAAGGTGACAGTGTTCTGGCATGTGGCCCGCAGGGGTTTTCTGCTGAATATCTGTCAAAATAGTGTTATAAAGGGGATAGGACGAGTCTTAGGTAGAGTTAAGCTATTTAGTGCCTCAGAGTCATGAGGGAAAAGAAATTAGGGAATATCTGTGAATAAAGAAAAGCTCCCAAGGATCTAGAACTAGAAGGAAGCATTCCCAAGTTACCAGACATGAATACTGGATTTCCCTCAACTTGGAATTCAACTGTGCTAATTGCTCCTTGGAATTCTCCACACTGGACTCAAATTTTGGCTTGTTTATCTCTCCTTGATTAGAAGACTTGATCCATAGGGGAATCTGTTGTCAACTCAGCGAAGATGCCGCCAGGATAAACAACTTGAGGAGCTTGGGAGATGGCAGATCAGCTGCCACTGAAAAGTGGCGACACCCTGCAAAACAGGTTTGATTTCTGTGGGAATGTTCTACGATCCTAAGCTGTAGAGAAGTCTTCCTACCACGAGGTAATCCTGAGTGAATTTTTGGAAACTGCAGTCACTAACATTGGTGAAGATTTTCAATGTCTTTGGGCTCACTCAAGAAAATTATTCTCCTCGTGGCCTCAATCCGCCAAATACCTGCACATCTTTGAGTCCTATGCCTGTATAACTTGGAATTAAATCATAAGGTTACAAAAATGTTGAAAGGACAGCTGATTCGTTAGGACACCAGTATTTCTGTGCAGTCCAAGTTATGGCAGGTAGGAGAGACCGAGAGTGCTGAAAACAGCATGCTCTCGAATAGATGAAAATGAGTTCGATTCTTTCCCTAAAAAGCTGAAAGCCACATCCAACCAAAGGTGGTTTGTGCTCTGCTACCTTGAGCCGTGCAAAAATCGGGATTGGCTCACGATGGATGACTGCGTTATCTCGGTTTTAAGGCTTCTTTACTCTTCTGCAGTGCCACGTGGCTAGCTCGAGTCTCTGACCAGGGACAGGTGGGAGCTGGTGATGGCCGGGTGCTGGTGAAGTGATGATTGTCCCCCCACCCCACCTCCACAACTGTAAAACCTCCAAAGCATTCACATCGAAGGACTGGGGAACAAAATGCAATAGTTACAAGGACCCGCATTCAAGGGGTAATTCCATCCAGGTCTCTGCCAAGGACGACCTCCCTTCCCCTCAAACGATCCCTCCCAACACGAAGAAACAAACGGACAAACAAGAAGAGCTAGGCAATGGAATGAAATGACACCCAGTAGTGCTGTAGGAATCATGAGAACGCATCCAGTCCGTCTAATCCTCGAACACTTCCAAGAAGAGAGGCGGGAAGAGTTCCGTGGGGCACTCCACCTTCATGTGCAGGAAGCGGCTGGCGTGGCATGCTCCGATCATGCGCAGGTCCGTCACCTTCATCAGGAGTTTTGGCCAGAAGTGTGTCACGTGGTGTTTTCGGTAATTGATATAGTGTTCAAAGGCCAGCAGGAAACTATCTTGGTATTTCTCTATTCTCTCGACACAGGCGAGCCCTGGGCGATCTGAAGGGAAGGAAAGATGTGGCTATTAATTTTGGGGGGGAAGGAAGGTACTGGGGATTGAACCCAGGGGCGCTTAATCACTAGGATATATCCCCAGCCCTATTTGTTTTCTAAGACACTCTCACTAAGTGGCCTAGGCTGGCCTTGAGCTTGTGGTCCTTCTGCTTTAATCTCC
The DNA here is from genome assembly GCA_020662805.1 of Glaucomys volans. Classification (NCBI taxonomy): domain Eukaryota; kingdom Metazoa; phylum Chordata; class Mammalia; order Rodentia; family Sciuridae; genus Glaucomys; species Glaucomys volans. The sequence goes on along the minus strand of JAJEJO010004053.1, from coordinate 620,396 downwards.
CCAATTGCTGGGATTGATGGCGTATGCCACTGCCCCCAGCTAATACTTCAGAGTTGGGAAGGAGAAGGCATCTAGTCCCTTAGTGAGAGGTGGGCAGATCTGGGGTGGTTTCAACTCCTAGGAATGAGCCAGGATGGAGAATGAACTCCATGGCACCAGGGACCCAGGTATAGGGGAGTGGCAGCACTCTGTTCAGATGAACACCTCTAGCCTCGAGGAATCACCTCCTTGGATGTGAGAGGTGACATCTCCCTCCTAGGGCAATGTAGCTGACCACTGCATAATGAGGGAAGTGATGCTCCATTTCCACTGGCTGCCTGGGGGAGAGGAGAGGACTAGCATGGGCATGTGGGGGTGGCGGAGAGATCTGAGAATAGACTGGGGACATCACTAAGACCTGGAGGCCAGAAGACTGCTGGACAATAAGAAAGTCCCTTGAATATAAAGAAACAATCTCTAAAGTTGTTCATGAGCTACAATAAACCACACCTTCCCTTCCTGTATTCAATAGTTCCCTGCCTATCCATGGGGGGATGTTCTAAGACCCCCAATAGATACCTGGAACTGTGTGTAGTACCCGCCCCCCATATATATGGCAATTATATATATAAAGTTATATATATATATATAATTATACATATTTTATATATATAAAATTGTCCCTCAGTATACATGAGGGTGGGGAATTGGTTCCAAGACCCTGCAGATACCCAAATCTGAGGAAACACAAATCCTTTGTTATAAGATGGTATAGTATTTGCACATAAACTATGCACATCCTTCTGTATACTTTAAATCACCTCCAGATTACTTAAAATACCTAAGGCAATGTAACTTCTATGCAGATAGTTATTATACTGTATTGTTTAATAAATAATGACAAGAAAAAAGTCTGTGTTCAGATGCAATCCCCCCCCCCCCCCAATTTTCCCCTTGTGGTTGGTTGAATCTGTACATTTAGAACTGAGGATAAAGAGGGCTGGTTGTACTGTTTTTTCTTTTGTATAGGGATAGATCTCAGATCTGTTACCCATGTATTCAGCCATTTATGCAATACACATTTCTTGAATGCTAAAACCTGGCCTGGTACCATGTCCTCAAAAGATGAAGAGTTCAGATGGAGACACTGAGTAGTAGCAGTAAGGAGGTAGTTACAGTGCAGAGGGGCAGGTGCTAAAGCAGAACTAACTTAGTTGTTCTGCAAATGCAAAGGATGAGTTGGAAACCACCTTCTATTTAAAGAGTAGTTTCCCTTAACTAACATGATGTGTTCTGTATTTATTATGATATGGTCCTTGAAGAAAAAGCTGTGGGCATTATTCAAAACCGTCATCCCTGGGAGCAAATTCTGACTTTCACATTTGGTTTCCACACACAAAGCTTAACAAAGAATGATCTGGTCACTCGCATCCATGTCTTGTGTACACAGAAATGGAGGCCAGATTGGTGATGTCTGCTGAAGCTGGTCAATTCAGTCTCTATTTTATTTTTGGTACTGGGAATTGAACCCAGGGCTGCTTAACCACTAAGCTCCATCCCCAGTTCTTTTTATTTTGCCACAGGGTCTTGCTAAGTTGCTGAGGCTGGCCTTGAACTTGGGATCCTTCTCCCTCAGCCTCCTGAGCTGCTGGTATTATAGGTATGTGCCACCACACCTGCCTGATAGTCTTTATACCTCATTTCGGTTTTTCCCCCCCACTACCCTGGAAAATTACAAAAAGTATCAGATGGCTGATGCCTCCATTAGTCCATTGGCAAACCCTTAATTGATTAGAAGGGGGATTAAAGACTCTTCAAGTGATTCAAATTAGCAACAGACAAGCTAAAGGAGTCTAGGTGCACTCACCTGAGGACATCAGCAGGACGGCCTGAAGGAGGGCTACTTCGGTGTCATCCAGGTTGAAAGATGACAGAGACATGCCCAGGTCAAAGATGGCATCTGACACTACCCCGAGACCCCCGTTTTTCAGCTGGCCCCGTGTCACTGCCATTTCCCCGTTCAGGGTTAGAGTCTCACTCTCTGGGTCATAGCGCACGGCAGCGCGAAGGGACATGATCTCCATGCAGCAGCCTTTGAGGAGGATTATCTGGTCTTCACATGGCAGCTGAAAAGAAACAGCCCACGTCAGCAAAGGACAGAAAGAAAAGGCCAGTCAAAGCCATGCAGTGTCCTAAAAGGAATGACCTCTGACTGTCGCTCATCCTGGGTTCTTGGAGCTCCTGGTTCCTCCCTCCCTGCATGGCAGCAGACTTTCAACAACTGTTTTGTTTGTTTGTTTGTTTTAATGAACATACCAGAACCTTTTATTTTTTAAAAATTTGTTCTAATTAGTTATACATGACAATAGAAGCATTTTGACCCATCATGCAAAAATGGTGTATAACTTCTCATTCATCTGGTTGTACATGGTGTAGAGTTACACAGGTCATGTGATCATATATGCACATAGGGTAATAATGTCTGATTCATTTTACTATCATTCCGATCCCCGTGCCCCCTCCCCTCCCTTTACTCCCCTCTGTCTAGTCCAAAATATCTCTATTCTCCCTTAATGTGAATTAGCATCCACATACCAGAGAAAACATTCAGCCTTTGGTTCTTTGGGATTGGCTCATTTCGTTTAGCATAGTATTCTCCAATTCTATCTATTTACCAGCAAATGCCATCATTTCATTCTTCTTTGAGACTGGGTAATATTCCATTGTGTATATACACCACATTTTCTTTATCCATTCATCTTTTGAAGGGCACTTAGGTTGGTTCCATAAGTTAGCTTTTGTGAACTGAGCTACAAACATTGATGTGGCCATATCACTGTAGTATATTTTTTAAGTCACTTGGATATAAACCTAGGCGTGAGATAGCTAGATCAAATGGTGGTTCCATTCCAAGTTTTCTAAGGAATGTCCATACTGCTTTCCAGAGTGGTTGCATCAATTTGCAGTCCCACCAGCAATGTTTGAGTGTAACTTTCCCCCGACATCCTCACCAACATTTATTGTTACTTGTATTCTTGATGATTGCCATTCTGACTAGAGTGAGATGGAATCTCCCTGTAGTTTTGATTTGCATTTTTCTAATTGCTAGAGATGTTGAACATTTTTTTCATATATTTTCAATAACTATTATTAATGGTCCAAGTTGGTTGTCATCTTCACCAACTTTAATCTCAGTAGTTTGCATTTCTTTTATGACATATAAATCTCCAACTGGCATTAGTCACATGTAAAACTGTTCAACCTGTAGTTTGGGGATTTGTGTTTTATCTTCACCTGATAAAGAAGGGTTTATGCTAAATGTACCAATTTTTCTTTCTTTTTTTAATGTCCTCTAGTTCTAATACTTAGCAATTGACTCTACTGTTCAGTTGGCAACTGTTGCTCTTTGTTTTTGTAGCAAGTTTGCTCCTCAAGTGTCTTAAAAGGCTCAGAACTAGAAGGCTGTTGATGTATGTTACCAAAGAAGCCCAGAGATATATTTTGCCCAAGGCTGCCCAGTGAGTCAAGGAGGATGGAAGTTAGAACAGAATTGAGACTTCTTGGACCCTAAGGTCATGTTCTTCTCAGCAACTCAGACACCAGAATTACTCAGCACACCAGATCTTTCTGCCTGTGTTGTGCTTTCATTTTAAGCTCATTTGGCTGATCTATTAATTAGGATTTATGATAATGGGATAACATTAACAACACACTTTATAAAATAACATGCGAAATAATGGAAATTTATTTTGTGGTTGGGGGGAAAGTTTAAACACCATTATCAAACTTATTTGAAAGGCTCTTAATGTGTTTTTGATGAATTGGGCATCAGGCTAAGATTTACATGCATTATCTTATTTAATTTTCCCGGTAATACATTAGGGTAAATATTCTAATTCCAGTTTTATTTAGAGATGTGAAAACTTAGGCACAGAAAGGGTAAGTAACGTGTGAACATCTTGTGGGTGAGGCTACATTTGAAGCCGGATCTGTCAGAACCCAGTGCCAAGGGGAGATGAGGACGCTCTAAGTACTGTGCATATGAGTGTTTCCACAAACTATAAATATGTAAATCACACATCATATCTACCTCTTCATTGAAGCTGCTTATACTTTCTGGTAAATGCTCTTGGCAACGCTTGACTAATGCAATTTAGGTTATTATACAGAAGTGCACATAATACTACTGAATTACATTTAAAATGCCGGGTATTTCATATTTTTCACTAGCTTAGCCTAGTCACCTTGCCATTTAGTTTCAAACAGCTTTTTCCATAGAATAAAAGTCATTTAATATTTGGTTCTGGGATTCATACACATGAATTCTTTACATGAATTCTTCTCTTCCACCTATTTTTCTTTAAATCACTGTGATTTGCTTTTGTTTGGGTTCTGACTTGTATGAGTCAATTATATTCTTATATTATATTCTTAAATGCCTGGCCCAAGGTGTGGTGGTAGGAAGTCGAAGCCCAAGCTTGGGTAGACCCTCTGCAGGTAAGAGGGCAGGGGTTGGTTTAAATGCCTGTTTTCCATTTCAGCCCCATCAGGATCACCTGTGGGCTTGTTATATACAGATAGCTGGCTGCACCCCCTAATGTTCTCCATTTCTCCCACGTCATGCTGATGCTGCAGATTTGTGGACCCTACTCTGAGAACCACTGGCATAGAACAGCACTGAGAAATTACTAATCAGATCAAAACACTTGTTTTTTTAAAAATCTGTCACAAAGGATGCAAATTTAGGCAGACATCACCTTTGAAGTTAAGTTGTCTTATAAATGAAGCTTTCTTTATAAAACCTACCAACTATTGATGACTAGTTCAATTTGAAATGAAAGCTGAAAAAGTATTTACAAGGGATCATCACGCTGGTTTAAAAATGGGGCCAGACATCTTTTTTGGGTTTGTAAGGTCCTGGTGAGATTTGTTTTAACATGTGGGCAAATCATCTCTTAAGTGCCTGCCACCATGCCTTCACTGTGAGAAGGCTCCAACATGCGCCTGACAGGCAGAGGCGCCCGGTAACGCCCACAGTGTCTTCTGTCTCCTCAGTGGAGCATCACTCAGGGTGATTGGCAAAGACGATGGCATGCTCTAGAGGGGTTCTCTTGTTGTTTTGGCAGTTCTGCTGGCAATGATTTTTAGATGTCTCGAATCCCCGGATGTCACAACAGCCTTGTTTAATGGGTTGGCAAAATCTTAGCAGAATAATCACCACACACACACACACAGTTTGAACTGTAGATGCAGCAAACTGCGAGAGACCCCTGGCTCCAATGTGACCTGGGATCTCCATCCCGCCCCACAGGTAGCTTAGAGCCCTGTACAGCTCATTACCTTCCTTTGGGTTTCAAATAGAGTGTAAAAGGTTGACAGGTGCTAAGGAGACCTCCAGCACTGGAAATACATGTGTCTTTGCTATGAAAGTCCCCCTATTCTTTTCTTTCTTTTTTTTTTTTTTGTAAATTAGAGACTACAAAATATTAGAGTTGAAAGTGAGATGGAATCTTGACAATGAAACAGCCTTAAATTTCCAAGAAAAGCTTGGAGAGAAAAGCTCATCACAGCCCAGGCTTGGAAAGTTCCAGATCTAGTCCACATCCAAACCATGGACATGAGGGCACAGGGTGCTTCTTTCTGGGGTTGGAGACGGCTTCTTTCTTGAGCTGACATCTCTCTTCAGTGGTTGGTTTCTGTGAGGTTTACATTTGTTAGAAAACATTGGTGGTGGGCATTCGAAGGGTGCTTGCCATGTGACAGGCATGCTGGCTCAAACTCTTGAACTCCATAGAGTTCTTCCTTAACCACCAAGAACTTGGGGTTCAAGGGACACAGACAGAGAAAGGTACTGGTAAACAAAACCAACCCAACAGATAAAGGTGACACTGAGTTGGAAAGAAAGAGGGGAAGCAAGCTTGTCTGCAGACATGCGGGGACACACTTTCTTGCCCCGTAGCCCCCTGAAAAAACATGTGGAAGGCCTCGGGAGGGATCTCAGTGTGCCTTGTTCCTTGAATTCCATGTATGCACCCTGAGGAATTGGTGCTATGAGCAGGGCATAGTTACCAGAATGTTCGTCACAGTGAATATGAGTAAGAAATTACATATGAACTACAGATCCAGTGAAAACAAATAACCTAATCTTTTTGAATACTATTTGACCATTAAAAATCATTTTGTCATATATCCAAAGCAGTGAGAACAGTGAGGATCCAGACTCCCATGATTTGATGCATAGATCCTTTCAAATCACATGCAACCTGATTCTCCATACTAATTTCCCTTATGAATGCTTTGCATCAATGAACTCTTCTTGTATCTGTCTCCATGTATCTGTCTCAAAGAAGGATGTGACTCATCCTTTGCCTACTGAAATCCTGCCTACTCTCTGATACAAATAAAATACTACTGTCCAAAAAAAAAAAAATGGTTTTGTCCAAGGACACATATGTCCTACCAAGGAGGGTAAAGTTGAGAAATGTTATGTTCCTTGGTTTCAGGTGCTAATTATGGGGATTAATTCATGAGCTGCACCCTTAGGACACATGCACCCCACTCTTTAATGTTAATTTATGCCATAATGTACTTTTTATTAAATCATATAATATTAACATATTTCATGTATATGTGTGTATATACATACAAATATTTAAAAAAACAAAATAGGCTCCAAAATGATGGCAGTGTAACCAAGAATCATTATGTGTATTATGTTGTATAAATCTGCAATAAAGACCTGCTATTTTTATTTAAAATTTTTTAAAAATTTTTTTAGTGCCAGGGATCAAACCCAGGGGTGCTTTACCACTGAGCCACATCCCCAGCCCTTTATATTTTATTTAGAGACAGGGTCTCGCTGAGTTGCTAAGGGTCTTGCTAAATTGCTGGCTTTGATTTCCTGATCCTCCTGCTGGGGTTACAGGCATGTGCGTGGCACCCAGTAAATATGTGCTACTTTTATAATATATTATAATATATAATATTATATAATAAATATAATAATTTATGAACCCAAAATGTTCATAAATACTAATTCTAAAAAAGATTTCAAAGGTATAGGAAGTTCCGCAGGAAATATCCTAGTGCTGTGGCCTGAATGTTTATGTCCCTCCAAAATTCCTCTGTGGCCATCTCACCCTGATGTGATGGCACAGGAGGTGGGACCCTTGGGAAGTAGAAAGGTTGTGAGGGCAGAGCCCTTGTTAATGGGGTTTGTGCCTTTATCAAAGAGACCCCAGAAAGCTTCCCAGTCCCTTCTGCCATGAAAGGACATAGCAAGAAAATAGCAGTGGATGAACAAGGAAGCAGATCCCCACCAGACTGGATCTTCTGGAACTTCTTAGCCTCTAGAACTGTGGGAAATTTGTGGTGTTAATAAGCTAACCAGCCTATTGGTATTTTGTTATAGTGACCTGAATTGACTAAGACACCCCCACCACAGCGAATTGGGGGGTCAGAGGGAGACAGGTGCTCCCATGCTCTCACACTGTCAGGTCCAAGGGGCAGGTACCATGTCCTATAGTCCATTGTCCTGTGCTTCTGGGTATGCCTTTTGTGGAGGCTCAGAAATGGGCCATGGGATGTGTTCCCATCAATGTCTCTGGTTGCTCTGATTCTAGCTCCCATTCTTGCAAACTAAAGGGCACAACTGAGCGGGAAGCCAAGGTGGCATGGGATCATTCTAGGTGATGAAATGCTTCCTCCTAGCTGAGACCATAATTGCTCATCATTCAGATAGCTTTTGGAAGAGGCTCACAGCCATGGGTGGCGCTCTGTGTGTGTCATCTTTTTGGGTCCCTTTGAAAGTGTAAGAGCAATAGATTAACACCTAATGGAGTTTTGCAAAAGGAAAAGTTCTCCAGAAAACAGAATCGGCCCCACTTGATTCAAAAAGGACAGTTACAGGTAGGGTGGAAATGTCACTGCAGTATTATAGGCAGATAAAACATAAAGAAAGCTTACAATCCAGGCAATGTCCAAGTACTCTTTTTTTTAAAATATTTTTTTTAGTTGTCAGTATATCTTTGTTTATATGTGTGCTGAGCATCGAACACAGCACCTCACACATGCCAGGCAAGCACTCTACCACTGAGCCACAACTCAAGCCCCTGTCCAAGTACTTTATATTATCCTGTTTAAATCTCCCAATAGTTCTAAGGTGGATGGTATTATAATTCCCATTTTAAAGATGAGAAAACTGAGGTTTGAGGACATTAAATGACCTGTTTAGGATTCTTGCCCATGCAGCTGATGCAGAGCCCATGTCCTCAGCTACTGCATGACAGGACTCCTAAAGTTAGGGATGAAATGTCCCCAAGGGAAAGTCTGTGATCTCTAGTGGATGAGCTCTTCAGGGTTCCCTGAAGATGGGCAGGAATGTGAACTTAGAAGAAAATAGGGAGGATTGAAGGAGATATTAAGAGCCTTGCTTGGTGAGGGTCATTTGACTTTAATTCTTAGGTAACCATCACACAGCCATCTTGCTGGGATAAGTTGTTGAAAGAATATAGACCTATGTTCAAAGCCTGGCACCATGTTTGGATAACTTAACTTCATCTCTTTGATCTGAATTTGCCCCATCTGTAAAATGGTGTTAAGAAAACCTACCCTGTGGATTGTCATAAGGATTGATTCATGTGGGCAGATTTGAGTATGGTCATTGGAATTTTATTTGCCTGGAGCCAGGGCCGTGGAAAGGTCTTGGTAGCTCTCATGTCATGGACAAGCTAAGGCTGGAGAAGGTGGGGAAACAATGGAACAGGTTGAATTTTCACTTTGTACTGACATTGTTTTCATATGACTAAGCTCTGCTAATTAACATTAAACTCTAAACAATACCCAGTATTCCTGGAAATTGATGGAACTATGAAGAAAAATAATGCAAAAGGAAACAGAGTCCTCACCTCACAGAACATAGGCAACTTTTTGGCAAAATCCACCACTCTGGTGATTGCTGGTGTGATGATCTTTGTAAAATGGCTGAAGGCTTCCAAGTCCACCTTCCCACCTTCTGGGGCATTGACTATTGGTGCTTGTCCAATATCTTCCGGCTAAGGAGGAGAAACAGAAAGATTTAAGTGACAAAACTGAAGGGAGCTAGAATTTACTGTAGTTTGCATGTGGCAGGAGATTTCTTCTGAACTGACTCGCAGCTGTATTTTCCAATTTCCATTTCCTTTGTTAACCAACTGTAGAGTTCTTCCATCATTTATGTCTTGGAACAAAGATGCATGTCTTGGCCACTGACTTAATAGGCCCTCAGTGATAATGTTCTCAGCATGGTTGCTAGAGAAGGAGGGAAGGTGGGAGGGACTGCTGATCCCGTGCCCTGAGTCACTGCATCATGAAGTTGCAGAGATGAAGTGTCATCAAGGTTCAGCCTATGAGCTCAGGTGGGTGAGCTCTTCAGATGATGGGGCAGGAGAGAATGAGCTAATAGGGGAAAAAAAGGAAGGAGAGAGGGAGGGAGGCAGAGAAGACAGGAATGTACCCTTTGTGCAGGCAAAAGCAGCCCCAAATACCTGAGTCCTGGGGGCCCTGGGATGGCGTTTTTGAAGCACTATTGTGTGGACAGGGAAGGCGGGTGCAGCTGTGGGCAGGGATGTAGGCATTGGATGGGTGGTCCCTAGCAAATGGCGTCATATGGATTTACTCTTGCTTTTGACCCAAGCTCCTTCCTCTCTGCCATCCAGACTCCAGTACAAGGTGGTAGTGGCTGAGCACCAAGGGGGTCATCTCTAGGCTGCCTCTAGGGAACTGAGTTGTGCAAACCCGAGGGCAGAGCTGCCAATTTGCCATTCGGTATCCTCAGGGCATTTTTCTGCGATTCACTTGCTTGATCTACGGCTTTGTGCTCAAAGGGTGGTACAGCTGCATGGGTGTCACCTGGGGATTCCTTTTAGGCCCCTCCCTGGACTCAATGGTGCAGAATCAGTATTTTAGTCAGGACCCCCCCTAACCCCACACCGCTGGCCAACCTCCCCCAGGTGACTTGTGCCCATGTTCCATGGGAATATTACAGCTCCTCATTCTGCACTGTGTGTCCTCCCTCAATATATCTCTTGTTGTCACCCTGCTTCCTGTGGGAACGGTCTTCCCCCTGCCCTTCCCACTGCCTGTTCTTGTCTTTGTGATACCATTAACCACAATCTGAGGACTACAGGTGAGCCAGGCCCTGCTGCATGACCCTATCTCAGGTAGTCCTCACACAAGCCCCGATTAGCAGATGAACACAGCAGAGGAACCTGCCTGAGCCCAGGCCTGGTGGCCCTGACCCCAGGCAGCAGCCTTTCCAGGAGCCCTCACCTGCTCATCCCCTGTGCAAGGCTCATCCCCCTCTACTGTCTGTCTCATACCAGGAAAAAGACGTTCTACTGTTCTCTTCAGGCTGCCCTTGCACGCTTCTCCATCTGTCTCCAGGAAGTTCTGAATGTCACCAAAGACATCACAGATCTGTGGCCTGCCTGATGGTGGCCACCTTTGCCTAGAGCCAGTCAGGAATAGCCAGGGGTGAGAGTGGCAGAGGGTGGGCAGGAGGGAGACCAGGAACAGACCCTTGAGTGAGTTGAGCTGACCCAACCCCTCGCTTTTGGAGTAGTGATAGTGCTGCCCAAGGGCAAGGCTCTGGCTGGACACGGATCCCCAAGCTTCCCCAGAATCACTAGACTTCTGGGCCCTTCCCCCAGTGTTTGATTCTGCAGAGCAGGGGTTGAACCAAAGAATCTTCTTTTCTAAGTGTCAAAGGCCATGCTGATGCCACAGATCTGGACCATACCCTGAGAGAAGGGGCTTGGGGGCAACTCGATCCAGCTCAGAGAAACTCAGTGATTGTATTTCCTCCTACATATCTCTTGTTGCCCCTCACATGTGGCTTTCAGCAGGAGAAAAGCTGCAGATGAGACTTACTCTGTAGCTGAGTGCCAAGGTCAACAGGAGCAGCCCAGGCCCTGCAGGTGGGGATGGGGCGGTGAGGAGCCGTGGTGCCCATCTCAGGGCAGGACTTTGATACTTGCTGTACCACATAGCATATTTGCAGGGCTTCTTTTTATCCAGTAGGTTCTTATGTTTATTATTTTTTAAAATTTGCTATTCTTTTGTTTTGGTGCCTGTGAGCAGATAAAATCTGATTTATGTGGTGTGTTTTGGTGAATGGTGATGTTCTGGGGCAGCTGTTAGTATGCTGGGTCCACAGAAAGCCCATTTTGTGGCCTTTCTGAAGACAGAAGGGAAGGAATGAACCCCTGGACAGCTCCCTCCTCTCTCCTCTTTCTCAGATTGAGCTGAGGGAAAAGGTACATGCATTCCTCCTTCAGGAGCCTCCGCTGATTCCTTCAGACCTTACTGCTCTTTGGAAGTCCTTTTCATTCTGAAAATGAAGCTCCTCTCACCTCCCCTATTTCCCAAGTCTGTTATAGAGATCAGCTGATCAAAGTAGGCATGCATTTGAAAAGGTAGGAAGTTTTATATAAAACCTATAAATATGTTTTATATAGGTAGGAATATTCTTAAAAATAAAAATATTTCATATAACATGGTTTTGGCCTCTATGGATCCAAACATCTCCTCACTGAATACTGATAGTCCTAATCTGATTGTATTAAAAGGAGAAATTCAGTGTCTTTTGAAATGTTGGTGGGTTAATACTGATGTTAATGACTCCCATTCAATCTGTGGGTACATAGGATATTTGTGGCCCCTGCAAAGATTTGAAGAAAAAGAACTGAAATTATGCAAGGAAATGTAGCAACTTTAATTAAAATGAACCCCTCACATGTTCACAAGTTTTTTTTTGTTGTTGTTTAAAAATAGACATTGGGGTAGAAAAAAAAATCAACTTTGAAGTCTCTGCATATTAAATGGCAAATACAATTGCTAGAATAAAACTATATACAAAGCCAAAGTGTTCTATTATATCATTAAGGCTTATTTCTATAATGGATATCAGATAGAAAATATATATATAATATATATGTGTATATTATATATATGTGTGTACAGGGATCTAAGAAAAAATATATTCTATGTATAGAGTACATATATAGAATATCTATACTATATAGAAAACATGAGTCTATATATATAGATGTTTGGTATGAGTTAACATGAGATATGAGAAATACAATCTTGTTTGACTTCTATTAAGATTTTTCACCTTTGAGGACAATACATAGTAATTTGACATTGCTTGGGTCTGCCAGGTATCTTATTCAGCTCATAGCCTTATCTACCACCGCATAGATCCATTTGTCCACATACACAGTATGGATTTATGCTCCTAGGTCAAGCTCAGGTATGGACAGGTCTCTGGTTGTAGGTGGACCTTTGGGGAAGGCCTGCTTTTGCCTCTGTGGGTCCAGATGCCTTCGCTTGCTCATAGGGGTCCTTCTAACTCTCACTCTGGCTTCTTTTCTCTTTGTCTTAAACAGACATGCTGGGCTGCTGGCCACACCATGTCTCTCCCACAATGTGCCTTATGCTTTTTCATTTCCGGGATGTCTTCTCTTTAGACTCTGCCTTTTTCTGCAGTTCCACCCATTTTTTTAGGACCCCACTCAAATTTGGTCTTCTAGACATCTTGCCAGACGATCTCAGTTTCTCCTCATCTGAGCACACATGGTGGCCCACATGTCATTCCTATGCATTAGGCATTTATTACTATCACTTCGAATTGTCGTCATGTAGGTGTATGTCAAAGACAAACTTCTCAAGGGGTTTGGGAATAAGCCTTATGCATCTTTGCCTGCTATGTACAAGGCATTGGGCCAAATGGTGGTGGACAATGCTTATTATTTAAGCAAATGAATAAATGTGTGTTAATATGTTTAGCCAATATTTATTGAGCATGTACTATGGTCCAGGTCTAGTTCCAGATGCTGAGATTTCAGAAATGTAGTATCAAGAGACTTGTATCATGAAGATGACAGGTAATACATAAGAAAAATGCATTCACCAACAACTTTAAGACTGGAAGTGACAGAGTATTGTCAAGGTCCTTTTGAGAAGCAACGTGCAAGCTTGGACTGCAGAATGTCAAAGAGCCAGCAGGAGGACATTTAAGGCAGAGGGAAAGGCCAGCACAGAAAGGAGGCTGATATAGGTAGAGCCCATTAACGACATGAGGCAGGCAGGGGTCCCATTATGCTGGCCCCTGTGGCCCACAGAGAGGAGACAGGCTTATTCGAAATGCAAAGGGATGTCCATTAAAGAGGTGTAAATAGGAGAGAGGTGGATATTTGTGGTCGTTATGGTGGGAGAGGCTGTGGGTGCAAAGGAAGACATTGGCTGGGTTGCAGGGGGCTGGACATAAGCAGAGGCATTTAAGATATGTCTCATTTAAGATATGAAGACAGGGGCTAAAGATGCCCAGTGTGGAATAAGGAAGCCAGATTGACTCCTCTGGACAATAAGGATGGAGATGTACTTAAAAAAAAATAAAAAGGTTTAAGTGCATGTGCCGCCTTAGCACCAGGGTAGCTGGTGTTCTATCAGTTGTGACCAGTTGGCTTTCTGCTTTGACTCTTTCCTGAGTATTGTTTGAGGTAAGCAGGAAATGCTACTAGTCTGACCTCTTCTTAAGTCAGCTCACAGCCGACTTGTTGGCTTGACCTGGCAGATCTTTGGCACATGCAGAGTGGGATGGGACCAGAGGGGACCTTTCCTTCCTCTGAGTGTTCATTGGATGTTGTCTTGTACCTTGGAAGGGCTGGGCAGGAGGAACTGGGCAGATGGTGACTCAGGGTCCTGAGACTTGGGACATGACTAGTGGCTCACACTTGTCCTGGGAGCGGGTAATGGTGGGAGGGAGAATGTATACAGGAACCACATACATGGTTGTTAACAATAGGCCAGGCACCCTTAGACCTATTATCTATTATTCTTATCCCATTTGTAAGACCGTACAGAAGTGAGCCTTGCAGAAGTGAGACAACTTAGAGTCACACAGTTCAAAGCAACAGAGGTGAGTCCGGTTCCCCCATCTGTTCCTCTTACGAGGCCCCCTGCTTTCTTCTGAAGTGATAACTTTGAGTGATGGATGCCTTCCTGACTTGACAGTACTTATCCTATGACCTGTCCACACAGGGCTGTGTCACCTACTCTGCCTGCCCTGCGGCTCATGCCCCTTCCCTGAGGCTACCCCAGTTGAGAATGTGGAAAATCAGACAGTGACTCTGCTGAGGTCTGGGGGTGGGGGAATAGGACAGGTTTGCTCTGATTCTAAAGGTCATATTTTATACTTGGGTAGAAAGTCTATCCAAAGTCACACCTTTGCATATGAACTAAGGGAGGGGAATAATGATACAATGTTACCAGATTCTAATAACAAAGTTGCCAGGCAAGATGTAGCTCAGTGGGGCCAAACTAAACAGCTTGCTGCCTGGGGGGTGGGCACAGAGGTGAAAATTGGTGGAGAGACCAACTGTCCCTTGTTTGGTGCAGCCACTACTGTCTGTCACCAGGTGTCACATGCCCATTGTTGATGGTAAAACTGGGCATTTCTGTAGCCTCAGAGATTTGAGTGGATTGGAGAAAACTAGAAAATTCCATGATTTAAATGCTTTTGGAAGTAGTTTTAAAACATGACTTTTGCCAAAGTTTCCTTATTGGCCAAAGACTCCTAAATTTTCTCAAAACTCAAATATAGATTTGAAACCCAGGTCAAGCCACCCATCTCTTTTTTTCTGGTCTTAGAGTGAAAAATGATGAAGTAGCTCCTTTTGGGGTCTAAGTTACTTACTCTTCTGGATAAATGAATACTTGGAGCTTTTATGACAATATAGAACTTTTAATCCCCCATGGCATATTACTATACTATTATCACAATAGGCCTTTTCAAGTATTTTTTTTTCCAGAACAAGATTGGACATCAGTACATAAAAATCACTGAAATAATTTGTGTAGCAGTGTTGAAAGCGGGGGGGAAGGGACGGGGACTTTGCTACACAGGAGGTGCCAACCCTGATGCATAGAAGCCTACTCAGTCCCCAGATACCTTTCAGTACATGTATACCATTTAATAAAGCCAACTCTAGGAAAGGATTCTTAATGTCCTCACAGGAATAATGCACTGAGCAAAAGAGAAAGGTTTACTGTGAGCATCAGTCCTTAATTGGGGGTACCCCTTGGTATGGAGTATCTGTCAATATGTCTGGGATCAGGGAAACTGTATATTGATTGAGTTCCGTTCTGGTTACATATTACTGTAGAACAACACCCACTCCCCATTAGTGGCTTGAAACGGCAATTTCCAGCCCTTCATCCAGCTGCCATTGAATGGCTAGATAGGCTGGTATCATCTGAGGGCTTTTCTAAACTCACTTTTCTGGTGTCTGGGCTGTTTGGGAATCTTGCCTTGCAAGTGGCCTCTGGCATGGCCTGCTTGGGCATCCCCACAGCACAGTGTCAGAACACTGGAACTTTTTAACATAGCAGTTGGCCTCTCCCTCCAAGAGACCCAAGTGGGAGCTGCAAAGCAACTTGTGACACAGCCTTAGAAGCATCCCTTTTGCCCAAATGTTTAAAGGAATCATAGACCAGCCCAGGTTCAAGGAGGGAGAGAAATAGATTCTGTCCACAGGAGAGAGAATGGGCTTGTACACAGGAGAGAATGGAATTGTAGCCATGTGGGAGGCAGTGAAAGGAACATGGTCCGCCCACCCCTAGGAGATGCAGGGCCAATGCGGGTCAGACTGTGTTGGGCTGCTAAAGATGACATTGATTGTACAGATCGATGGGACAGTGGAGGAGTTCTGATCTCCACCACGCCCCTCTGAGAATCAATGGCTTAGAGGAGTTCTTTATATTTGGATCAAGAGGGACAATTTCTTGACCTGATCAAGGATCCTCCCCCATGAAGCTGAAGGGAAATACATCCAAAAAGATGTATTGTGGATGTATTTCCCTTCAGCTTCATGGGGGAGGGAGACTGGTAGGTAAGAGCTAGTCCTCAATAGACAGCATCCTGCAGAAGACTCCCTCTGGCACGGATCATCTCACAGCCCTGAAAGAAAGCTCAGGGCAAATCGTTCTGTGCCCTACCTCTCTTGATTCTTTCTGCAGATGATCAGACCCAGGAAAACTGGCAGAAGGCTTTAACTGAAGGGTATAGACCTCAAGGCTGGTTCTCATGGCTAGATATTGTCCTGTCTTTGATGAAGAAACCACAAAACATGGAGAGGTCTGATAATATTTTGTGTTATAGGTTTAGTTTCTTGGCTTGCAGACATGGCTCAGAGGTTGCCTCCATAGAGAGCCCTTTTCCGTTTAAGCTCCCTAATTTGGCACAATGAAGTCCCCTCTGTCCCATTCTGCTGTCCCTGCACTTACCATTAACTGTTTGTCTCCCTGAACTGGAATGTGGCTGACTTACTTCCTGGCACATAGTAGCTGCTCAGGAAATGTTTCTTTTTATTTGTTCTAATTAGTCATACATGACAGTAGAATGTACTTTGATAAATGGAGTGTATTTTCTCATGCTTCTGGTTGTATATGATGTAGAATCCCACTGGTCATATAGTCACATATGTACATAGGGTAGTAATGTCTGATTCATTCTCTCCTTTCTACCCCTATGCCCCTCCCCTTCCTTCACTACCCTCTACCTAATCTAAAGTAACTAAGCGAATACACCTTCTTCTCAGCAGCTCATGGTTCCTTCTCTAAAATAGACCAAATGTTATGCCACAAAGCTACTCTTAGCAAATACAAAAACATAGAGATACTACCTTGTATACTATCAGATCATAATGGAATGAAATTAGATCTCAATGAGAAAGTTAGAAACAGAAACTACTCCAAGACCTGGAGATTAAATAATATGCTATTGAAGGATACATGGATAACAGAAGACATTAGGGGGGAAATTAAAAGATTCTTAGAGGTCAACGAGAACAAAGATACAACATATCGAAATCTCCAGGATACTATGAAAGCAGTGCTAAGAGGAAAGTTCATTGCAGGGAGTGCATTTAATAAAAGAATGAAAAGTCAACAAATCAATGACCTCACATTACAGCTCAAAGCCCTAGAAAAAGAGGAACAGATCATCACCAAAAATAGTAGAAGACAGGAAATAATCAAAATCAGAGCTGAAATCAACGAAATTCAAACAAAAGAAACAATTCAAAAAATTGACGAAACAAAAAGTTGGTTCTTTGAAAAAATAAACAAAATTGATAAACCCTTAGCCACGCTAACGAAAAGAAGGAGAGAGAATCTCCAAATTACTAAAATTTGTGATGGGAATGGAAATATTACAACAGACACAATTGAAATACAAAACATAATAAGAAGCTACTTTGAAAATTTATACTCCAACAAAATAGAAAACCTGGAAGACATCAACAGGTTCCTAGAGGCATATGAGCCACCCAAACTGAATCTGGAGGACATACACAACTTAAATAGATCAATTTCAAGCAATGAAATAGAGGAAGTCATCAAAAGCCTACCAACCAAGAAAAGTCCAGGACCAGATGGATTCACTGCCAAGTTCTACAAGACCTTCAAAGAAGAGCTCATTCCAATACTCCTCAAAGTATTTCACGAAATAGAGGAGGAGGGAACCCTTCCAAACTCATTCTATGAAGCTAATATCACCCTGATATACCAAAACCAGAGAAGGACACATCAAAGAAAGAAAATTTCAGACCCATATCTCTAATGAACATGGATGCAAAAATTCTTAACAAAATTTTAGCGAATCGCATACAAAAGCATATTAAAAAGATAGTGCACCATGATCAAGTGGGTTTCATCCCGGGGATGCAAGGTTGGTTCAACATCCGGAAATCAATAAACGTAATTCACCACATCAACAGACTTAAAGTCAAGAACCACATGATTATTTCAATAGATGCAGAGAAAGCATTTGATAAAATACAGCACCCATTCATGCTCAAAACACTAGAAAAAATAGGGATAGTGGGGACATTCCTTAACATTGGAAAGGCTATCTATGCTAAGCCCACAGCTAACATCATTCTAAATGGAGAAAAATGGAAAGCATTCCCCCTGAGAACTGGAACAAGGCAGGGATGCCCTCTTTCACCACTATTATTCAACATTGTTCTTGAAACTCTAGCCAGAGCAATTAGACAGACCAAAGAAATTAGAGGAATATGAATAGGTAAAGAAGAGATCAAACTATCCCTATTTGCAGATGACATGATTCTCTATTTAGAAGATCCTAAGAATTCCACCAGAAAACTTCTGGAACTCATTAATGAATTCAGTAAAGTAGCAGGATATAAAATTAATGCTCATAAATCTAATGCATTTTTATTCGTAAGTGATGCATCCTCTGAGAGAGAAATTAGGAAAACTACCCCATTCACACTAACCTCAAAAAAAATAAAATACTTGGGAATCAATCTAACAAAAGATGTGAAAGACCTCTACACTGAGAACTACAGAACGCTAAAGAAAGAAGTTAAAGAGCATCTAGAAGATGGAAAGATCTCCCATGTTCTTGGATAGGCAGAATTAATATTGTCAAAATGGCCATACTTCCAAAAATGCTATACAAATTCAATGCAATTCCAATTAAAATCCCAATGACGGACCTCATAGAAATAGAGCAAGCAATCATGAAATTCATTTGGAGGAATAAGAGACCCAGAATTGCTAAAGCAATCCTTAGCAAGAAGAGCGAAGCAGGGGGTTTCACAATACCAGACCTCCAACTATACTACAGAGCAATAGTGACAAAAACAGCATGGTATTGGTACCAAAATAGGCAGGTAGATCAATGGTACAGAATAGAGGACACAGAGACAAACCCAAATAAGTACAGGTATCTCATACTTGACAAAGGAGGCAAAAACATGCAATGGAGAAAAGACAGCCTCTTCAACAAATGGTGCTGGGAAAACTGGAAATCCATATGCAGCAAAATGAAACTAAACCCATATCTCTCACCCTGTACAAAACT
>JAJEJO010004053.1:511290-596486 GCA_020662805.1 Glaucomys volans | reverse complement strand
GTGTTAAACTCTTGATCCTCCTGCCTCAGCCTCCTGAACCACCGGCATTACAGGTATGTGCCACCACACCCAGCTTTTCTGAAAGTGGTTTCTAAATGTCCATTTATGGCTGATACATTTATGGGCAAGGGTGGGATTTAGGGGTATGGTTAGGCAGGACTCTATCTTGCTAGGCTCCCATCCATTGGGTAGAAGTAGTCTGTGTTTTTGAATTACTGGGGTGAGAGTGGGGATGCAAGATGAAGGCATTATGAGGCTGTCCCTCCAAGGAGCTGTGTCCTTGGGAGGCTTCTCAGTTCTGTGCAGGTGGCCAGGCAAGTGAGGAGGAGCATGGCTCCTGAGCCAGCTGCACCTGCCACCACCACCAGATCCTAGTGTGGGAGCTTAGACACATTTCCTAACCCTCTCTGCCTCAGTCCCTTCTGTAAAGGGGGATGTTATCTGCGTCTACCTGTAGGGTTGGTGCAGAGTGTTAATGTATGGAGAACACTTATGGTAGGGGTCACGTAAGGCTTCGCTAAACACTGCTGTCAGTGGAAGCCATCAACGGAATGCTGGCACCGTTCTTTCATTACAGCCATGAAAGTAATTGTTTCTCGGCAGGTGGATTATGTGCAAGCTTTTCCTTTCCAAAAACTTCCTGTAAGGTTATTATGTTTTTAAAAAGCACTGTTGCATTATAATGTTGATGTTGAGGGACAAGCACAATTATACCACGGTATCTTCTTGTTCAGATGGGCAAGCACTCAGATGTTTCCTGGGGACACAGACTCACAGATGCCAGGGCTCAGACAGGGCTTCATGTCATAGCCTAAGAGCAGGGTCTTGCTCCGAGATGGGGAGATACCAGCTGGAATGGGGAGTCCATCTAACCAGGTGGGTAGAGAGCCTGGACTGGGAGCCAGAAGTCCTTAGTGGGCTTTGGGCCTGGGTGAGCCACATAAGTCCTTGGGCTCAGTTTGCATATCTATAAAATGGGGCTGGTGATCCCAGCTTAATGACAAGTCCTAGGAAGCCCAAATGAGCAGTGGATGGGGTGGGCTTTCACGGCTACCAGCTTTTAGAAAAATACCAACTGCCAATATTCAAGGGTCTAGAAAAGTCTGTTTTCCCTCCACACCTTCCCTTCATCCCTCCTTCCTTGTTTTGTCTTCCAATATTTTCTTTAAAAACTTTGATTTCTAGAGGGCTGAGGATGTAGCTCAGCAGTAGAGCACTTGCCTAGCATGCATGGGCCTTGGGTTTGATCCCCAGCACCCCAGAATAAAGATTCAACATTTTTGACTTTCATTGGCATAATTTTTTTTTTGTGTGCTGAGGATGGAACCCAGGATCTCACGTGGCAGGCAAGTGCTCTACCACTGTCCCTGGAACCAACTGACATGAAAATGTATTTGAGGGATGGAACGTTTTTTCCTAGAGGCTATTCTAAAGAGGGACGGTCTTTGGAGCCAGCTTAGAGCGTTAGGAATGTGTATGGTGGGCACGTGGGGGAAGCCAAGAAAGCTGGCGGGTGTTGAATTTTACCAATGAGTCATTCCAGGACAGGCCTAAGAGCAATGGCAAACTGAGGGCTAAGGCCCAGGAAACTGCTTTGGAATTCAGTGCATCAGAGTAGATGGAAAGCCCCATGGGAATCCTGGCTCTGCCAGTTTCTTGGCCTCTGAGTTGCAGTCTGCCTATCAATACAATGAGACAATACCAGTCATGTCCTTGAGTATGAAAACCAGCCGAGTTGAGATAGAAAGCGCCTGAGCTGTACGAGGAAGCCTTACCAGGAATTTCCGTTTCTGCTTCCAGTGGCTGCCTTGGGCGTTGGTTGCCACGTGGGCTTCGGTGACAGTTTTGATGAGCTCCCATTCCTCGTCTGTGGGCTCCGGTTTGTGCCCGATGGATTTCTGCAGCTCTTCCCGCCGTCGCTTCTCCCGGTTCTCCTCTATCAGCTTCCTCTTGGCCAGCCTCTTGCTGTCATCCAGCACCACTGGGAGGGGGAGAAAGATGAGACCCACAGATGCTCCCAGGCCACAGGGCACCCTGAATATCCTGGAGCCTCCATGGAGGGGCCACTGATGCACAAGTGGCTCAGTGGGTGCCGGGCAGGGGAGTGTGGGAGTCATGCTAAGGCGTTTTCCCCTTTTGGTAGCAAAGTGCCATTGATTAGCCATTGTTCAACATCAGCCCAGTGTAAACTCCCAATGCCCAGCCAGATTATCAAATCAAAGTCCCGAGGGACTCTGGGTACCACAACTTGACAGAATGTAGCTCTTGCAAACAGCAGAGAGGTATGATCGATACTACCTGTAGGCTCACAGGTCGATCTGTCTAGCCAATCTGAATTCACTCTTGGGATTTCTATCCTCTCCACCTCTCTTAAGAAACTTTAGGCTAAGGAAAAGTTCTGGAGCAGCAATAGGAGACTCCTAATTCCTTCCTCAGAGGGGAAAAAAAAACCCAACAACACCCCTTAGGGTCTAATTGAAACATGGCTGAGTCTATCTTGGACCTCACAGGTACTCTCTGTACATTATTCTCTACCTGATCAACCCTCAGTGGTAAAGAGCCTAGTCTTCAGAATCTAGAAGGACTTAGGTTTGAATCCTGACACTACCACCATCTGGCTCTGTGACCTCTGGCAAGTTACTTAGATTCTCTGAGGTTTCATTTCTTCTTGTAAGAAATGGGATCAATAATACCCACTACACAAGGTATTCAATGAAGATGAGTACCCAGTCAATGTAGCCACCACTTTTATCATTTGTGCAAAAAGGGAAATAAAAAGATCAGGTAATGAGAAATCTCTATTTCTGGGGTTAATTTCTAAACCAAAACCATTGCACCAGACTCAGTAACTATTCAGATCTTATATTCCAGAATCAGTTTTTTTTTTTTTTTTTTTTTCCCCTGTGGTGTTGAGGATTGAACCCAGGGCCTTGTGCTTGTGAGGCAGGCACTCTACCAACTGAGCTATATGCCCAGCCCCAGAGTCAGTATTTTTAGAACTGGAAGGGGCCTTGGATGTTATCCATTTCAGCTCATGACCCGGGGTTCCTGATTCCAGTTCTATATCATCATTTTTCTAGAGCCACATGAAAACTCGGCAGGGAAAGAAAACAAGCAGATACAGCAGGAGGAAGGGGACTGGGGTGCCTGGAATGTACAAATAGACATTAAACCCCAGGTGATCCAGACTGGACTAGATTGTCAAAGTCACATGAGCATTGACAGATGGGGAAAATGTGAATGAGTCCTGTTAATGTCGTTTGCTTCACTTATTAAAGGTTGATAGCACCTATAGCCCCATTTCCCAAATGCTTCCAGTGTGCCAGAGATTTCTGCATTTGATATGAACTATCCTATTTAACCCTGGACACAACGCTCTGAGGTGGACCCCGATTTCAGAGACAGGGAAACCCAAGGCTTGATGCTGGAGGTCACACAGCTAGCTAGTGGCAGTTCTGGGACTCGAATAGGAGTTTTTCTGAGTATAATGCCTGAGTTCTTAACATGCTCGGTGAGCAGGAAGAGACTCTCAAAACTTATTTCCACAGTCGGATTAACACTGGTTGGTTTTTTTTTTTTTTTTTGCGGTGCTGGGGACTGAACCCAGGGCCTTGTGCTTGCAAGGCGGGCACTCTACCAACTGAACTATATCCCCAGCCCCTTAACACTGGGTTTTTAACCTCATGAATTTTCGTATCTTAAACTTCCCAATGAAACAATGAAATAGATATTCAGGAATGATGGTTCTTTGTAGTGACACATTTAAGCATTTTGTTCCAAGTCAATCATATTCACACATTCTTATCGGGCATATTGTTGGCAAGGGCTAAAGTCTTTAAAAGATAAGGAACATTCACAGCCAGAGGTGGGGATTAACTCAGCCCAACGCCCTTACCCAGCCCTCTTCCTTTCTGGAAGGCTCTCTGCTTTGCTTATCAAGCAAAGCAGAACATTTCGTAGATTTTTTTAATTCCTCCTGAGAGAATTCTAATTATCACATAAATGTAATCCATGAGTATTTCCTCTTATATCAGGAAAAATCCTCATTGCATTTTCTTTTCTTTTTTTCTCTTTCCTTGGTTTTTTAATTTTTAACTAACAGGAGCAATCACTCACGATGTGCAAAATGTTCGGGCAGTAGAAATCATTGATACTGAAGCCTGGTGGAAGAGAAGTTGCATGTACTGACTGCCACAATTATTCTTTTTATGATTAATCAAAGTGGTGTAAATCCTTGCACAGTGTGAGAAGGAGAGACCCCCAAGGGCTAATCTCATCACCATATGCTGTGGCACTTGGAAAACTGGGCAGGACAACTTCGACTTGAATGTATGTCTTTATGGCTAAAAATACAAGCAAGCCACTGAGAGATGACTCATGCCATAGCACTTGACTGAATTCTCCAGAAATTCTTGAACATGATGTTTTTTTGCCGGTGCCCCATCTCTAAGAATGCGCATAACATAAATTCTGATTTCTGCTCTTGAAAAAATAAGAGGACAAATCCCCGGGGCTCTCACCACATGAACCCTGGGTATGAGAAGTTACTTAGCAAGGTCAGTGGGCAAAGACCTCTGCTTTGTAATGGGCTGCAAACTGTGGCTGCATGCTTAGCAGGGGTAACTGAACCCCTTGCCGTCACCCATCATCTGGATACTTCGAGAGTTGATAAGACAGAAGTAGGATGGGGACGGGGCAATGGCTCATACCTCCCTCTCAGAGCTAAGCCTGGGTACGGAGAGGGAGGAGTGAGTGGGAATGCCAGGTCACCTGTCCCCTTTCTGTCAACTCAAGTTCCTGTTTGCTTTTCTGTCTGGTTGATCTTGCACCAAACCCTTCCCCAGTCAACACTCCTGGAAGAGGGAGCACAGGAAGAAGATCTACTTACAATCTGTTGCCATGCCAACATAGATGCATTTCTTAAAGCGACATTCCTGGCACTGATTTCGCGTGACTTTGTCGATAACACATTTTCCTTCATATTTACAGGAATAGGATGGATGGAGATTTTTCTGAATTGTTCTTCTAAAGAAACCCTACATGAAAAAAGAAAAAAAAAGACCCCAGAAAAGTTTCATATTTTCTAAAAAGTATAAATGATTCTAGAATTTTGTGTCCTTATCACTAGGAGATCTAGTTTTGGACCTTAACCTGTATTGGGGGACTCGAGCTCTACATCCTCAAATGTAGGATGGGACCCCCAAAGTGAAGGAGCCCCAAGAGCTGAAGGAGAGGTCATAGGTCTGCTGGGTCAATAGCTTTTTGCCATTTATTCAAGAAAATGAAGCTAATGGGAGAATCTAGTGCTTGTTTTTATTTTTCTGTACATTGAATAATATAAATTATTTCACAGGAAGTTACGATGTTGAATTAAGCTATGGGGAACTTGAGACTGGAAATGAAAGGAGCTGGCTGCTTTAGATGCTTATTAATAATTATTTGGCAATTAAATAGATGTGCCTTAAGAAATTTAGTTTAATTCTTGTCCTGACTCTTGAAATGGCCAATTTGTTTAGCCTTTCAAACAACAGCACTAAGTAGAAAATTCCAGGTTTTTTTAATCACATTTTCCCCATAGCTCATTTCTTTTCATAATCTCCTTTTTCTCCAGTGTCTGTAGACATACACCCACAAATTCAATTTGTTTTTCTGTCTGAAGGGCACTGTTCAGTTCTAGGTTTGGGTGACTTATATAACATTCTCAAGGAGATTGTACCTGAAGCTTTCTGGACATGATTTCCAAGTCTCAGCAACTGAACTCTGAATTGCAGGAAGTGATGATGACAGCCCTCACTGAGGGCCACATTGCAAAGTGCCGGGGATGCAAATATTCCATGTGTTTCTGTCTTTCTCACAATCCCGGTTTGTGGGTGTGTGTGTGCTGGACTCTTAATATCCCCAACATGGGGACTGAAAAACTAAGCCTCAGACAGGTTCAATCACTTGCTTCACATCACATAGTAAGTTCATGCTTGAACTTGACCTATGCCCCAGGAGTTGCAATCCAAATCTTATTTTGTTTAACCACTTACATGATATAAAATGAAGTGATTTTACTGTATTATTTAAATGAACAGATTATAAGTAGCCCCCCTCCCACCTGCCCCTCCAAAACCTTCCTTTTATCTGTTGTGGCAGACTAGCAAGTTTGAAGGAGTTCTCTGCTGAAACTTAAAGGGAGACTGTCACTTTGTTAAAGAAATGGTGGGACAGAAATGCCAACCTCAGCCCACATTTTTATTATCCTGGGTAAATTTCTTTGGCCTTGGTAAAATCCATATGCCCACTTGCGTATTCCTTCCCAGACACAAAAGTGCTTCCTTACAATGAAAATGTCCAATGTAGGATTTTATGTTGGCAAAGCATGAAAAAATAAATAAATAAAAGGAAAATGTAGGGAATGACTGAGACTTAGAGGCTTGATTTTGGGACTTGTGTGTAAATCCTTTACCATTTCCATTGTTTAGGTTCTAACAGAAAAACTGTCACATTATAACTGCGTTTCACATCATTACACACTAGAGTTCATGGGACGAGGGGAGGCGAATACATAGTTACAGGATCCGTGGAGTCACACAGGGCAGCAGCGTTGACCTGGGTGTTCAGGGTGGGCAACTCCTATGGCATCAATGTCAGAACACGTCACAGGAGTGAAATGTAAGCTGTCCTATGAATCTCCCTCCTCTACCCATTACCCCATGTCCAAGGCAGACAGAAGGGGACAAAAGAAACCCAGAGATTACTGGCAAGATGCTGGCACAAACTGGAGGACAGTACACCTTGATTTCCTAGAGGTGGATATCCAAAAGTCTAGGACAGCCAGTGAGGATGCCAATGATGGCTGTTAAGGACAGAAAAGTGGTTTCTCCATCCAAAGCTGGGGTGACCCTTTTCTCCCTCATGGTCTTTCTTTTTGGGTACTGGGGATTGAACTCAGAGGCACTCAGTCACTGAGCCATATTCCCAGCCCTAATTTGTATTTAGAGACAGGGTCTCACTGAGTTGCTTAGGGCCTTGCTTTTGCTGAGGCTGGCTTTGAACTTGCGATCTTCCTGCCTCAGCCTCCCGAGCTGCTGGTATTACAGGTGTGTGCCACCACGCCCGGCTTCCCTCATATTCTTTCTGATGCCTGCTCCAAGAATGGGACTGGGTTGGGGGCATCCAGAAGAGTCCACACTAAGGAGTGGGTGAGGTGTGAAAGCCAGAACAAGGGTAGCCCCCACTTCTCCCCAAGGACCATCCTGTGCACTCTTTTAATGGAATGAGAGAAATAGTTTATACTTTGCATATCCTGAAAAAAGGCTGATGCTGTCTTGCTCCACCAATCACTGCACTATCTTTCCTGCACCTACCTCTGATGACTCTTCCTGGGTGATTTATGGACCTATTCCCTTCTATGCTCTTTCTCCCTCCTGAGCTGTAGTAAGGCACACTTGACCTCGAGGAGGGACCACTTCATCTCAGTTAAATGTAAACATGCTCAGCCCCTTAATTTTAAAAAGCAACAAAAATTAACTGTTAGAAGCAAACTTGAATAGAAGAGACTTATAATGCTCTACTTATTTAAAAAATCCTTTTAGGGGTTTGGGGTGTAGCATAGAGTTAGAGCGTGTTCTTAGCATCCCTGAGTCTCTGGGTTCAACACCCAGAACCAAACAATGAAATCAACCAATGAGAGAGATTTACGGAGTAATGAGGACTTATATTTCATTGCTTTGTTGGTGAGCAGAGGTATCACTTTTAAAAATGAACTTCAGACAGGTTTTAGTACATCCTGAGAAAAGGATCCATTTCTTTGTGGTCTGAGATGGTGTGCTAATCGGTAACATAGGGAGCTGAGTGTTGCCCTCCTAGTTCAATATTTGGGAAGCTGTTAAGCTTTGGTTCTTTCTTAGAAAATAATTGTGGAACGACGTAATTTTTTTTCTACAAAAGATGCATTAAAACCTAGCACAATGCAACAGAGAAAATATCTCCAAAAGATTTCACTTTTGTCAGAGCAAAAAAAAGAGTTCTACCCCACAGAAATGAATTGCATCTTTAGGCAATATGTGAAGAAAGACTTGAAAAAAAAAGTTTCATTAGAAAAAAATGACCTTTCTCCAATTTGCTTTGTCATTACCCGCCTGCTTCCCAACACTTTGCCCCCATCAAGGAAGGCTCCTTTCTAGTTTGATAATGGAGGTGATTCCAAAACAGAATTCCGATCTGGAGAGACAGGCTCAGGCATTGAGAAATCTGCCTTTTGCTGCATATTTTTTTTTGGTACTGGGGATTTAACCCAGGAGTGCTTTACCACTGAACCACATCCCCAGCCGTTCTCCTCCGCCCCACACTGCCACTTTTTTAAAATTTTGAGACAGGGTCTTACTAAGTTGCTGAGGCTGGCTTTGAACTTGAAATCCTCCTACTTCAGTCTCCTGAGTTGCTGGTATTACAGGCATGCACCACCCTGCCCGGGTTGCTATGTGATTTTTCTTTTCAGAAAACCTTAGCTGAATCAAGCCCCAAACATCCAGTGGTTTTGGGAAAAGGGGTAAGTTGATCTTAGGGAGGCTGGGACATTCGTTAATAGGCTCAATCCCCCTTTAAGTCAATTGCTGGTAATGCATTCAAGGCACATCAGCCTGGAGAGTCACTTTGAAGAGTTAAGTATTAAATGGAATATTCATTAGATTCTCTCCCAGAATTCAAAATTTGCCATATGAAATTGATTTAAAAGAATTTCAATGCTGCATCATAAGTCAGGTAAAGCCTTCTGAATTGAGGCTAATTTAGGAGGGAAAAAAGGCTAGTTTCAATGACTGAGTTTTTGGAATGAGAGAATGTAGCCGAAGTTACATGGTTTTATTACTTGTAAATCAAGTCAATAAAACTGTGCTTTTAAGAGAGTCTACAAGTCTCCTAATTAATAAATAGCTAGGACTCACTTGTAATTAGCTTCATGAAATTCCTTAAGATGTTATTTTCATGGACATCATGGCAACCTTCAGCCCAGTCTTTGTTAAAGACCTACCACATTCAGATCAAAGGGGTCTGGGTGAAAGGAAAGTTATGTAACCTGGATCTCAAACAACAGTGTTGCAGATAAAAGGCCTTGGGACCTTAGAAGTAACCTCTTTTCAGTGGATGTATCACGTCAATATTATAAGCAGGCTTCTCTAGCTTCCATATATGAGAGAAACCTTTGAATTCTTAGAAAATAATGTTAGGTGCATATGTGGGGAGAAACGCACACTTTTATATTGGAGTTGCAAATTGGTACAGCCACTCTGGAAAGCAGTGTGGAGATTCCTCAGAAAACTTGGAATGGACCCACCTTTTGACCCAGTTATCCCACTCCTTGGTTTATACCCAGGGGACTTAAAATTAGCACACTACAGTAACACAGCCACATCAATGTTTGTAGTAGCTCAATTCACAATAGCCAGACTGTGGAACCAACCTAAATGCCCTTCAACAGATGAATGGATAAAGAAGTTGTGGTATATATACACAATGGAATACTACTCAGTCATAAAGAAGAATAACATTATGGCATTTGCAGATAAATGGATGGAACTGGAGATTATCATGCTAAGTGAAATAAGCCAGTCCCCAAAAAACAAAGGCCGAATGTTTTCCCTGATAAGTGGATGATGATATAGAAATGTTTGGGCAGGTGGGGGTTGAGAGAAGAATGGAGGAACTTTGGATTACAAAAAGGGAAATGAGAGGGGGAGGGGGTATGAAAAATGGTGGAATGAGATAGATATCATTACCTTATGTGTGTGTATGATTAACATGAATGGTATGAATGTACATCATGCACAACCATAGAAATGAAAATCTGTACCCCATTTGTGTACAATGAATCAAAATTAAGTCTGTAAAAATTAAAAAATATATACCACAGGGAACTTCACTGTTATGCATATCACAAATAAATAGATAAGCAAAAGGAAGTCCAGTAGAGAAAAGAAAATGGGGGCGAAAAGGGGGAGGGAAGAGGAAGGTCATCATAAACTGAAATTGAATTCCATGCATGTATGAGTTTGTTAGGATGAACCCAACTACTATGTATAACTATAAAAATCTAAAAAAAAATCTAAAAAAAAAATTAAGCAGGCTTCTCCTATTTCCTAATTTCATTCACAAAATTAGGGAATTTGCATGCAAAATATTCCACATAATGAATATTCCATGAAATGAACTAACATGTTAATTTTGGGGGCTTAGTGGGAGGAGGAATAGGGTATGAGCAGAAGAGAGGAGGTAAGGTGGGTGAAAGAGGAGGCAAGATGGAGTTTTATAAATTTTAGTACAAATTTTGGTTTACATATTGTGATAATTAAGTTTCAAATATAAAAGTTCAAGAAAAGAATTTGAAAGTCCCCAATTTTAAATACACCTTCATTTATAAAGCATTAGCTGAGTGTGGAATATAATACTGACTTTAACTTTTGATGATAGACTATTTTCAAGGCCAGGTTGTCAGACTAAAAGCTGTTTCCCATAAAGATTAATTTTGTTGACAAAGATTCTAAGTAGGCAAATTTAGGCTCGCTTTTGGCTGTTGATCACTGGTATATTATTGTCAAGGATCTCAAGAAAGGTCTGCAGAGAATAAAATTACCTGATGGATAGTCAGAATCTATTTACTATAGCCTTTACAGAAAGCCACTTTGGATAAATTTCAGAACATAATTGAATCTAAGTAGCCTTAAAGATATTTCCTAATGGAACCCTTAAAAGTGGGCATATTCATGCAGATTAACAGTGGAAGCAGCCTATAGCAGAGCAGACCCTGTCTCCTTCAATACTGCAGATGAAACAGGAGGAGAAATGGCATTTTCTTGGGATGAGAATGTACTTTAAAAAAAAAAAAATCTATGCTTTTAAAAATACACAGTAAAAGTTTTAAAAAAAATTCATTTTATTTTCTTCCTGCTTTAAAAATACTTGGAGAGGTAAAGAAACCAGATGTCACACTCTCATAAAACTTCATTTAGTTACTTATGATTTGGTGAAAGAGTTGAGTTCTTGAACATGTCAAATGTGAAGAGCAGCAGTGGACCCCTGGATGGTCACGGGCCGTGAATGCTGGAATCTGATTTTAACTTGGACTTAACCCTGAGTTCTGGTAGAGCACAGGAAGAGGCCAGAGATAGGATGAGCTGTGTGCTGGGAGGCCAGGGTGCTTACCTTACAGCCTTCGCATGTGATGCAGCGGTAGTGATACCCGGTGGCTTTGTCGCCACACACGACACAGAGCTCGTCCTTGTCTAAGTAGCTGGGGATGTACCCTGTGCAGGAGGACAAAGAGGAAGGTGAGGAAACTGTCACTTGACAGATCCAGCACAGCTAAGGGCACATGACCAGAGACAACATCGGCTTCCCAAGGGGAACCACAGAAAAGACAGACCAAACAGTATCTCTCACTTGAAGAGTGGACATCAGCCCAGATGCCTTAGAAGTAGGTGAGACCCTGTCTGCTGTTGGGCAGTGGGGGTGCAGCCTGGAAGCCTGTTGGAACCAGTGAATCAAGTAGAGATGCTAGGACATGAGGCACTTGGAGCACTGAATTCTGGGCAACAGTCTCTTTCCACAAGGCTTATTTCAGAACCTCCCTGCTCCCCCACCATATTGGGAATTGAACCCAGGGTCTCATGCATGCCAGCCAAGCACTCTACCATGGAACTACACCCCTGGCCCCAAAAGGCTTGTTCTTAAAAGGCTTGATGAGCTTTGGAGTAGAGGTGAACTCAGCTCCATAGTTGGAAAGGTCCTGGAGGTCTTTAACCACTCCTGAGGTGCAGGAAGTGGACTCTGGGGGTTTGGCTTTCCTCAGGGCCACTGGAAATCTCCAGCAAAGACTAAAACCTAGAGTGCTTAGCTTCTAATGCCCAGGCCAAATTATACTGGTCTTTTTCTTAAAAAATAGGGAGTTTAAGTAGGAGGAATTAAAAAAAATATTCTGGTAAATTCATGAGAATACACAATCCAACAAAACTGGGTAATGTGGAGTAATATAGGCTCCATTGATTAAGGAGGAAAAACCCAACTGTAACTCCCTTCGTTAGTGTCCTTTAAGTTTGTTAGTTGAAATTTCTTGACCTAGGAAGGGAAAGTTAAAAAACAAAGACAAAAGTCACTGCTTCCCCTCCTTCATGTGGAGAAGTGGCCCACATACCAGAGAGTGCTTCAGAAGGGCAAGTGCAGGTCCGTACACACTAGCACTTCACCATGGAAGCTGATGGTTTCAGACCAAATAATCAAGACATGATTCCTTGGGATGGGAAGAAGGGAGAGGCCCAGGAAAATGAATTCAATCTTTCTCTTGACCATGGCTTTCATGAATTTCTTAGACTCCTTAGTTCAACTTCAGCTGCGTTGAAATGACCATGACTTACTGTATATTTCACCATGACATTTTCATAAACCTTGAGTAAACTAGGTCGTTGAGGGCTTACTTTTCACAAATAGGAGAAAATGAACCCTTTTCAAAATTTCTTAGAAATTATTTTGCTCAGACTTTAATTTAGAAAAGATGTTACTTCTAAGGAGGCAGATAAATGACTTCAAAGAGATTTGGTAATGTACAAATTATATTTTTAAATATCATGGCTTTTCTTGGTTTACTTCTGCATCATGCAAACCATGACTCATCTATTGAGTTCACTTCAAGGTTTTCAAAACTCTCATCAGCCATTTTTAAAAGGAGAAGTCTGGGAGAGATCTGGGCAGGAAAAGGAACCGAAATGGTTTGTATGTTTAATCACTCATCTATTCATGAATTTGACAAACAATTAGTGTATACTCTGTGCGAAGCACTATGGCAGGTGCTGAGCATATAAATGAAGAAACATTTTTTTCCTTTGGGAAGTAAGTAACTCAGTGGTTTCTCTAGCTCTGGTCATTCCTCAATGAAAGAAAAAAGTGAAAATGAAGGAAAGTACATGAGAATGGAAATCAACTGGTATCTCACAGGGAGAGATACCAGTTCACACTTAGTAGGATAGTTTTAAACAAAAATGACAAGTGGTGGAGAAGATGGGTGTTCATGTGGCACACACACACATCTACTTGTAAAGTGCGAAGCAATTTATGCAACAAAGCAACCCAATTATTATTAGAACAAGCATCTTTCTAGTAAGGCGAGATGGAATATACATAGTGATGGTGCCAGGAGAGCTACAGTTTGACTGCTGATACTTTTCAACTATGTACAGCTGATCCAACAGGGGAGTTCTTGGTGTGACCTGATGCATTAGTCAGCTTTGCATCGCTGTGACCAAAATTCCTGGCAAGAACAACTTAGAGGAGAAAAATTTATTTTGGCCCAGTGTCCATAGTCGATGGACTCCATTACTTTGGGCTGGAGATGAAGCAGAACATCATGGTGGAAGGGCAGTGGAGGAAAGCAGCTCTGCTCATGGTGGTCAGAAAGCACCTGGTCAGGAAGGTGGTCAGGAAGAGGTGAAAAGAGGTGAAAAGAGGTGAAAGAGGGACCATACAGAAGATGCACCCTTCCAGGGCATGTCCTTCAGTGACCTGCCTCCTCTAGCCATAACCCACCTGTCTAGAGTCACTACCCAGTCAATCCATTCAAACTAAGATGGACTGATAAGGTTACAGCTCTCATAATTTCTGAATAAACCATTTCATCTCTGAATATTCCTGCATTAACACAAGAACTTGGGGAGATGCCTCATATCCACACCTCCATACGTGTCTGAGAACTTTAAAGACCAGAACTAGAGACACCCAGATGCTGGTAATTCACCCTCACCTCACTGTCTCTCATGCTCCCTCATCACACCAGCAGGACACTGAGGATTTCCTCCTCTCTCCTGCTTAATGACTTAGGTGGCCACACCATCTGACCTTGAGGATTCTTGCAATTCCTGGAATTTGGGGCTAATTCATTCAGAGTGGGATAGACTCCTTTCATATTCAGACTGACAGGGGATAGGTGGTTTGCATTACTTCTTCAGTGAAATTATCAAACCTTGTTCAGAAATGTCTACCTGGGTTGGTGGCGGTTGCTCACATGATCATACTAGTGTACCCCACCATCATTTTCTTTTAAGTATTAGCTCTGAACCATCTTATTTATCTACAACAGTCACCACAAGTAATGATACATCAGTCATTATGCCTAAGTCCATTATCCATCTTTAAATAGCTTCCACCTGGGAATAACGTTGCACACATAATCACTATGCAGATAGGGCTTCTCTTCAGGTTACTGGCTACACTTGATGCCATTGCACGCTAACCTTCTTCTCAGAGAATGTAGCCACTTGCTGCTGTTCAGTTTCAGTGCCTCCATCCTTTTCCTTTTCATATACACCAAATGAGTCACTTGCTGGCCAATATGCCCAGTGAAGAAAAATGCACGCACAACACTAGTTCTCCTGCCAAGCACGGACACTAAGGGGTGTCATAGTGTCAGTGTTGGGTTCTGTCTAGAAACAAATGTGAGGCATAGTTCTGAAGCTGCACTGTTCATTTGAGGAATTGCAACCGTGCATTGTCCCAGGTAATTGCTAAAGAAGCCTGGTTAAGAACTCCCCACAATTAAGAGCTCTTTAGTCAGCTTTTCATTACCATGATCAAAACACCTGACAAGAACAATTTAGAGGAGGAAAAATCTATTTTGGCTCATGGTTTCAAAGGGTTAGTATATGGTCAGGCGACTCCACGGCTCTGGGCCTGAGATGAGGCAGAACTTCATGGTGGAAAGCGTGGCAGAGGAAAGCTACTCAGCTCATGGCAGCCAGGAAGCAGAGCACCCCACACACCAAGGTCAAAATACAAACATCAAAGGCACACCCCCAGTGACCTAGTTCCTGCACCCACATCCTACCTGCCTACAGTTCCTGCCTGGTTAATCCATATCGGGGGATTAATTCACTGATTAGGTTATACCTCTCAATCTAATCATTTCAGCTCTCAAAATTCTTGCATTGTCCCTCACATGAGCTTTCAGGGGACACCTCGTATCTAAACCAAAACAAAACACATGATAATATATGATAATTCAAGACTGATGTATTTTCCCCTGTTTGTATTTGCTCATATATTATTTCCAATTAATGAACTAGGCTGCCACTTTATGTAGCATATTTTTATGAACACAAACTATTCAATAAAGAACTTGAAAATTGTTTTTAGTTGACATTTGGCAACGTCTAATTGCTAAGTATAAGATAGGTTGATGTGGTACAATATGAAGATACAATTAACTTACCATATAATTCAATGGCTTTTAACATATTCACAGAGTTGTGAAACCATCATCCCTGTCAATCTTAGAACATTTTCATCAACCCCAAAGGAAACTCCATACCTTGAGGAGTTGCCCCCCTGTTCCTTGATCACCTCCAGCCTTTCTGCTCTAAGCAACCACTACTCTGCTTGGTTTCCATGGATTTGCTCATTCTGGACATTTCATACAAATGGGTCATACCACACATGGTCTTCTGTGGCTGGCTTTTCCCTTAGCAGAATGTTTTCAAGGTTCATCCATGTTTCAGCTAACACTAATTCTTTTTTTAAAAAAAAGGAGTCTAAGAGAGATGTAGAGTGTGGAAGGGGAAATCATGCAACAGATGGCAAGCTTGGCTTTTTGGTTTAGGCTAGATGTCACGCTTTCTCCTGCATAGGTGAAATCAGCAGTCTGGCTAGTTTAAATCTTTTCAGGGAATGGTAACAGTATGGTAGGTCCTAGGAGGAGAAACCCTGGTACCTCTTGTCACTTTGGCAGACATATAACCCTTAGGGAATCGAATAGGAAGCTGGTTAATCTTGATGGTAGATCTGAAGTAGAAGGTGCTGCCTAGGAAGAAGGGGAGAGGAGCAGAGTTTGAAGATGCTTTTGCCTGGCTGATCTGACCTTCTGTATGAGACTGCTTGCTTACCAGTCCTGGAGTCTTGAGGAAGCAGTTGTTCTCCATGGTACTGGGAAATTCTCTGCAGCTCAGAGAAGTGAAGAAGTACCTAGAAGCTACACTGTTCATCTGAGGAACTGCCTCTGCAAGTTTTCTCAAGTAATTTCTAAAGAAATTTGATTAATAACCCCCCAAAGAGCTTAAGATGACTTCTGATATGTCTTGTAGAACTATGAAACTCATAGCCACCAAGAACTTTGGGTGGGTTAGGGACAAGATTCAGAACGAGACTCTTATTTTAACACTCCTAAAGCAGCTAAATTATTGGCATGCTTATTGATTCTTCCAGTTTTATATTGAACTTCTTCAATTCAGCCTAGGGCTCAGACCCTTTTTATTATTATTTGTTCTTTTTAGATATACATCACAGTAGAGTATATTTTGGTATATTGTACATACATGGAGTATAAGTTATTCTAATTAGGATCCTATTCTTGTTGTTGCACACGATGTGGAGTTACCCTGTCAGACCTTTCTTATTTAAGCTTTTTCACCCCTTACCAATACCTTCTTCCTTACTCTACTTCTTTACATGGCTGTCAAGAAAGCAAAAATAAAAAACCTAAATGGTGCATCCTTTAGCTCCCCCCCCCATATTAATTGTGATCCCTTTTACATTCAACTCTTGGTGTTAGGAATCCAGCATAGTATCATGTTAATCTTTAACCCTGTGATAAACACTATGTCAATTAAATCACCCATCCATTTACATATTTAACAAACATGTATGGACCTTCTGTGTGCACATTACTGGGCAAAAACTTGAAACACCATGAACTTCAGAGTCTTTCTTTGCTGTCTGAAGACTCTCAGCAGAACTACCCCAGGGTCTCCCACTTCACAAAATCTTTCTTCATAACAGCCAGTGTTGTTCCTCTGCCCCCTTCTGAAGTCACCAAGCATCTTTTCTTTATACTGTGCCCTTTGGCTGGTTGGGTCCTTGGTACTGGGGTATAGAAGACACTGGATTTCCAAGGCATTGGAACTTACATGCATTGGGATAAATTAGGGAGAGGAAGCAGTAGGAGGACCGGGCCAGAGATTAATCCATGACCAGGGGCTCTGGATTCCTACGTGAGGTCCTAAGATAGGAAAAGGAGCAAAGCAGTTTGGGACTATTTGACTCAAGTCCTAAAACTAAAACACTGATTGTTGGGCCAGGTTAGGTTATAATAAAATTTCATGCACAAGAAGTCCTAGCTTGGTGTCCTTCTCCCTATAGACTCAAGTTCTTAGTAGCCAACATAACCTTTCTATCCACAATTAGAGTGAAAACACTTGAAAATGCAAATCACTAAGAAAGGAAATAAATTGGTATAATGAATTTCAGTCATAATTTTAATCAAAAGGGTACATGTACTGGCAGTCTACAGTGCTTGGCTCACAGAGTGTTTTAAAAAAATCCGAGCCAAGTTTTAAAGAGATTTCACATAAAAACCCAGAATCCTTGCTTCATGGGAAAGGTTGGCAACCCCAAGCCCAAATTCTCACAGGGCAGCAAGGAGCTGCATTGAGAAGGCAGCCCTTCCTCCCAGCACCAAGGCTTCCTTCTTGCCTCTGTAGTCAGCACCGATTCTACTGCATCCAATCCTGATGCTCAATGTTCACTGCCCTTTGCCCTTGTTCTTGTATTATATCACTGTATAAGAAATATTTCATGAATTTTTATGTTTATCAAAAGGGAGAAGTCCAAGAAAAGTGAAAGAGAACCTATTTCTTTGTGAAAGTGACAAAGATTCTTACAAACATATGTCTTGGTTGAAAAATTTAAGTTAAGTCGCTGTTATTAATGAGAAAGGTAGCATTATTTCGCATCAGCTCTCTGGTACTTGTGAGATTCTGGAACTTTGGTACGAATGAAGGTATGGAGTAGGAAACGGGAAGGTAAAGTGTGCATGAACAGGGGAGGGCAGGAAAGAAGGGACATCAAAATGGGTGAGAGTGACTTCTAATTTTGAGAGTCAATGTATGGCTTTTGTGGCTCATGCAGTTCTATCCACACTTATTTGTGTCCTGCATACTTGACGGAAATGTTTCTTTTAATTTAAGGAAATTTAATTTAAATAAAATTTAAATAAATTAAGTAAAAATTAAATTTGATTCAGAATGGAATTCGAGGTTATGATTCTCAAAATATTCTCAATTCTTCAGCTGTACATTGCATGAGGGGGAAGGGGCTGGTTGCGTTTTTCATCAGGAAAATATCACTGCTCTTCTAAGCTGAACAGGTCTCTGGTGTACTTGCAGGTTTCTCCTGCACTCATGGTATGTGTGCCCCTTGTAGAATGCTAAGAGCTTAGGGCCTTTATGGTGCTTATGATGTGGACAGATTTGACATAAATGAGCATACATGACAGAACAATCCAAAGTCAGGCTATAAAAGGAGATCCATCACAGAACTGCCCTTGAGGCAAAGAGTAAGAGAAAGGTCAAGATGGTGCATTAGAGGAAGCTGCATTTCCAGTTGCTTAGGATGTAAGGAGTGGGAATACTGCTTCTCAGGTAGGTGAAAGAGGGACTTCACTGAAATTCAATATCAGACAGTAAGGACTCTCTCAGAGATTTAGAAATTTGAACGTACTGAATAAATGAAGAATGAGTACATTGGACCCAAGGTAGTCTCAGCAATGGTAGTGGCACCAGTTTCCTGAAGAAGGGAGGGATAACACCAACAGAAACAGAATGGATAAATGTGATATGAGAAAAACTATAGAACATAAAAGCAGTCAAAACATAGCTAAACCAGAGTCTGCATAGTGAACTGGTGTCTGATAAGTTCTCTGAATTTCTTACTGAAAAGCAGAGAGCTGAGGTGGACCCATCTTGTTACAGCCATGCTGTAGCCTGCTGGTGTGGAAGCACTGAGATCATAGCAAGTTTTGCCATATTGTCCTGGCAAGTACCTACTCTGTGCCCTGGGGTGTACCTAACAGAACATGAATCCAACAGACATGGGAAGATTATACCCAAGGGGAACTCAAGTCAGAAAAACAGGAGAGTGCAACTCACTTTGCCTTCAGAGTCTGGAGGTGCACGTGACCAGCTGAAGAAGGTTGGAAAACTGAACAGGTGAGCATAATTACACTCCAGAAGGCCACATTCATGGGTGGCACAGTGAAAGAGACCTGTGAAGGGTTGGCTGGCCCACCCTATGACAAGAATTCTTGGGAGACTTTAAGATCCAGATGCCCAGGAGAAACCAGCATCAGTCTGGCCCTAGGGGTGTGTTGATCTAATCTCCAGAGAAGATACTACCCAACAAAGTCCCAAAGGTCTAACTAGAGCTAAGCCCCAACCACCAGAATTCCCCGCTTAGAACTCTGCAGCTGCCCTACCCTGGGAGGGCACGGATTGGGTCAGTCTGGACAAAACACCCATCAACTGTCCTTCCTGTTCTGTCCTACTTCATACTGGTCAGAGGGGGACTGAGGGCTATTTCAACCATCTTCAGTTTGAGGCCACTCTAGCTGGCAGCTCAGTGAGAGACACAAAAAGAGGAAGGGTCTAACAACCCTGAGTCCTTGCTCTCTCTCATGGGTACATAGCTCGAAATGGAATGAAGGACAGTCAGGCATAGGCAGTGATTGTCCATCTTCATCAACAGTTTTGTCCACCTCAGGGGAGACAATTCTTTTATTTTTAATTAAGAATTTTTTCATATATGTATTGTCTTCCTGTGCTGATTGGTGTGTATGTATGTATATTTATACGTTTGTTTCTCTTATGTCTTTTTCTCTTCTCTCTTCACCTTCTAATTGCCAAATTTTCTTGTTTTCTCTTATTTGCATTTTCTCCTCCTCCGTGATAGCCATCATTTGCTACATCTCTTCTTCTTTCTCTCTGTTATCATTTTGAACATTCTAAACTTCATTTTCCTATTGCATTTTCTTTTCCCTTAATGGACTTTTTTTAAAAAAAACTATATTTTAGAACTATTTGAGTGATATAATTATTGCCACCACCATTCATGTTGTTGCAGTTATTAGTACTTTGAGAACCTGATGTTTACTTTATTGCCAGATCCAGTTCATAGCTATTGATTGTTTTTGCTGTTGGCAATTGCTGTTCCCACCACTTCTATTTTTGTGGTAATTAGTGAGGTAGATGTCATAAGAGGCACTAGATATTTTTTTTAATGCTGTATGTTGTTTGAATCTATTGTTTGTTTTCCCCCTCTTATGTGACATTCTGGGAATCAACTGGGACACTATAAGTTCACGGGATAGAGGTTCTGCTGCTGAACTTATCCCAGACAAAAGACAGTACACCTTGCTCTGCAAACAAATTAACCATGCTCAAATTTCAGCAATACCTTAAGAGACAAAACCCCCAAACTAATGGCCAGGTCCCAAGCAGGAATGGTGTGGGGGGCCCTCAGGTCCCACTCATGATCATCCCATTCCTATGCCAAAGATAGAATTAACATAAACACTACACCTTTGAGGGGTCTGAATCGAGGTCACTCTCAAAATCCTTTAGAATATATAGTTGTCAAATGAAGGAAAGCAATCAAAGAACATGTACCCACATGCCCTGCAGAATAAATTGCCAGATCTACAAGAAGGGCCCCACTCCTTTGAGACCTACAGGGGAAGTTCTGACACAATATACACCATATCAAAATACACTAATCATATAAAGGACTAGAAGGGAAACTACACTATAAACCCACTTGGGAATATATTGAAAAATTCACAACGACCTGATATCCCAGAACACTTTGCCAAGAGAAGATTGAGCCCTAAAAAGGCCCACACATGAGAGTGGAAGAGAAATTCATCCCAATACATACATAAAACCCAACACAGGAATACAAGAAATATGAAAAAACAAGGTCATATATGCCTCTTTAAGTTTGTAATTCATCAGCAACTGACTCCAAAGATATTGAAGTGGATGAAATACCAGATAAAGAATGCTAAACAATAATTATTAAAATGGTCAACAAACTTCCAGAGGATAATGCATGAATTAAGTCAGTACAGGATATGAATGATAAAGTCAATAACGATATAGAGATATTGGAAAAGAACTGAACAACAATCTTGGAAATGAAAGACACAATAAATCAAATGTTCAGTTGAAAGTCTAATAGAGTAGAGCATGCTGAGACAAGATCTCAGAGTTAGAACAAAGTGGCCATCCTTGAATATTCAGATCGTATTAAAAAAAACAAGTAACGATGACAGACTATATAAGATCTCTGGGGCAACATTAAGAGACCAAATTTAAGAATCACTGGAATTGAAGTGCATTGTAAGATGCAAGCTAATGGCATGGATAACCTCTTCAGAGAAATAACAAAAAATTCCAAGCCTTGAGAATGAGATGGCCATCCAGATACAGGATTCAGTCAGAACCCTAAATAGACAAGATCAAAAAAGAACCTCTCCATGACACATTTTGATTAAATTGCCTGACATACAGAACAAGGATAGAATTTCAAAAGTCTCAAAAGAAAGATGTCAGGTCACATTTAGAAGCAAGCCAATCAGAAGTACTTCTGATTTCTCAGCACAAATTCTAAAACCCAGGAGGACAAAGAATGATGTGTTCCAAGCCCTGAAAAAAAAAAAAAAAAAAAAAAAAAAAACTGTCAAACAAGATTGCTATATCCAGAAAAGCTACCCTACAGAATCAAGGAAAAAATGAAAACTTTTCAAGATAGGCAGAAACTGTAAGACTTCATGACTACTAAGCCAGGATGGCAGTACTTAAAGAAATACTCCACGCAAAAGAAAAAACAAACCCTAGCACTTACAAATGAACAAACCTCATTAGAAGGGTAGCTAAACAAATGAGAAACAGGACCAAATTAAATGTTAGAAATCAATTAGCAAGAATTAATAAAAAAAATCCCTATAACAACGCTGAATGCAAATGGTCTCAACTCTTCAATCAAAAAACAGGCTGGCAGAATGGATTAAAAAACAAGATCCAACTATATGTAATTTGCAAGAGACACACCTTATAGGCAAAGACAGCCATAGGCTGAAAATGAAAGGAAAAAAATAGATATACCATACAAATGAAGTCTGAAAACAAGCAGGAGTAAGTTAGTTTTATATCCAACAAAGCAAATTTCAAGTCAAAATTAATCAAAAGAGACAAGGTCACTAATAATGGTAAAGGGAACAATCCAATAAGATATTACAATAGTAGATATTTATGACCCAAACACTGGTGAACTTAATTACATAAAATAGACACTACGGGACTTAAAGACTCACACAGACCCCAGTACAATAATACTGAGTGATTTTGACAAATCTCTCACCCTGATACATGTCACCCAGACATAAACTCATTAAGACTCTTCAGGAACTAAAAGATGATATAAATCAAATGGACTTAAGAGGTACTTACAGAATATTTCACCCAATAAGAACCAAATTCACTTTCTTCTTAGCCGCTATGGAACCTTTTCCAAAATAGACCTTATTTACACCACAAAGTACCTATTAGCAAATAATTCCGTGCATCTTATCATAATGGAATCAAGTTAGAAATCAGCATCAAAAACAAAACTATGCAAACTATATAAACAAATGGAAATTAAATAACATACTTTCAATGATGAATGGATGATAGAAGAAATCAGGGGAGAAATTAAAAAGTTCTTACATTCAAATGAGAATAGTGATATAACATACCAGAACCTCTGGGACACTGTGGTTCTAAGGGGAATGTTTATAGCCATGAGTACCTCCATAAGAAAATCAGAAAGACTCCAAACAACCTAATGTGTCTCAAACCCTTGAAAAATAAGGGCAAACCAGTTCCAAACACAACAGAAAGAAGGAAATAATTAAGACCAGAGCCCAAACCCAAACAAATAGAGAATAAAAAAGCAATATAAAGGATCAATGAAACAAAGAGTTGATTCTTTGAAAAGATTAATAAGGTTGATTAGCCCTTAGCCAAACTAACCAAAATAAAAAAGACCCAAATTTATAAAATTAAAGATGAAAAAGGAGAAATCATCAAGGAAATCACAACATCACAGAGAGTCATTAGGCACTATTTTAAGAACTTATGTGTATATATATGTGTATCAAATCCAAGAGTCATCAGGCACTATTTTAAGAACTTATGTGTATATATATATATGTGTGTATATATATATATATATATATACATATTTAAATATACATGTTTTAGTTGTAGTTGGATATAATACCTTTATTTTATTTCTATG
Organism: Glaucomys volans; assembly: GCA_020662805.1. Classification (NCBI taxonomy): domain Eukaryota; kingdom Metazoa; phylum Chordata; class Mammalia; order Rodentia; family Sciuridae; genus Glaucomys; species Glaucomys volans. The sequence goes on along the minus strand of JAJEJO010004053.1, from coordinate 573,353 downwards.
TGGTGCTGATCATCAAACTCAGGTCTTCACACATGCTAGGTGAGTGCTCTAGCACTGATCCACAACCCCCGCCCCAAGAACTTACATTTCAACAAATTGGAAAACCTCGAAGAAATGAATCCATTTCTAGACACACATGACCTGCCAAAATTGAATCAGCAGGACATAGAAAACCTAAACAGACCAATAACTAGCAATGAGATGGAAGGTTTTTTATTACTGCTTCTGACAATGAAAATTCCAGGACCAGATGGGTTCTGAGCTGAATTCTACCATACCTATAGAAAAACTAATGCCAGTACTGCACCAATAATTCCATGAAACATAAAGGAATGGAGTACTTCCAAATTCACTCTATGAACCAGTATCACCCTCATACTGAAACCAGATAAGGACTCAACAACTAAAGAAAACTACAGACTAACATCCCTCATGAATTTAGATGCAAAATTTCTTAATATTAGCAAATCATACTCAACAATGTCAGCATGACCAAGTTGGTTTTAACCCAGGGTTGCAAGGATGGTTTAACATGCAGAAATCAATAAATGCAATTCCTTCCATAAATAGAATTAAGGACAAAAATCACAGTCATCTCAATAGACGCGGGAAAAGCCCTTGACACAATTTAGCACCCATTTGTGATAAAACACAAACAGCTTGGGATAGAAGGAACTTACCTCACCAACTTAAAGGCCATGTATGATAAATCCAAAGCCAACATCATAGTGATGGGGGGAAACTGAAAGAATTTCCTTTGGATTCTGGAACAAAACAAGCATATCCACTCTCACCAGCCCTATTCAATACAGTATGAGAAATTATAGCCAGAGTAATTAGGCAAGAGAAGGAAATAAAAGGGATATAAATGGGGAAAGAAGTCAAATCCTCACTGTTCCTCTACTCGGAAGATCCAAAAATCTCCCCCAGAGAATGCTGGAGCTAATGAACAAATTCAGCCAAGTAGCAGGTTGCAAAATCAATATACCAAACTTAATGGCTTTTTTTAATATACCAATAATGAATCTGCTGAGAGAAATCAGGAAAGCAATCCCATTCACAGTAGCCTTAAAATAACAACAAAAACCGAACAAGGTTTAAATCTAATCAAGGAGGTGAAGACCTCTGTTATGAAAACTATAGAGCACTGAAACTGAAAAAAACACAAGAAGATGTCCCATATTCCTGGATGAGCAGAATTAATATTGTTAAAAATGGTGATACTACCAAAAGCAATACACAGATTTAGTGTAAACCCTATCAAAATACCAATGACTTTCTGCATAGATTAAGAAACAACAGTCCTAAACTTCATCTGGAAGAATAAGAGACCCAGAATAGTCACAGTAAAAAAAACAAAAAAACAAAACAAAAAAAAATGCTGGTAGCATTACAATACCTGGCTTTAAATTATAGTGTATAGAAAAAAATTGCATGGTACTGGCATAAAAACAGACACATAAATCAACTGAGCAGAATAGAAGACAGAGATCACCCAAGCAGGTAGTCATGTGATCCTCGACAAAGGTACCAAAACCCTAAGTTGGAGACAAGATAGCCTTTTAAACAAATGGTGCTGGGTAAACTGGTTGCTCGTATGTCATCCACAAATGAGAGAAAGAATTGGAAAATGAGACTAGAATAATGAGACTGGATTTTTCTCTCTTATCCTGCACAAAATTCAACTCAAAATGGATTAAAGACTTAGAAATTAGACCAAAAACTATGTAAATCATAGAAGAAAATGTAAGGGCCACACTCCAGCATATAAGCACAGGATTCCTAAAGCTCTGGAAACACCAAGAATTAGTAAATACGATGGCATGAATTAAAAAGCTTCTGAATAGCAAAGGAAACAAGAATGTGAAAGGAGACCCTACAGAATGGAAGAAAATACTTGCTAGTTACTCTTCTGACAGAGGATTAATATCCAAATTATAAAAAGAACTAAAACATACAAAAAGAAACAACACACTTAATAAATGGGCAAATGAACTAATACCCTTCTCAAAAGAAGAAATGCAAATGGCTAACAAATATTTGAAAAAATGTTCAATATCTTTAGCAATCAGGGAAATGCAAATCAAAACTACACTGAGATTTCATATCACTCCAGTTAGAATGGCATCCAAGAACATATACAATAATAAATGCTGGAGAGGATGTGGAGAAAAAAGAACACTTTTACACTGTTGGTATGGTTATAAATTAGTACAATGTGGAAACTGGTATGGAGAGTCCTCAAAAGACTAGGAATGGAATCACCATAGGATCGAGCTATACTACTCCTCAGTATTTATCCTAAAGAATTAAACTTGTCATACTATAGTAATACATGCAAACCCAGGTTTATAGCAGCACAATTCACAATAGCCAAACTATGGTGTCCATCAGTGGATGAATGGATAATATGGCATATACACACAGTGGAGTTTTATTCAGCCATAAAGAATGAAATTATGTCATTTTCAGGAAAATGGATGAAACTTGAGAATGTTAAGCAAAATAAGGCAAACTCAAAGTCGAGGGTTGAACATTTTCTCTCACGTGGAAGCAAGAGACAAAAAAGGAAAAGAAAAATGGGTGAGGGGAATCTCATGCAAATTGAAGGGAGATCAGTAGAGTGAGGAAAGCAACTGGAGAGAGAGAGGAGAGGGGAGGGAAATGGGAAATACTGGGGAATGATATTGGCAAAATTTTATTGCCAGATTGTGTGGATGTTTGAATATGTAACAACAAATCCAGCCATTATGTATAATTATAATGTACCAATAAAACATGGAAAAATGATCTAACACAAGCATTGAGTTGCATGAATATGTGTTTGGGTGTACTCTATTTTTTCAGTATACAACAGTATAGACTTATTATTTGGGAAACTAAGGAGGTGGTGTGTGCCTGTAATCCCAGTGGCTCAGGAGGCTGAGGCAGGAGGATTGCTAGTTCAAAACCAGCCTCGGCAAAAGCAACTCAGTGAAACCCTGTCCCTAAAGAAAACATACCAAATAGGGCTGGGGATGTGGCTCAGTGGTCATGTGCCCCTGAATTCAATCTCCAGTACCCCTGCCCCTCCTGCCAAAAACAAAAGATTGTTTCTAAAACATCATTTACTTTAGATATTCTCTAACGCTACATTCCTCAGAGCAAATATGGTGGTTCTCAACTGGGGATGATACCCACCCCTTTCAGGAGACATTTGCTTCTTATACGTGGAATGCAGTGGGCACAAGCCAGGGATGCTGTGAAACATCCTACAATGCACAGTATAGCAACCACAACAAAGAATTACCTGGTCCCTAATGTCAATAGTGCCAAGTTTGAGAAACACTAGTCTGATACACTTTATATATAATTTTTATTTAAAAGGTGATTTATACACATGATTCAGAACTATTGTATCGAACAAGAGATACCTGTCAGGAAAGGGCAGGCTGGGTGGGAATGAGGGTGATGGAGAGAATATGTTGCTGGTTAAATAGAAGAGGCTGGTGGGAGCAAAGGGAGGAACTACACTAAAGGAATAGTCAATCAAAGGACAAACTAGGTCAAATTAAATACTAGAAATAAACCCAAATGACTGGGAATACAAATCATATCTCAATACTAACCTTGAACGTTAATGGCCTAAACACATCAATCAAAAGATACAAACCAGCAGATTGGATTAAAAAATAAGACCCAATGCTGTCTTCCAGAGACTCTCACCTCATAGACAAAGACATCCAGACTGAAGGTGAAGGGATGGGAAAAAACAATCACTCACATGTTTCTCACAAGTAAGCAGGGGTTTCCACACTTGCATCAGATAAAGTGGACTTTAAGCCAAAATTAATCAGAAGGGACAAAGAAGGCCATTTCACACTGCTTAAGGGAATTATACATCAACAAGACATAACAATTGTAAATATTTATACACCAAACAATGGAGCATCTATGTACATCAAACCCTTCTCAATTTCAAAAATGAAATATACCACAAGATAATAATACTGGGTAACTTTAACATGCCTCTGTCACCACTGGAAATAAAGAAGCTATAGAGGTAAAAAACACAATGGATAATTTAGACTTAACAGACATATATAGAATATTTCATCCATCAATGGCTGAAAGCATTTTCTTCTAAGCAGCATACAGATCCTTCTCTAATATAGACCCTGTTATATAAACTATCACATATATTGGCATGCAATTGTAATATTACCTAAACATATTTTTAACATCTGTAGGATTATTTTGATAGCTCCCTTTCCATTGAAATTAATTTTTGTGATCCTGTGTTTTTCTTGATTAGACTTGCTTATTTTTTACCAAATTTTAGCTATGTTATTTTTTCTTTATTTCATATGTTTCTGCGCCTGTTCTTATTTTTCCTTCCCTCCACATAATTTGAAAATAATTTTATTGTTATTCTAGCTTCTTTTTGATACAAGTAGTTTAAGTTACAAATGTTCAGGTGAGTACTATTTCATCCCAGAGATCCCAATATTTTAAGCTTTTAGGATCATGTAGTTCACAGCACTTTTTACTTTTCTTGTGCTTTCTTCCTTGACCTCTGAGATATTTATAAGTTTAATTTATAATTTAATTTTGAAATAGTTGATGTGTGGGGGTGAGGATCTATATATCTTAAGGTGATTGATTTCTAATGTAAAAAATCATGCAGGAAACACAGTCTGCATGATTTCAAATTTTAAAAAGTAATGGAAATGCTTCTTATGGTGATTGTGTTGGTTACATACATGTCAAAACTGATCAAATTGCATACTTTGAATATGTGCATTTAATTATACTTAAATTTTACCTCAATAAAGCTATGGAAAAAAAAAAAAAAAAAAGAGCTGAGTGACCTGAGTGGTGCAGGCTGAGAGTAGCAGGGCAGCACACCAGGGGGTGTGGCTGGCCATGTGTCTAGGGGAAGAAAGCATCACTGGTTCAGCGAAGGGGGTGGGGGCGCAGAGGGAGGGACCCATAGAGAGACCAGCCAGGATTTCTGGAACAGAAGGTACTGGGAAAAGCAAAAAGCTAGCATCAAAATGGAACTCCTTAGGGCAGGAAAGAGTTGTTATTGAAACTTGTGTTTTATTTAACAGATCACGGAGAAGAACTTGAAGCCTATTGGAGGAGCTGTGGTGGGTGTGGAGGGGCCACGCTGGAAGCAGAAGCCTTCCAGGGGAAGGAAGGGGCTGTGGAGAGAAGAACAGGACCACATGGGGAGGGATCTCAGATATGGAAAGGAGGCAAGTGGTGTGCCCCCTGGAAAGCACATTCTGGAGTCTCCAGGAGAACCCAGGAAATGCCCTCAAGCAGCCATTTCAGGGCCTGAGAAGAGAGTGGTACCAAGGACAGCGCATGGTTGCTCATCAGTCTCCAGGCTTTGGAAACAGGAAGAATGCGGATATCCAGTGGGCACTGAGGACCCAGAAGAAGATGGAGTCCTTAAAGCAGGGCCAGTGGGATGGTGGAGTGGAAAGCAGCCTGACCTCAAGCTGAAGGCACTTGAGGGCTGGGAGATGAGAAGGAAGTTTGACCTTGGCTGTGGAAAAGTTACTCATGGAGGGATGCAAGGTGATGGATGTGAACTTCCACACGCAGGAAATTAGCAGTGCCATCATTCCTTCCCAGGCCCAGCAGGCATCTGACTTAGTTAAAGCACATGGGACTCCATGATGGCCTCCATCCTAAAGAATGGCCAGGTGGGCTTCAGGATGAGGTTAAGGCATATGGTGAGCTCCTGGAGAATGTGCCTTTGACAGGACGAATGCCTACTTCTCAGGAAAGAAAAGGGAAAAGTTGGTCCATTTTTGTCTGTTCTTGAAGTTGTTTTGGAAGCTATTACTGCTCCTTCCTTTACTCTCATGTCTGTGTGCTGAGAGGCATTTCATTTAACCTTTTGAACAACAAATATGTTCTGTATTTTTTTTTTAAAGGTAGTATTTCCTTCTGGAGTGGTATTGTCAATAGCACATGGGTGGCAGTGCCTAGTTCAAAAATGCTAACCTTACACCAGCATCCTCACAATTATGTACACGTTGTAAATAACACTGTAGTTGTGTTAACCATTTAAGTGTGACATTTAGTTTTTGGTACAGTGATTGAACACAGGAGCTCTCAACCCATGAGCCACATCTCCAGCCCTTTCTAAAATTTTTATTTTGAGATGGGGCTCCTTAAGTTGCTTAGGACCTCACTCAATTGCCCAGACTGGCTTTGAACTTGTGATCCTCCTGTCTCATGGTTCCCATTTTAAAGAGATGGTTCGTGTAATACTCAACAGTAGGCTGGGTAGACGGATCACATCTGTGTTTAACTTAAATTCAGTTAGAGGGGAAGAGGAAAGATGGGGGTGGGGAAGATGACAGGGAGAGGGTTGGAAGGGAAATAAGGGAAGAAAGAAGGAAGGAGAACAGGATGGACACAGTGTGATCATCTTACATTCAAATTTATAGCTGGGAGTGATTATATGGTGGAATTCATAATCTTCCCTTTTTTGGCTTCCTTTCCGGCCTGCTTTTCCCTAGACTGGGTGTGATTCTAGGGCTGAACAGCATCTGTTTTTCATGTGAAATTATTTGGGGGGATAGACTTTTGAATCTCTCCATCCCCAATCCCACTGTGTAGCAATTGTTCTCTAATTTTAAGAGGTCAAAGATACTCTAATTAGAAATCCTATTTCTTTGTGGCTTAACTCTTCTTTTTAATCCAATCCTCTTGCTGTGGGCCACTTCAAACATCTCCGGACTTACCATTTCATTTCCATTCTAATGTCACATGGAGGCAATGGAGTACAAAAAGAGAACAGATCTCGTCTTATAGAGGCAATAAAAGCAGATTCAGAAAGTGGAGTTTCTGCTTCAGTTCTTCATTTTCCTTTCTGCAAGACCAAAACTGTCACTGTGCCCCCTAAAGCAATGAAACAGGATGAACACCCCATTTCCTTGGCCCGGCTTCAAAACCAGGAAGCCCTTCTCCTGGACTGATGGCTGACTCTGATGCAAACACTCCAGAAACCTGCTGAACGTGAAGTTTCTATGAAGATGGCGTATAGAGGGGCACGCAGGGAGGCCTGTACAGGACAGATGTGCAGCACAGATTCCCAGGACGGATTTTGTTTAAATGGCCAGAGGCTGACTGGCAAAGCTGCCTTTCAGAGTGGTTGGATATAAGCTCTTCCAGGACTTTGGAATGCAATTGGAATTTCTGCTGGAAATAGCCAGGACACACACACACACACACACACACACACACACACACACACAGAGAGAGAGAGAGAGAGAGAGAGAGAAAGAGAGAGGGAGGGAGGGAGAGAATGTTTGGGGGAGGGGTTGCAGAGAGACAGAGAGGCAGGTGAGTGGGTCGGGGTGGAGCTACGTCATCTTTTAACTATACTGAAATCACAGCCACAAAAGAGAAGGCACAACAACCTGGCTGCCAATTCTTCATCTGATTCCCAAACTTTCTCTCTCTCTTCTTCCTTCAGAGCTGATGCATGCAATTAGAACTGGCTATGATGACTGACTCCAACACAATAAATAATGATTATGCCACTTGAAAATCAGTCAATAAGTAGCTTGAGCCTTGTGAATGATTGGTAGGGTTCTCTTTGTCCTTAACTTTTAAAAATTAAAATTTTGCTTTCTTATATTCCATATGAAAAATCAGACACTGTATTCTGCATTTCAGTTCTCCTCAGTGTGAAAAAATGACTTTGGCCTATTTCCAATCTTGAAGTTTTATTTTAAATGTGATTCAATGAACTCAAGTCTGACTCCTCCTTGGTTCATATTTGCAAGGCTTCAGGAGTATGATAATTTTTTTTCCTTCTTAGTTACAAATGAAAAAACAAACATGAGATAAATGAAATATCACTCTCAAGTCTACTAATTAAGTAATCCTTGGTTTTGTATTTATAAGCAAATATCCCCCCATGCTGGTAAGCCTACCACTCTTCTAGCCTTCCTTCCACCCATTTCTACCTATAATACCTTTTTTTTAAAAACAAAAAAAACAAAAAAAACAAGACTTTTAGGAAATTCTAATTAAAGGTTGGGGAATAAACCATTCTAAAAAAATAAAGTTAAGCAACTGTGTTACTGAAGACTTAAAGAGTCACAGTGACAGCAACAAAGGAATTATGAATTTCATGAAATAGATGAAAATCCAATTGAAAATGAGGCCTGCCCAACTGAACACCTGTTTATAGTCTTAATTTTGTCTTAACGAGACACTACTTATATCTTCCAACTATAAAAATCAATAGTGGATCAATATGGATAAACATGTTGGGCATGACCTTTTGTCCTAAGAGACAGTTAACAGCTGGGTTTAGTTTTACTGGGATTTACTTGAAGACTTGTAACAGTAAATAATGGTGCATTTAAGACTACTTGCCTGCTTTGATTTTACTGAGTTTGGCAGGTGGCAGTGGCCTTTCAATGGCATATGGCTTTGAGAAATTACATCAATATATGCATAGGATGCGTCTTTTCCTCTAGTTCATGCATCAAATTAATTAGTAAAGAATCCCTGGCTTCATATTTTATAAGCAACCATTCCCCAGTTCTGGTTGAAGAAAATACAATGAAAAAACCCCCCAAAACAGAAGGAAAAGAGATCAGAAAGTTCTACAGGAATTTTTAAGAATAGTAGAATACCCAGGTAGGCAGATACTAGTGATTTCTTCTGATCCCACAATACTACTAAAGACACAACCAGGCATGTTTAATGAGGCTATGTTAATTTCTTGTTTTCAAAGGTATATTACTATCACATTAAATGAAACACACACACACACACACACACACACACACAAACTCTCTCTCTCTCAATCTAAAATGTCCCCATTAGGGAACTTTCAAGTCATGCCCCTTGCAATAAATGGGAAATTTTGCTGCACTTCAAGAGGATGCAGAACTTAATGAAACTACAGATGAGCAATTCTGAATATGCTTAATGCTGTGATCTCTTTCATAATTCGTATCTGGATGTTATAGAATAGCACTCTTTATAGCAAAAAGTAAACAGGGATTTTATTTTTTAAACAATTTGTTTTTACCGCAGGCTACTCTTAATTATAGAGAAAAGCAAATGATTTTCATAGGAACCACAAATAAAGCACATTATGTTTAAAAATTAGTGTCACAGAGAAATTTACCATCGAAGGGCAAAGAACATCCTGTTCTTGTAAATTATAGAAATCTGTAAATTTGGTTCTCTATGCAATATCCTGTAGGTCATATTCAGAAAAAACAAGTTCTGGCATCTCAGTACTAGAATTTAAATTGTTTTTGAAAAAGCATTTCTATCTTGCACTTGTGACTAAGTTCCCCATAGTAGACCTACCTGTTTGGTTTTACCTTTGCTAATACAAGAACTGATAGAAAATTAAGAAAAATCGATATTCAGATAAATGGATATTGCCCTTATTTTAATATTGGATATTCTGAAGGATATTTCATTTGCTTTTGTATAGCAAGTTCATTGGAGTTGATTGCAGATTTGTTAAACTTTAAGGACACAATGTCTAGGTAAAGTGTATCTATTTCTGTTGGAGTTTTACGTTCTTCCTGTTTGTGGTTACAAATAGATTTTCTACAGTTTATATAAATAAATCCATGAAAATGAACATTTACAAATTGTCACCTACCACACGATAGAAATATAAAAAAAAATCACTATTTTACTACTTACCAAAAATAAACTTTTACTCTAAAGTGCTAAGAAAAAGTCAAATGAATTTTTGGTCTGAACTTGGACCAGTGAGAATTATCTCAGCTCAAATACTACCACACCTATCCAGCAAGGGAAGGTTTCACATATTTTCTTTAGCAAAGAAAGCAGTAATATTTTGGGATGTATATATATATCTCCACACACGCCAAACATAGCCCAGAAAACCAACCTATCCTGCTTTTATACACGAAGAAAGCAAATGCTTGGAAATCTCAGTGTTCGCAGGGTCCTTCAATCACCTAGCAACATCTCTCAGTGCTGCTTTTAATTTCGAATATTCACCGTTCAAATTCAAAGATTTGAAGAAGCAGACGCAAACTAACTTTACAATGAAACGGAAACACACACCGAAACTTTGAACAAATGGAAGCAAAATGGTCCCTACCTTTTTTTTGAGAGTACGATGGCGACTTCGCTTGAGAAAAAGTAGGCTTTTCTTCAGGGAAATATTCAGGTTGGCTGTATTGATTCAGGGCCATGTCCAAGTCAGAGTCCTTGCTTTTCAACATGTTTCCAGGGTAACTACAGGTATAAGGCTGATTCAGTGCCCAGGCCTGTTCCATATATCTGTTGTTACTGGGCACAGCCTGAACATCACAACCACTGTAACCCGGACTATCTTCAAAATACGTGTAATAGTCAGTGGGCTGCATGTAGCAGTTGCTGCCGGCAGCTGGATGCACTTCATACATTTCTTGCATACAGTAGTTCATGTTCTTACTCTGGTTCAGTTTCTACTTTACATATACACACACACTACGCATGCATTCACCAGACCCATACACCCCAGGAGCTGGGCATATACGCTGAGAAACAAACATACATACACATGAAATGAGAAGGAGAGATGAATAAACACCACCAACAACCAACACAGCCACCTAGCCTGCTGTACTTTGGAAGAGCACCTGAAGTGCTAAAATCCTATTTAGACTGAGGTGTCTTTGGAGCTCTCCTGCCATTCAAACATATTGGAAAGCAGATTTATTACCATACAGGTCTTAAGCTGTGCATGCAGCTAATTGCTAGGGAAGATGGCAAGCAGGTAGGAGTGACCTCCACCCAGAGAGGGGAGTGACAGCAAGAATGTTCCTGTTGCTCTGAAGCTGGGAAGATTCATTTTATACACGGTTCTAACCCCGTTCAACATGATTAGAAAATGATTACTCATTGTTATGTCATTACGACAGAATGACAACTTGAGCATGAAATAGTATAAAGACATCTTAGAGAATATCCTTGAATACACAGACAATCCTAAAATCAATAATCTAGTTCATTAGCATGGACCGGAGAAAATCCAGGAGTAATGAGCCTGACAACTGACTTCAAAACATTAATCTGGTTGTACAAACATTCGCGGTTGAATCTGTTGCTAAATGTTACTGATTGGCTTTTACTAGCAGGATCTAACCATCCTCCCATGGCACATGGGTCCCACTGGTTTTTAAAACATGCCAAGGAAGGTCACATTTGCAAACGCTGTTGATGTTGTGCACTCTGTCCTGTTCCATGCACCTGATCATCTTTTATAGTGGTAGTACTAATCTATGTGAGACCTGCAACTTAAATTGACCATCTTTATGCTTTGTTTATAAGGGCATGAGAGAAAGTGTGTCCCAGTGCCCTCTGTAGTATAGCTGTTCCCCTGTTCTGTTTGTGCTTAACAAAACTCTGATCAGGAGTGTGCAGAAAATCTTATACACCTGTTTTATTTCCATCCAAATCTGCTTTTGAAATTATTTTCAAGCTTTAATGTGATTTAAGTATATTCACACACTTGGTATTTGGAGATAAGGTTTTAAGAGAGAGAAGTATTCTCCGTAAGAATTGTCATATCTTTGAACTAAAAAGTTAACAAATATCAAATTGGATTGTAAATACTCCCTAAGGTGATTACTAATAGTATCTTCTCCCTGTGGAAGGTGGCAAGTGTGTGTGTCCATGTACATGAGTTGTTCTAGATCATATGTCAGTGAGGCCCGGAAGCTGTTTTCTGTTAAGCTCCTAGCGCCTTGTGGCAGACTGCTGGGCTGGGTAGCAAAGCTTACATTTGGGTCCCTGCTGGTCCACCAATGTGTGACCTTGTTGTATTTCCCTCCTGAGGGGCCACAGACAATGCCACATTGTAATATTTCACAATGAGATCTTTGCTTTGCAGCTCCAGCCATCGGATGCAACATGGAATTCTGTGGCAGGGACATACAGAAGGAGAAAGGAGGGTATTAAAATCATTCAACAGTAGGGCATGGTGGCGCATGTCTGTAATCCAGCAGCTGGAGAGGCTGAGGCAGGAGGATCAGGAGTTCAAAGCCAACCTCAGCAATTTAGCAAGGCCCTAAGCAACTGAGTGTGACCCTGTCTCAAAATAGAAAAAAAGGGCTGGGGATGTGGCTCAGTGCTTAAGCACCCTGTTCAATTCCCAGTTAAAAAAAAAAATTGACAAACAGTGGTTGTTCAATTTAAAGCAGGGAAGTGGTGACCACAAAGATGACAGTACAAAAATAAAACAAAAGAAACGCACACACAGGGTTCCTACCACTAAATAGCTTAATAGCAGGTGTTAAAGGTACAAATCAGTGGACCGCCACCCTGCAGTCTCTGAATGCTGATATTTTTACAAATGCAGTAAAGGTCCACTGGCTTAGAGAATAAGCAAAATATGAGTTAAAGTGAGAAAAGAAACCCAGGCAGACCCCCAGGGATGGTTAGTAACAGGACTCCCCAGAAAACTGCAGCTAATTACAAAACAAGTGAAGGAATGCTCATGTTTGAACCCGGAAAATGAATTGCAACACCCTAGACAGCATTAAAGTTTCCATAAAGAATAAAGAACACATCTAGCATTTTAATAGTGTTTTTACACTCTGATTACTCTTAAAACAAATAAAAGATTTATTTGCAAGTGTTTTTAAGAACACATACACATAACATCACAATTAACATTTTCTCCCTACTGAAAATGTCAAAACATTTTATTGGAAGCAATGACTATTTTCTGCAAACCCGAGGAGAAAAGGATCCAGGCCTTATGTTTTTTTGTCTGATCTCATTTATTTATCTCAAATTTCTCAAAACTGATCTGAAAATTAACCTTTCAATAAAGCAGTTTTCTTTCCTGGCAACGACACATGATCTGCGGCCTTTTTTTCTAGTTGGGAGCTGTGTGCTGGATCCATCTGATTTTGCAGTTTTGCCCAGCGTGTGTTCTGGCTTCCTCTCTCACTGAAGGCACAAATCCAAGCCATGTCTTGCTTTTCACCAGTCACAGTATCAACTAAAGCCAGAGCCTCAACTTTCATTCCAAAAGAATGCCTAAAAACAAATTTCAGAAGTCGCTAAATGTGCTTGAAAAATCCAAAGTTGGTGGGTGAGGTGGCGCACGCCTGTAAGCCCAGAGGCTCAGGAGGCTGAGACAGGAGGATCACAAGTTCAAAGGCAGCCTCAGCAACTTAGTGAGACCCTAAGCAATTCAGTGAGACCCTGTCTCTAAATAAAATACAAAAACAGGGCTGGGGATGTGGCTCAGTGGTTGAGTGCCCCTGAGTTCAATCCCCAGTACCAAAAAATAAAAAAAATAAAAAATAAAAAAATAAAAAGAATGGCTCCTAAGAAACTTTATACACTCATTTTTTTTTGCCAAACATTTGAAAGACGCCCCCCCCCCAAGGGTCAACAACATTTTGATTGAATTAAAAAAAAAAAAAGTTGAATTCACCCAGATATCTTTAACTAGGAAAAGAGCACCAACTTCCTTACTCTTTCCTATCGTTTGGAGAAAACAATAGCAAACGGGACTGCTCTTTACTAGCTCAGGACTCAGGAAACTTCTGCCAGCTGAACACAGAGCTGAGCACTCACAGGGGCTCCGAGGCACAGTCCCTACCATCCTGATGGCAGTCATCACATCTGTCACTGGAGATCGATCTGCACACTTAAGTCGATAAAGCAATCTGAACATATTATGTGTCACAAATAAGGTGAGCTTCAGTAAGATGTTTCTTATTTCCCTGACTGACAGCTCTAATTTACTTAAGAGTTGTTTGACCCCCAGTGCATCAAACTGCCTCAAAGAAACTCAGGAGGGCTTGGATAATTCTCATTGGAAGCATTTCAATCAATCTATAATTTATTATATAAATGCACCTTTTTCTATGGCTGGAAGTAGCCTCAAAGGACAAATCAGCTACCTCTGTGTGGAAAACACCATAGGTAAGGGAAAAAAACCATCAAGGTCTCTGAAGGAGGAAAATGGTTTTCTCTCACATTTTTTTCTCTTTTCCTTTATTAGGAAGAAACCTGTGTAGGTTCTCAGGTAGGATCGCATGTCATATTTCACCTGAGAAACTTTTCAAAAAACTGATACCTAACTGCCACCTTCAGAAAACCTGAATTAATTGTCATGGGGTGAAACCTGAGCATGAAGATTTTTAAAGATTCCCCCCTGATCATTTTGCACAGGCAGCAAAATTCAAGCATCATAGTTCTGCTGGGTGTCTGACCCCAACCCCTTCACCACGGACCAGGGCACCCTGAACACTTACTTCTTTTTCTTTTTTAAATTTTTATTCTAATTTTTTTTTAAGTTGTAGATGGACACAATACCTTTAATTATTTTTATGTGATGCTGAGGATCGAACCCAGTGCCTCACATGTGCTAGGCAAGTGCTCTACCACTGAGCCATGACCCCAGCCCCTCCTTTCTCTTCTTTTGCAGTTTCACTACATATTTCCCTTTAATTCTTTAAAAATTTACCCTTTATACCTCCACTGGGCTACACCTGCCCTTGAGTTACCTAGACAAGGTGAAGAGACAGTTCAGGAAAAAAATCGAGTACAGGAAAGTACAATGAACAATGGGGAAACATGAGGAGCATCTGCCCAGGGGTCAGGGACAGCGTCACAGAAGAGGCGACCTGGGAGCTGATGTGACACTTCAGCACTGGGGGCCTGAGGAACGAGATGACCAAGCAGAAATGTCTTAGAGTGCCACCAACTTCAAGAACTGCCCCAATCAGTAGGACAGTTGGTCAGAGACTTCTCGTTTCTGAATCCTCATTCTTACTTTCTACTTTAGTTACTGACTCTCTAAATTTTAGCGAGGCACCTGGCCCCTGGGGGTGGGGGGACTATATTTGCCAGTGTGCTGAGTACTTAGAGGTATCTATGTGAATAAATTCGGGTCAAGGAGTTATAATGGAGGAAGTGGTATAAGATAGTTTCTAGGAAATTTAAAAGACAGTTTAAAAACAACTAGTGCATGCCATTTACTTCTTTGTTCTAACTGCCACCTGCAATATGAAGATGATGGCTGGAGCACCAATCACTGTTTTGGTCCATGAGGATGAGGGCCATATTCTAGGGATGATGGACAATGTCTAGGCTGCTGAAGGACACAGCATTGCCATACTCAACTTTAACTGCCAACCTCTGGACATTTTTTTTGATGAAAGAAACTTACATCACAGGTTTTTTTTTGTTTTTTTTTTTTGTAAAGTAGATAAGAGTCCCCACGTTATTAGTGAAAATAACATTTTTACAAATATTTTATACGTAAAACACTACCTACCTTGTTGTGAAGATTAATGGAATTAATGTAAGTAAAGCACTTACTATGTAAGTAAAGTAATGTGAGTAATGTAAGTAAAGCCATGCTACATAGTGACATGGCATAGTAGATGACATAATCATATGCATATAATAATTATTATTACTGAAGTGTCTTAGGTCCTGTCTTGGGTGTATTTGCTTTCCTCAGCCTAGGGCAGAGGTCAGCAAACTTTGGCCTGTCAACCAAATATGGCTCACCCCCTGTTTTGTAAATAAAGTTTTATTGGAACACAGACATGCTCAATTGCTTATATATGGCCCACGGTAGCCTTTGTACTACAATAGCAGAGTTGAGTGGTTTTGAGAGACACTTATAGCTGAAAATATTTACTGTCTGGAACTTTAGAGAGGAAGTTTGCCAGTTTTTCCCTAGGTGATCTCACTCGGTCTTACAGCTTTAAATAACAGTTATCTGCTGATGATGTCCAAGTGTAGCTCCATCTGGGATGTCTCCTCTGACACCAGAACCTTATGCCCTCCTCACCTGAACACCTCCATTTGCACAACCAGGAGGCATCTCCCAGTTAATTATTTCTAAAACCTGTTCCTCACAGTCTTCTACCTCAGTGCCAGCATCCAGCGAGGAGCTTACGCAAACATCCAGGGAGCCCTCCTTGGCTTCTCCCTTCCCCCGCCACCTTCATTGAGACCATTAGTAAGTGCACTGGCTCTTCCCCCAGAATACAGTTTCCATTCCACCACTTCTCTATCTCTGATGCCCTCACTACAGCCCAAACTGCCATCATCTCCTGACAAGGCTTCTCAAATGGTCTCTGCACTGGTCTTGCCTCTCTAGTTCATTTTTCTCCTTCCTTCCTTCCTTCCTTCCTTCCTTCCTTCCTTCCTTCCTTCCTTCCTCCCTCCCTCCCTCCCTCCCTTCGTCCCTCTCTTCCTCCCTTCCTCCCTTCCTCTCTTTCTCTCTTTCTCTCTCTCTCTCTCTTTTTTTGTACCTGGGATGGAACCCAGGGGCGCTTAACTACTGACCCACATCCCCAGCCCCTTTATATACTTTATTTAGAGACAGGGTCTTGTTGAGTTGCTTAGGGCCTCACTAAATTTCTGAGGCTGGCTTTGAACCTGAGTCGCCAGGATTATAGGTGTGCAGCAAGGTCTTTCTTGATCAGCAACTGAAGAAGGACTTTTTTTTTTTGTAGTGGGTACTGGGGATTGAACTCAAGGAAACTCAACCACTGAGCCACATCCCTAGCCCTATTTTGTACTGTATTTAGAGACAGGGTTTCACTGGATTGCTTAGCGCCTTGCCATTGCTGAGTCTGGCTTTGAACTTCAGATCCTCCTGCCTTAGCCTCCTGAGCTGCTGGGATTACAGGCGCGCTCTACAGCACCTGGCAAGACTGATGTTTTAAAAACTGCAAATCAGGTTTTGTCCTGTCCCTGCTTAAAAATCTTCAGTGGATTCTCACTGTCTTTAGGATGAAATCCACACTCTTTACCCAAAGGTGACCTTTTCCCATTTCCCATCAACACCCTCCTCTTCTCGCACACTTGACTCTGGCCAAAACAGTGTCCTTGTCATTCTGTGAACACTTCAAGCTCTTCCCGGCCTCAAGGACACTTCACATGTTTTTCTGTCTGAAAGGTCCCTTCCTTGGGCTCTTCACAGAACAGAACCTTCTCAAACTTCAAGCCTGAGCTTAAATGTCACTTTCTCTGCATTTCAGGAGCCTCTTGATTCCACTATAGGACTGAAGGCTTATGACACAATATGGAGCAACATATAACAATATTTGATTTCACGGAAAAAATATGGAGCACTCTCGGTGTAGGAAGAACCAAGGTCTGTGTGCATTTTTTGAAAGGATAGCATTTTGCATATTGCAATAAATGAATTGTCTTAGGCTTAGAGAGTTTCTGAGAGACATCTGTCTGTCTAAAACCCATCCAGTTTGTACTTTTATGCTTGTGGTACTAGAGAGCAGAGACAGATCCATTTATTAACCCTACCTCAATTGAGATCATGGAATTATTAATTGTTATCATCACTGCCAATCATCATTGCCCCCTGAAAGTTATAAAAAGAGCCAAAAGATTTCCTGTCCTCCAAAGGAGCTACCCAAATTGAGGAAAGGTTCCTTTACAAATGAAAAGGAATAGAGGTCCAAGTCTTACCATCTGAGTGTTGAAAGATATCGAAATGCTAGGTAATATATTTTCATATATTCTATAGGGGTGTACAATATTTTTGAGCATGTTCTTTGGTCTTTTGATGTCTGGAAACTAGGCCTTATTGCTTTTCAAAGTTAGTGCTCCAAATTGATCCAGCTCCAGAGATGTGAGCAGGGGCAAGCTCTTGGTACCCTGAAACCACTATCTTAAAGTCACCCGACACAGCTGGGTGCAGTGGTGCTCGCCTGTAATCCCAGCACTTGGGAGGCTGAGGCAGGAGGCTCTCGAGTTCAAAGCCAGCCTCAGCAACTTTGCGAGGCCCTAAGCAACTCAGGGAGACCCTATCTCTAAATAAATTATAAAAAGGGACTGGGGTGTGGCTCAGTGGTTAAGTGCCTCTGGGTTCAGTCACTGGTACCAAAGTCACCTGTTGTCCAACACCTGGGAAACTGATGGAGGCTGAGACCTCTCTTAGTCTTCCCAGAACCCTAGGATATGGTGACTGGAACTTCCCTGCTGTGCCTTCCATGTGCATTTTATTTGACTTGTAAGGAAAGTGAGTTCCAGAGGGATAAAGTGACTTGTTATCAAGCAGGTGGTAGCTATTGAGATCAGGACTCACTCCTGCTTTGACCATATCAATCCTCTTATTTCAAGTGCTACCTTGATTCTTGACTAGCCCTGTGCTTTAGAGTTAAAAAAAAAAAAAAAGTGCTGTGGAGGAAGGGGATTGAAGGGACTTGTCCCAGGTTTGGGGACACAGTTTCACCAAAATATATAAAAAGCTCTAAGTCTGCCATGCCCAGTTCTAACCCTCTGAGCTTTTCTTTTCTCAGTCCTAGGTGTGTTATTAGCACGAATCGCCTTCCCCTTGATTACCGTAATGGTGTAATCCTTATTAAAAGGAACACCGTGGCTGATGCCATCCTGTGACTCCATCTCTGAGCTCCACCCTCACTGCTCACCATGGCTACTGGATTAATATCCAGATGATATTCCCAAAGGGGCCCAATCCATAGCAGCCCTGAGAGATGCCTTGAAGAGAAAACAACAAAAAAGAGGTTCTGTGGTCAAAGGAGCTTGGGAAATGAGGCATTGTACAGCTCTTTCTTGGAGATTCAACCACATGTGAACTGTTCAACTTCGTATGACTTTGTCTATTAGCATTTTCCAAACATGTTTGATCTCAGAACCTTGAGCTCGCCCTGCTCACATCTCTGGAGCTGGGTCAATTTGGATTCCTAAATTTTAAAAGCAATAAGACCAGGTTTCCAGATATCAAAAGACCAAAAGAACATGCTCAAAAAGTATTGTGCACCTCTATAGATTATCCAAAATATATGACCTAGCATTCGGGTACCTTTCAACACTAAGATGGTAAGTATCTTGGTGTCTTGTAATGTCTGTTCCAAATGCTCCATGAAACAGACGGAGAAACCTGGTGTTCTGCTCTGTTGGGTGTACATGCTGGAGCTGAGGCTGATGATGGCAGGGAGACACAACTCACCTGGATCTCTCAGATCACCTGGCAAGAGCAGAAAGGAGGAGCCTGGGAAGCTGCTGAAGGGGAGTGTCTTTGTTTTGGTCATTACCAAGGAGGCCAGAAGCAGGCTGAAGGCACAGAAGTGTAAATCCCCAGGGGGTTGCAGAGCAAGGCCAGGGCTTTGGGCTCTGGGATTGAGTCTATTTTGGTGGGGATAGACTTGTGAGGAAAGTGAGTTGCAGAGGGATGGGAAAGTGACTTGTTATCAAGTAGCTCTCCCTCTATTAAAACATACTGTATTCTCATTTTTTTCTCTTGGTATTTCATAAGAGCTTTTTGATAATTCCAGCTTGTTACAACTCTGCAAGATGGTAGCGAGGGGAGATTTTAACTCATAATCCATCAAGAAGCAAAATGAGTTTTTACAAAAATTATACTTGGAAAAGTGACAGCAGGGTTTGGTAGCATATAGGGAAGAGGTTCTGATCTGGTACAATGGAGCAGAAGCAGCTTGATGGGAACATTGACATGGAACAGGACTCTCCTTGGGCCCATGCTGATGGAAGCAGGCCAGATGGATGACTGAACTGAGAGCCTTGCAAGGGAAAGGACCTTCTCATCAAGACAGTTCTGGTGGCCTCCTCCATGGGGACACTGTCTCTGCAGCCAAGATGTTGAGATTGTTTTATTTCACCAAGGAAGAATGGTTGCCCCAGCAAGTTCATGCAAAAGATATCCCAAACCCAGTCACGACAGTTTTTTACTAGATAAAATATGTTACAGAGTGAGTTAATGAAAGCAATCTTTTGCAGTTCCACAAAGATTTCAGAATAGATTCCAAAGTCCTCAGAGCCTCAAAAGATGATTCCTGGACCAGCAGCAAGAGCATCTCTTGAAATATCTTAGAAATGCAAATTCTCCAGCTCTATCCCAGACCCAGTGGGTCAGAAATTCTGGGGAAAAGGGAAAGCCCTCCAGGGGATTTTGATACAGGCTGAAGTTTGAGGGCCACCCCTGGAAAGGCAGAGATTGTCCCATCAACTGGTCTGTCAACGTGCTTTACCTCCCTGGATGCTACACTGAGCCCTGGATTCTCAAAGCTCCTCTGTCTTCATCTGTTTCTGTTGCCTCCTGGCCCTGGCTGGTGTAGGGCTTCGTCTTTGATCTGAAACTTTTTAGGCCGGATTAATCTAGAAAAACTGTCATACTCTATGTCTAACCAGCCCAGTTCAGCTTTCCTGGCCTTTGATTTGGCTTCAGGTGACCAAGAACTACCAGTATAATAATACTTGGCAAATATCATCATTATCACTCAAGACCTATTAGCGCAGTGACTTCCATTATGTTTGGGTCTGAACACAACATTTTGTTATCATAATCGCACAAATGCTGTTCTTCCACCCAACCCCCACAGCTACAACCTATTGAGGGTATACCAGAAACTTCCATATCATGTTGCCTTTTTTAATATACTTCCTCTATCTTCTGCAAGGGATGGTCTCCTCTGCTTGCTTTTTAGAATTGGTCTTCCTATGGTTCTGTCTCCTACTTTCTCTTTCTCTTTGGTACCAGGGATAGAACCCAGAGGTGCTCAACTACTGAGCCACATCCTCAGCCCTTTTTAATTTTTTTTTTTTTTTTTTAAGACAGGTCTCACTAAGTTGCTTAGGGCTTCATGAAGCTGCTGTGGCTGGCTTTGAATCTGTGATCCTCCTCAGTCTCCTGAGCAGCTGAGATTACAGGCATGTGCCACTGTGCCTGACTTGTCTTCTACTACCTTCTAACCATGTGAATTCTTACCAGGTGATCTCACCAACACTTCAGCTTCAACAACTGCCCAAGTACGCTGGTGGTGTGTCACGTGGCCTCCAAATCTGCACGGCCAGCCACACACCAAACACCTCATTGGATGTCCCCAATGTACTTCAAATGCCAAGACTCAGCTTACCTATGTGTCAGAATAGGTGCTGGATATTTGTATGTATTGTTTTATTTAATCTGCACAATAGCCCTCCTGGGCAGCTGATAGCTCATTTTTTTTTCATATATGAAAAATCATACATTTATCCACAGTGGCACAGATGGTAATTTGAAAAAGTCAGAATTCAAATCCAGATCTGTTCAAGTAGAAAATGCATACTTGAACTTTTCCCTAACAGCTTCTTTATTTCTAACGTTACCATGAATCTGGTCACAAAGAAAAGTTATTCTACACTGTCACTATGTTAATTAAACTCATCATTTCTCCTTAAAACTTTATCAACCCAACAGGTTTCTATGCCTCTGATTTTACTCTGATCTTTCAATTCTTCTACAGAGCAGCCATGGGGATCGATTTCCCCAGAGACTATAAAATATGTCACCAGTTTCCTCTCCCCCATTCTCCTCTTAGTTTGAAATAACCCTTAGCTTTCAAAATTACACTCTGAAAACCTACAGGTTCTTCATAATGTGTCCTTTTTCTTATCTCTTGCCACTTTCTGATTTAATCTGGAGCTGGCTGTTTGTAGTTTTTGTTGAACAGATCTGTGGTTATATACTGTTCCCTCACCTCTCAGCCACACACAGATCCAAGCTGTGATAACTACTTTCACATAGATTATGTCATTTATGTTTCTCTACTATCTTGTAAGTGGAGAACATTATTCCTCCTGTAGTGATGAGGAAACCTGGAGAGCTTATGTTAACTTGCCTAAGATCACAAGGCTGACAGGTGGTGATTTGAATGCACACCCATGTTTTTGTCCAAAATAGTGCCTCTGGGGCCTTTGTTACATTAACAACTTAAACTGGAGTTCCGAATTCTGTAGTGCTATGAGGTCCTGACCTGTGGTGATTCTTCATGGTTTGTCATTTGTCCTCTTTGGGGGGTCCACAAGTCTAACATCTCAAGGGAATTTGCACACTTAAAATATTATTAAATAATCCTGGCTGGATCCTTAGTTCATGCTCTTTTGAATACTGAGAAATAACACATAGTGTGTTTTCAGTATAAAGTCAAGACTTGTTCCATGGAAGTTTTCACTTAATGGTTTATAGGGTTCAATACTGCCAGAGAAATTTGTGCTATTCTGGGTCCTTCCTGGTGTAATATTTCCAATGGATGCAGGAATGCTGATTAGTGACTGGAATTCTAGCATCGTCTTGCATCTCAGAGCCCCCAGGAAGATCAAGGGCTTTATTCTAACTGATATTTCCTAAGACCAAAGGCAAATCATAAGTCTCCTCATGCTTTGTGAGAATGCATTGCTATTCAAAAAGGGCTCAGGATCCAGACCAAAAGAAAAGCGTATGAACAGAAAAAGTGAATAGGAAGAAGTATCCTTATGGCTGGAGGTTGAAAGAAAAGTAAGACTTTTGAAATGTATCTCAGGCTACTGCTGTCATTTGGAATTCTCTCTTCTAAGCCACCCATGGAATGTCCACTCGTCTCACTTAACATTTGTTTGAAAAGCAAATCTTTAATGATTGTCACATAGCCTGATGTGGCTGGGGCCTCACAGTCCAGAAAACAGAAAATAGAATTTCAGTTTTGGTGTTATTTTAGTTAGAACACTGGTTTGTTATAACGTCGAAGTCTGTTGCAAAATGATGGTAAGGTTTACTGCATAGTATACCCAAAACTAGCAATAAGGTGTAGGGGAGGTTTTCCACCCATTCCACAGAGTGGAAACCTAAGGGGATGGTCTCTCTCATGTTTCCATAACCATGAAGGTAAAGAGTTAACAATAAAGTTTAGGTACTTGCTAATCTTTTTTTTTTTGGATACTGGGAATTGAACCAGGGGCACTTAATCACCAAGCTACATTCCCAGTCATTTTTATTTTTTATTTTGAGACAGGCTTTCACCAAGTTGCTTAGGACCTCGCTAAATCACCGAGTCTGGCCTCAAACTTGTGATCCATTTGCTTCAGCCTCCAGTGTCACTGAAATTATAGACATGTGCTACCATGCCTGGTTAGAGCCTTTCTATTCCAGAACTCCCTTGTCCCATTTCTCCTACTGCTTTTCTAAGTAAAAAAGTTTTTTAATAGTTTGGAAGATTAAGTGTTTCAATACCGTTTCTAAGATCACTCTAATGATTTATATTTTTTCAAAGATGTGCCTAGTTTAATGCCACCTCATCTATTATGGTCAGTGTGTTTGCTTCCCCCTGTCTCTACAAAAAAATGCATGTTCCTGAATATTTTGTTCCATATGGATATCATTTATGCTTTGCATGAAATCTCAGAGCCATTCATTTTATGTATTCTTTTATCACCTATAGCAGGTAGACATGTTCCACTTCGTCGAAAGTGTTAAGAGGATCGTTTTATTGCAATTCACACTGGCCCATTTGATTTGAAACGTTGAGTGGTTGCCCGAGCGAAATGATTTTGACATTTAAAAGCTAGTATACTTATTTATCTTAGAACCACGTCAGATTAATTTAAAACAAATTTCTCCAATAATAGGAATAATCAATGAATGAGCGAGTCATTTACATTTACTTTGCCTTTTCACTCTTAAGAGCAACTAGTGCGAAATTGAGGCTATACCACCATTGATGTGTTTTCAAAAGATTTATTCTTCGTTTACCACTAACAATTTCAATCTTCCACTTATAATTGAAAATGTTATGGAGAATGAAGGTAAAAAGTTCAAAGTGCTGATACCTGGTATGATGTGGGTGAACCTCACAAACAATATGCTAAATGAAGATGCTAGTCACTGGAGATGGTGTAGGTGTAGCAATTCACGTTCCTGCAGTATGCAGAAGAGGCAAATACACAGGGACAGAAAGTGAGTGACAGATGCCAGAGGAATGGAGAGTAACTGTAAATTGGCACAAAGTTTCCTTTGGGGCAATGGTAATGTTCTAAAATTAGGAAGTGAGCTGGATGCAGTGGTGCACACCTGTAATCCAGCAGCTTGGGAGGCTGAGTCAGGAGGATCATAAGTTCCAGGCCAGCTTCAGCAACTTAGTGAGGCCCTAAGCAACTTAGGAGGCCCTGTCTTAAAAATAACATAATAAAAAAAGGGCTAGGGAGGTAGCTCACTGGTAAATTACCCCTGGATTAAATTCCCAGTAAACCCCTTCCCCCCAGTAAAACAAAATAAGAATGTGGTGATGGTTACACATCTCTGCGAATGCACTAAATAATCACTAAGCTATAAACTTAAAACAGGGGAATTTGATGGTATGTAAGTTATATGCCAATGAAGCTTTATAGAAATAAATGTGGGATTACAAATAGTTTGAGCTAATTAAACCTGATTCTCAAAATAAAAAAAAATTAAAAATTTTTAAAAATTTTAATAATGTATCAACCTTAATAACGTTATCAACAACATACTTCCTTTTTTCACAGATCTAAGGGAGAGTCATCAGAGAAGTTAGGGTCCTGGTCTGGAATTCCCGACACATCTAAAAAGACATCCAATAAGCAGACATCCAATAAGCAGACAACAGCATCCCACAAAGAATGCTTCAAGGATTCAGTAAACATGGACTAAATCATTACCTCTTTAAAAAATTTTAATTGACACATAAAACACAAAAATCGTACATACTTATGGGGTACAGTGTGATGTTTTGGTACATGTAGACACTGTGTAAGGAATTACTCTTTCTTATCCAACACAGGATGAATTCTTCATTATTATTCTCTAAGATGAATGCCTGTCAGCCAACATACTTTTCATCAGTGCGTGGATGTGAAAAAGTTTATTGCTTATTTTAAGTCTAGACTCAAGACATGCCAACATGTCTGAAAACCCATGACACAAGGGGTGTGTCTATTTAACTTCTTCCTCTCCCCATGTGATGCAGTAATTGGGCATACAGCACACTCAAGTGAAAACATTCTTGGTATGAATCAAGATGTATTCCCAATCCCTGGTGAATCCAACAGGCATGTTCAGAGGTCACAATGAAATAAAGCAGAATACAGTAAGTACTGTCATACAATTTTGTGACCCCCATGAAGAGAAAGAAAATTCATCCTAACAGGGACTGGAGAAAGGATCACAGGGAAAACCATACGTGCACTGGGAATGGAAGGGGACGTATTAAAAGAGTTTTCAAAACTAGGATCTACTCGTTGGTAGCCCCAATAGCCAAGTGTAGAAATGATGAGCTGAGATTCTTCATTTTTTTCCAAATGTCAAAATGTTCTAGAAAAGCACACAGTGAATACCAAGATTAACCTAAAACACACTCCAATTTTGGTTATGCTGCATTTAATCTGATTGGACTGTGGAAGAAAAGAACGTTCAATGAAAATGTGGGACGAGAGTGAAGTGGTGGTATTAATCTATGACCCCAGGATGCAGAGTGTCCATTTCTTGTCCTGAAGAGGTCCCCTGTGATTTAATGTTCCAACATTAAACATGTCAGAGATGACAGAGAAACAATTGACTTGGATTTTTGAGAGAGTCCCCACTGAGAATGGCCTAAGTGTGTTTAGGACACACAATTCCTTCTAACTCAGTGAAATAATGAACTGGTTCACCCATAAAGAGATAGACCTGCCAGGCATGGTGGTGCATGCCTATAATCCCAGTGGCTGAGGCAGGAGGATCACAAGTTCAAAGTCAGCCTCAGCAATTTAGTGAGGCCCCAAGCAACTTATCAAGACCCTGTCTATAAATAAAATATATAAAAGGGATGGGGATGTGGCTCAATGGTTAAGTGCCCCTGGGTGGTGTAATCCCTAGTATGGAGAGAGAGAGAGAGAGAGAGAGAGAGAGAAAGAAAGGGAGAGAGAAAGACACACATGACCTTCTCCCATAAAGACACAGGTGGTGTGGAAGATTGGACATTATTTTTGAATCACATAATTAAATTCAAATGTTTATAGAACAAACATCATGCAACGCAACAACTTTTTAGCATTTCAGCTGACAACACGTAATCTGATTCTAATAATGAGGAAACGCTGGTCAAATCTAAATTGAGGGACATACTACAAAATTATCAGCCTGCCTTTCTTTAAATCTGTCAATGACATAAAAGACAGACTGCAAATCTGTGCCAGATTGAAGCAGACTGACATGACCTTGGAGGACATTAGGCTAAATGAAATAAGCCAGGCACGGAAAGACAAACTGCATGATCTCACTTAGATATGGCATCGACAGAAGTCCAAGAGTGGAATGGTGTTGACTGGAGGCAGAGTGGCACAGTAGAATGGATAGATGTTGGGCCAAGGGCACTAAGTTTCAGTGAGACAGGTGGAGTGAGTCCTAGAGACTGATGGCACAGCATGGAGAAGAGAGTCAATAACAATGTATTATACACTTGAAAATTATTGTGATCAAATCTTAAATGTTCCTACCACAAAAAATTGCAAGGCTATATGTTGATCACCTTGATTTAATCATGCCACAATATATACATGAAGCAAAGTAACATTATATGACATAAACATATTCAATTTTTATTTGTCAACTATATGTTGATAAAGCTGGATGGGGAAGCAGAGTAAAGAGACCCGAAAACTAAATGGAAGACAGAATCCTGGATCTTGGACCAGAAAAAAAAAAAAGATTGGTATAAAAGTCAGTGGTGGAGCTGGGGCTATGGCTCAGTGGTAGAGTGATTGCCTAGCATGTGTGAGGCACTGGGTTTGATTCTCAGCACCACATATAAATAACAAAATAAAGGTCCATCAATATCTAAATATATATATATGTCAGTGGTGGCCTGGCCCAGCCCTGTCCAGAGGAAGAATCCCATGCAAAACTTTTAGAGTCAAATCCCCTTCTGGCCCAGGTCCTAGTCTTGACTTCCTTCCAAAGGGGTGGTGGGAGGACTTGTGAAATTTAAATAAAGTTTGTAGATTAGAAATTAGTATGTGTCAATGTTAAATTTCCTGATTCTGATCATTGTACCATGGTCCTTCAAGAGAATTTCCATTATTTTAGGAGACACTGAAGTTTTTCGAGTTAAGGGGCATGATGTCTCTTCCACTTACTCTCAAAGGGCTCAGAGAAATGTTAATAGGTATAGATACAAAGCCATCCATTTGCACACAGAATGATAAAGCAAATGGGGTCAAATGTGAATAGTTGGTGGACCCAGGTGAAGGGCATATGAGAATTCTCCACACTGCTGCAACTTGTGGGTAAGCCTGACATTACTTCCCAATAAAAATATTAAAATGAATTTGTAGGTCTTCTTTAGAGATTTTCCAAGAAAACACACAACTTACTCAAACTTGAAGACTGGTGGTTCTTTGCCACCAATTTTTTTTTCCAGTTCAACTCTTAGAAACCAATCCAAAAACTAAGCAGATTTGCAGTAAAACAATGTTCTCATTCGAGAAAAATGGGTCAGATTGATTTGTATATTATTCTTAACATTTGAGTGGTGACCATTAGACTTATAGTCTGGATATTGCAAAGTTTTAGAAAAACATCACAGGATGGACATTCACTTCCTTTTTGGGGGAAAGAAATAAAATTCAGGCCTAGAATGATCACTTCAAAATAAAGTCCAGAGTGGCCACATCATGTGTGATCAGGAAAGGATAAGGGAACATTATTCCCTATGTCTGGTCATAAATATTAAGTGGGATGAACCCACTGCAGATGCCCGTTTCCTTGGAAACTCATTCAATTGAAAGTGCTGCAAAAATTAACATGTATTTTTTCCCTCTTAAAGGGCAGTAGCTTCTTTTACTTACACAGTTTTGACCTTTAGTTTTCTATGTTAGGCTTATTATAAGAAGTTCCTTCCAGAGCTAGTCAAACAGAGCCCAATAAGTATCTTTTCATTAGTTCTAAGGCTTGGCTTAAAATAGTATGGCCTTTATAGCTGAGCATTATGGGACAACTCCAGGTAGTGGGGTTAAAATCTGCCACTCAGAGCATATTGCCATCTAGACTAATAAACCACCAACCCACACACAATAATCTAACTCAAATGCCAAGTGATTTCATAATGTAGATAATTGAATTAAATAGTCACATTGGTGGCATGGTCCTACGTTTTAAGAGGCAGTACTTTAATCAAGTTCCTTCTGTAAGCCAATACTGACAAATGTCATGGGGCTAGAGTTTCACTGAAGGTAACAATAAAGGTAAGAACCAAACTGTGCTCATCTGTTCTAAACTCTTGCTGTGTGTCCTCTAAGTGCTGGACAATATTCCTAAGATTTGAGAGAGTAGGCCAGTTCTATAACCTGAGGATACTTGGGTTATCTGGATGGCTCCTGATCAATCACCATTCACACATTTGTCTAACTTTGATTGGAATTGCTTTGTAGATTCAATCTGTGTTCAGGGTCATCCCTTGTCAAGCAATGGCATTTGACATTTGTCTTCAGAGCACCGAGTCACAACCTTGACTCTGGGGTAAGTGCCACACCTGTTGTATGGTCCACAACCTGCAATCTGTACAGTGCTACTTGGAAGTCCTGCTCCTTATTTTCTTTTTATCCCATCTCCTGCTAACCCAGCCTGATCATGGCCTCCTTCCATGCCCATTCATTCCATTGCGTTTATTGGACCCTATCAAGGAAAGGAGGAATCTTATCCATTCCACCCATTGGAAATGCTAGTGACTTTATAAGATATCCAGCCAGGAAGTTGACACCATGAAAGACCACAGAGAAAGGGCAATGGTACAATTATAGACTTTCACAGCATCTTGGAAGAGAAATTCTGGGGGAGGGAAAGGCTTTGAGTTCCAGTGGTCACCCACAATGTCTTTGTGAGGCTGACCCTCCCCCAAAGCACTCAATACAAGGTCAACAGGGCAGTCATCCACTTGTACCTGATTTTGTCTGAAAACTGCTTCTTGGAAGGGTCAAGGGTTTGGGCTCTGGTATCTGTTCCCCTTTCATCCATAATATTCCTGTCTGAAGAAACTTTCCTCCTGTCAGTATCCACTTAGTGGTTATTCTCATAGGAGAATTTGGCACTCCTAATATCCCATCTGCTCATCATGGTCTTTTCAGCTTCTTTATTACAGTAAGAACTTCCATCTATTGAGCACTCACTGGGCTCCATGAAATCCTCTAAGAGCTTATTTCTTTACACAATTCTAGGAAGAAGGTTCCCCTTTTACAGATGAGAAAACTGAGGTTCGAACAGGCTAAGTGACTTGCCCCAGGTTCAATGGCTGGCAAGGGGCAGTACTGGAATATGATCCCAGACTGTGTCGGCAGCTGTGTGTGGAACCCTATTGCTCCCATCATGGCAGAGGGGCTGCCCAGGCCCTTTGCCTGGTAGTGTCTCTTTTTCTATCCTGTGGTACCAGATTCCATAGGATCATAGGAGACTATCATCACAAAGTGATCTGACTCTGGAGCCAGATTGAATTTGAATTCTAGTTCAGCTACTTCCTATTTTTGGTGATTCATTATTTAAATTTTTAAAAGAGTTTGTCAAAAATACTTTAGTTGTTGCTGTGGACTCTTTCAAGTGTTTATGCTTCCACTCCATTGTGATGTGATGTTTTGTTTTGCTTCTCTTTGTTTATCATTACATAGTCCTACACTATAATTCAAGGTCAGAAAGGTCGGCAAAAACAGGAGGAGGGGGCACAAGGCTAAGGGCTTGTTTATATTCTAAGGACAGTTATCATTTATTTAGTTTCTACTAAGTGCCTGTCACTACTAAGTGCCTCTCACTATAGTGCTTTATACTAATTTTCTTTCTCTACACATATTATCCTTTATCTTTACAACAGATCTGAAAGCTGGATCTAATCACCCCATTTTAAAAAAAAGTGGGCTGAGGGTCAGAGGGGTTAAAAATTTGCTTTGAGCTAGTGAATAAAAGATCAAGAAATCAGCTAAACCATCTGACTGGAAAGCATATGATCTTACTATTAAAAAAAATTGCATGTTATTCAATTATATACTCTTGTAAAAAATTTTTTGAATACAGTTGTATATGGAATTAACATTGGCATCTACCCTACACTTTTGAAGGTACCTACTAAAACAAGTTGGCTGTGTACCCAGGAACTTTTGCCATGCACATTTGCGCACATACGATGATACAGACGTTTAAAGATATAGATGGGATCACATTATTCTAAATGCATGCTTGCTTCTATTAAGTATTCCTAAAATCATTTCTTTTTCGGAATAAGTTATTTTTTTTCTGGATGCTTAGATATACCACAATTTATTTGAATGTCCTCCTATGGATAGACATTTAGATGGTTTCTGATTTATCAGTGACAAAAACAAAGTGCAAATAACACTTCTGAATATATCTTCATGCCCTTGTGGGAGTGTTTCTATATGATAGAGTACTCCAAGAGAGAAGGCAAAATCAGATCTGCATTTTAAGGTATGATAGATATAGCGAAGTTGATGTTGGAGAGCCAAAGTGACCCACCCCCGGCTCCATGATGCATCTCAATGAAAACTGGAGTTAGATGGAACAGAGCATTGCATTTTTAATATTTTATTTCCTTTAACCTTGTTCTCTTTCCAGTTTCCCCCCTTCCTTTCTATGCTAGCCAAGAGCTCTTCTTTCCTTTTTTGCCCTTCTATTTCTGTCTGCCCTAGTCTACTTATAGGGTGAATTATCAAGTCTCTCTGCCATATGCCAGAAGCTGGTAGAAGCCCTTATTCTCCTATTGATTACTAGAGGCTCACAGATGCCCTTGAGGTACATCAGTCACTGCCTTTCTCAGCAGGGACTCAGACCCTGATGTATGGTGAATAGGGTCAGGGTGGAGAGCAGAGATGGATGGAGCAGATGGTAGTGCTGGTGGAAGGGCTCAAGCTTTTTAATCCTCTACCTTCTGAAATACTCACTCTCTTGAAGATGTCCTTGTGTTTTACTTCAGGACAAAAATAGCCATCTCCCGCTGAAAATGTGGATGTCTAACTTGAAGGATTATAATGCACACAAAGACTTGCATTTATGTCTCTAATTTTTAGAGCACTTTGTTATTTTGGTAAGTGAGAATTGTACATCATTTTAAATTGTCCTCATTGATTTGATTCATTTTTTTTTCTCTTTATGAAGAGCATGAGTTAATAGTCTGCCCCTTTGCTGACATAGATACTGTTTTTAAAAAATTACTTTAACTTGTCTGTCTTGGGACCTGGTTTAATAAATTATGGTACATCTACAAGCAAGAAATAATCTATAGCCAATTAAAGCCAGGATTTAGAAGGATATTTAATCTTATGGGAAAGTGTTCATGATGTATTGTTAAGCAAAGTCTAAAATTTAACCTTAAAAGGTTAAAAATGGTATGCCTAATATGATCTTAAGTTTGTGAAAAATAGATGTGCACAGCAAGGACTGAAATAAAATAAAAATTGTAGTAGTGCTTATTCTTGGGGGATGGAATTACAAATGATTTTTAAAAATTATTTATAATTTACAGTTATAGAACTTTTTATATTTTCTGCAAAGAACATATGGGGCTTTTATAATGAGAGACCGTAGCTTATTATTAAAAATATGTTGGCTATTTTCTTTTGGTTTCCTGGGTATCTGAGACTCATTTTTAAAAATCAATCTTAAGCACGGGGCAGATCTACAGAGAAATTTCAGTGAGCTCACTAGATTTCTGCTAGCCTTCTGATACTTACAGGGAGGTGGCCAGTTCCTCTCTTCCTTCTCCCACTGGGTTTCAGTGTTTCAGGAGGCTCCCTCATTGATGTCAAGGGCAAACATCAAAGTGTGGAGGTTTGACTGTCTGGATTTGCTGGTACTGGTTAGGTCCAGCTCTGGGAGTCCACCCATCTCTTTAGGGCCCTCCCCTGTGGGATTGGTGGGGCCCTGTGGTTCTAGGAGAGAAGTTCAAGGGTGTTTGAAAGGGTACAAGGGAGAAGTCTTGTAAGAATTCAGGGAAGGATCAGGGCTCCAATCAAACTGTGGGATTCTCAGAAGGGCTCAAGTCCCAGAGAGATGTGTCACCAGGAGGAATGATGAAGCAGACCTTCCAGCTGCAATTAAGGTGAGCCAGGTCTAAAGGAAGGCTGGATCTATAATGGAGCCACCCAAGAGACTCCCAAGGTGCCAACAGGGAAGGGAAGAAAATGCACATTCCCAATCATTGATTCCTGCTTTTATTTCTTGCTCTTTGGGAGTCATGTTAAGGAAATCTGGTCCTAGGCCAATGTGATGAAGATTTGGACCTATTTTCTCTTCTATTAGGTGCAGGGTCTCTGATCTAATTTCTAGGTCCTTGATCCACTTTGAGTTGAGTTTTGTACAAGGTGAGAGATATGGGTTTAGTTCCATTTTGCTGCATATGGATTTCCAATTTTCCCAGCACCATTTGTTGAAGAGGCTGTCTTTTCTCCACTGTATGTTTTTGGCTCCTTTGTCAAGTATGAGATACCTGTATTTATGTGGGGTTGTCTTTGTATCCTCTCAAACTAAAAAGCTTTTTCTTAGCAAAGGAAACAATCAGCAATGTGAAGAGAGAGCCTTCAGAGTGGGAGAAAATCTTTGCCACACACACTTCAGATAGAGCACTAATCTCCAGAATCTACAAAGTACTCAAAAATCTTTACACCAAGAATACTAATAACCCAACCAATAAATGGGCCAAGGAAATGAACAGACACTTTACAGAGGAAGATCTACAAGCAATCAACAGATTTATGAAAAAATGTTCAACATCCCTTGTTACAAGAGAAATGCAAATCAAAACCACCTTAAGATTTCATCTTACCCCAATTAGAATGTCTTTTATTAAGAACACAGGCAACAACAGGTGTTGGCGAGGATGTGGGGAAAAGGGTACACTCATACATTGCTGGTGGGAGTGCAAGTTGGTGCAGCCACTCTGGAAAGCAGTGTGGAGATTCCTTAGAAAACTTGGAATGGATCCACCATTTGACCCTGCTATTCCACTCCTTGGCCTATACCCAAAGGACTTAAAATCAGATTACTACAGTGATGTAGCCACATCAATGTTCATAGCTGCTCAATTCACAATAGCTGGATTGTGGAACCAACCTAGATGCCCTTCAATAGATGAATGGATAAAGAAACTGTGGTACTTATACATAATGGAATATTATTCAGCCATAAAGAATAATAAAATTATGACATTTGTAGGTAAATGGATGATGTTGGAGACTGTTATGCTAAGTGAGATCAGTCAATCCCAAAAATCCAAAGGCTGAATGGTCTCTCTGATAAATGAATGATGATGCATAATGCGGGGGGGAAGGGTGGCAAGAATGGAGGAAGGATAGATAGCATAGAGGGAAGGGAGGGGTGGGGTCAGGGTTGGGGGGTAAGAGTAATAACAGAATGTGTGACAGACATCATTGCCCTGTGTACATGTATGAATGCACAGATGGTGTGACTCTACTTTATGTACAACCAGAGAAACAATAGCTGTACTCCATTTGTGCTCAATGAATCAATAAGCAAATAAAAAAAAAGAAAATGCACATTCCCTATGTACCCACGAGTTGGCAGAATCTTTCCTGTCCAGAGAATGAGTATTCTCAAGCGCTTCCTGATATAGGGGTTTTAAGAGTTCCCAGGCGAGAATGTGGGGAAAAGGGTACACTCATACATTGCTGGTGGGGTTGCAAATTGGTGCAGCCACTCTGGAAAGCAGTATGGAGATTCCTTAAAAAACTCAGAATGGAGCTACCATTTGACCCAGTTATCCCGCTCCTTTTAAGTCCTTTGGACTTAAAATCAGCATACTACACTGATGCAGCCACATCAATGTTTATAGCAGCCCAATTCACTATAGCTAGTTTGTGGAACCAACCTAGATGCCCTTCAATAGATGAATGGATAAAGAAACTGTGCTATATGTACATAATGGAATATTATTCAGCCATAATGAATAATAAAATTATGACATTTGCAGGTAAATGGATGGAGTTGGAGAATATCATGTTAAGTGACATAGGCCAATCCCAAAAAACCAAAGGCTGAATGATTTCTCTGATAAGTGGTTGATGACACATAATGGGGGTGGAGGCAGGTAAGGGAAGAAAGGAGAAAGGATAGATTGTATAAAGGAAAATGAAGGGTGGGGAGGGGGTAGGGAAGGAAAGATAATAGAATGAGACAAACATCATTACCCTATGTATATGTATGAATGGGCAAATTGTATGATTCTACTTTGTGTACAACCAGAAAAACGATAGTTGTACTCCAGTTGTGTACAATGAACCAAAATTAAAAAAAAAAATAGCCAGTAAACTCTCAAAAAAAAAAAAAAAAGAGTTGCCAGGAGGGCCAAACTCCTTTCCAGAGCTTCTAATTCAGATTCTCATTCTTAACAGGTTGTAGGTGCTAGTGCTGTTGATGGGTGGACCACACTTTGAACACTGAATATATCATCTCAGGCTCTGGGAATGGAGGAGGTGATCAACGAGTAGGATGTAGTCCTTCTCCGTGCAGGGAGATCAGTTCAAATTGTGACATAAACTCCAAGGGGATTCCATGGAGGCAGACAGAGAGTGTAGGTGGGTAGAGGTGGAGTGGGGAAGGGAATGGGTGACTGGCTTCTGGTTGGAATAGCCTCTGATACTACAGTGGATTTGGATGGTGGGCTCTGGAGCAGAGGAAAGAGCTCTCATTCTAGTCAAAGGTGTTCGTCACTTAGAATGATGTCAGCAGAAAAAGACCACAGGTAGCGAATTAAAATAAAAGCAGTTTCAGAGCCGAGTGAAAAAAAAAAATATTAGATACCTACCAAAATAAGCCTAAAGGAAAAACAGTTAAGAGTAACATAAACATAAATCAATGCATCATAAACAATTTGAAGTGAAAGACTATTAAAAAACCTGGTCCATTATGGACCACGGTTCTACTTGCATACAACTTGTACATGGCTGTGGCCACAAATGACTGACGAGCAAGTTTGACAACACCCAGCTGCGCCCTGCTCAGTGAGATGAATCCACTGATCATGCATTTGGATGTGGATGGCAATACTAAAATACTGTAAGTGTTCCTGAAGCTTACTCTTGGTTCTGTACTTACATCAGTGAAGACTAGTAATCAACAATCTGCAGAAGGGTACTAGTCTACCAGCCACTCTTAGTGGTGCACTCTGAGCCTGGCTGGATTATTGGTTTAGGAGATGGGTTGATACAACCTCAAGCAGTCAACTTATTATTTTAGTTCCTGTACCATAGACTTAATTTTTTTAACATTGGACATGGCCATTTGGTTATTATCAGTTACATTCAGGGTCCTTAGAATAGGGTTAGTTGGACGTCCTTTTGGCCCTATTGCTATTTCTTCATACTTGGACATCAGGGGCAATATCCTGCACATAGTAGGCCCTCAAAGAACCTTGAAGGATGAATGCATGGAATAGCAGCCCAGGAATGAGATCTCAAGGATACTCTCAGGTAGGACAACCAGTTAGGAAATAAATGCCCAGCACAAATGGGCATCAAATAGCACTTGCCTCACAGTGACTCTATCTACACAGCAGATAATCAGAGCAGATGGAGGAGAACCTAGTTCAAAGAGAAAAGACAGACTAATCACTTTGTTTTCTTGGCTTCATTGGTGCATCACTAAGTACAGTTGTCCATGTGAATGAGCACGTTTAGTTTGTAAGTTTCTTGGGCCATGATGACATAGGTTTCCTGGTGGTCCTTCATGGTGAACCAGGATATTGCCTTGTGCCCCTGGAAACCACAGGAAAGTCTGCCTTAATTGTTTGTCTTTTACTACTGGAATCAGGAAGATGCCCTTCAATAATTGAATTATATATTTTTTTAATGGAACAATTCTTCCATTTTCTGGGAAAGAGAGCTGAAAGAATACTCTAAGCTTAAAGCATCATGCCCCAGCCCATACTCATCTATAATTTTCCCTTATTCCATTCCTTACTAGGCACACAGTACAGTTCAAGGAAGCAATATAATTTAATAATGCACAGCTAATAATAATGCTCACAGAAATGAAGGCAGTTGCTATTTGGAGAGCACTGTATGTTAACTACTATGCCAAATGCTTAAATACATTATCCTTTTAAAATTTATTTATTTATTTTTTACAGACTTCATTTGCATTCATTGTACACAAAAGGGGTACAAATTTTCATTTCTATGGATGTGCATCGTGTACATTCATACCATTCATGTAATCATACATGTACATAGGGTGATGATGTCTGTCTCATTCCACCGTTTTTCATACACCGCCCTCTCCCCCCTCATTTCCCTCTTCATAATCTAAAGTTCCTCCATTATCTTATTTAATTCTATCAACAATCATGTAAGTTCGCTCAAGGACAGAAAGTGGAAGGCTTGAATTCTAGCACCAATATGTCAGTCTGAAGAATTTGTGGTCTTACCCATCATCTCTACTTTGGGTCTTGTATCCAGAGACTATTTCCTTTTGCTTTTTCTTCTGAATCCAGAGTCCTCTGCCTGCTAGGCAAGGGCTTTGCCACAGAGCTGCATCCCCAGATCTCTTAAAAACATTTTTTTTTTTGAGACAGGATCCTGCTAAGTTATCCAGGGTGCCTCAAACTTGAAATCCTCCTACCTGAACCTCTTGAGTAGCTGGAATTATAGGCATGTGCCACTCTGCCCAGTTTGTCTTGCTTTTGAAGTACACTAACAGACTTAAAAGTGTGATGTTGGGAACTCTAGGTACCTAAAGTCAAGATTTCTCCTGAATGATAGAGACATAGATGAACCCTATGAACAAATGAATGTGGGTACCAGTTGTGAATGGATCAGATTTAGTTCATGAGGTCCTTAAAAGTACTGTTGCCATTTCAATCCAAACCAAGGACTCACCTAGTTTCAATGAAGGCTATAAAATTTGAAGATATAATTTGGTCACAAATGCTGACTAAATCTCAATTGTATTTGGAAAAATGTACACGTGTGTGCAAGCACACACACACACAAACACAATCTGTCTGAAATCTTGACTCCTTTGAAAAACTTATTTTGCTTTTTCTAAGTATCCCTTTCATTTCTCAAATCTCCTGAGTAATAAATACAAAAGACAATTCAAACACAAACCTTTCCAAAAGGAACATGTACAGTTTTGACTACACTTGAACCAGAGCTTATAACTATTTAACTGCTATCTTTGGATAACCCTATTTTCAACTGAAGCAATCTGCACACTCAATTTCTCAGGTAAACTTGTATGTACAAAGAGCTTCCAAAGTGTTTTCAGAAAAGCTAACAACCTTAGCTCTTTTACAGAAAGGATAAATTGTGTGTTTATGTTCAAGATAAGATAGTTGGCAAAAATCCCTTAAAAGCTTTTATGTAGAAGTCTTTGCAAATTTTAATTCATTATTATATATTGGTATATGACGGCAAGATTTTCAAACACACAATCTTTACAAAGAGTAATGAGTCTTAACAAATAAACCAAAAGAACCTTTTTTTAAAGAAAAAAACCCCTCTAAATTGGAAAGAATAGATAATCTCATGAACGTGGACACTGAAAGACACAGCTTGATTTCTTGGACACCTAAAGATGCAAACTGATTTAAGAAGCAAAGGTTTTGGGGAGCCCTAAGACAATAAAGCGATCAGCACCAAGACATCTGTCAGGGTGGAGGTGATGTGAGGTAAAGAATGGCTAAATCTCCTGCAATCAGGAACTTAGACCAGTTTAACTATTTTTTTTTTTTCTTATGAGGTGACAACCTCCTAACACCATAATCTCTCTGTTCAGGATGATGACATAGGATTTAATGAGTAAAGGACAACAACTTAAAACCTCTTCATTGAGCACGAATTGTCTATTTAGGTTAAAAGGCAGATATTGAAATCCTGTTAGTCACTGGTACGACTGAGAAAAGAAACACATGCGTGTGTACCCACACGCACACACACACTTCAAAGTCAAGCGCTTACACAGGCAAGTCTGTTCCTACTCAGATCCAAAAGCAGAATGAAAGTCCAAGCTACCCACACTTCTGCTAATTAAAGGAACAGAAATGTCTTCTCCCCCCCACGTCCCAACACAACATGAAACCGACATGCCAGATATTGTGCATTGGAGGAAACGGAGACTGAGTCCACACCTATAGGGGAGATGATTTTTCTTGTACAGAAATAAGTGATAAATGGTTTCCAAAAAGTCTATTTACCTTTGCATTTCTTCTCTTCCGTCTGGAAGGTCTGGGCACTTGAGATGCTCTGGTCGTTCACATCGTCATGGTCCAGGTGGAATAATGAGCTGGTCCAAGTGGCCTGGATGAGATGTGGGGACGCCTGCTCATTTTTCAGTGCGCTGCGCCTCTCTGAATGGCTCTTCCTGTGTAGGCAGGCTTCGGACATTCCTACTAGCTTCCAGTCCTCTTCTTGGTCTGGACAGTGCTTCGGTTTGTCCCAGGCTGGAAGGCCATTTTCTGGGGGGTTGAAAAACACAAGATGACAAGTTGTTGGCATAGTTAAGGCTTTGCTGAGATGCAGAGTTTTGGAAGGCAAGCTGGTTCTCAGTTCTTTGGGGCTGATGGTATTCACATGCACCTCTGCTTGAAGGCAGTGACCTGAGGCAGAATTCGTCAGCCTTGGGCATCTAGCCACCATAGCTAGGTTGCCTGTTGGAGTAATCACCACTCCTCCTGCTTATGCCCAGTGCCTAGAAGGACATTTATTCCACCCGGGCAGGTCTGTACTTTCCCCAGTCCTACTGCCACAGCAATGGCCCAAGAGCAAGTTTACACCAATTTATGTCACTGCTTACATGACCATTTGAGGTCTTGAGAATCAAATCAGGGCCAGCCATGACCTTAGGCCAGATCCTCAGGACATAAAACATCCGGGACTCAGCCTTGTTTGACTTGGGTTTTATCACAGGTTGACCTCAGGGACACCTGGTTACTTAAGTGAGATGCACTCATGTGGCCACACTGAGAGTGACAACTCTGTCCTTACCATCTTCTACCCCGATGGTTGGGATCAGCGGGGACAAAAAATGAAAAAAAGAACTGGATCTTTCAAACATAAGTTTTGTAAAAGATTTCAATGAAGCCCCAACTGGCAATGCAATCAGGTGAAATGAAGCATTTAGTAATCTAGCTGTGGCCTAAAAATAGAACGATGAGCCCAAAATCTCTTTGGCAGCTGTACCGGGTGGTTAATTATTTATGTATATTATATATATTTTTTCTATTCAATTTATAGGGACACGAGGGTCTGCCCTCCAGAAAATGGAAAAAAAATGGAATAATATGATGAAAAATTTCTTATATTAATTTTTTATTTTAATCTTATATTAATGTTCCCTGGTTGCAATTTTTCTCTTTTAATATCTTTATTACAGATGGATAAAAAGCTCCAAGCAAAAATAAGCAAATATGTGTTTGTATCTATGTATATACACAGATATTTATAGATATAAATTACACATATTCAAAAATACACATAAATCTGTGTATATATTCAAAGATGCAGACAAGCTATATGTATCTATGTGTGTATATATGTATATATACACCTAACACCCCTGCACAGATATATGCATATGTTATAAATATTTAAAAAATATAATCTATCTGGTCATCAATATTTCTAGAAATTCTTATGCTGCTATTTGTCAAAATTAGAAAAAATTATAAAGAGTCCTCTTCTTAAAGGGGTCATATGCAGTGATTGAAAGACTATGATTCATACCTAAATTTTCTTTTATGCCAAAATTACCAAAAGATCCTGGATGCCTGTATCCTGGTGCTTTTAAAAACAAGTCCATCTGACTTATACTCAGTAGAGAATTTTAAGCTTTCAAACATTGAAAAGGAATTCAAATTATTTAATAAAAGGGTTAAAATACTTAAGGTTTTTATAAGCACCTGCTCTCTTTCTTTTTTAAGGTATCTTTTTTGTTCTTTTTTTAGATATACTTGACAGTAGAGTGTATTTTGACATATTGCACATATATGGAGTATAACTTCCAATTCTTGTGGTTGCACTGAAATATTACTCATCC
The DNA here is from genome assembly GCA_020662805.1 of Glaucomys volans. Lineage (NCBI taxonomy): Eukaryota > Metazoa > Chordata > Mammalia > Rodentia > Sciuridae > Glaucomys > Glaucomys volans. Next base: position 533,530 of record JAJEJO010004053.1, on the reverse strand, counting down.
ATAAATAAGAATGAAATTGTGGCATTTTGCTGGTAAATGGATGGAACTGGAGACTATCATGCTAAGTGAAATAAGCATTCCCTCTTAATGCCACCAGATGTCTTCAGGTGAGGTTGATCAGATGAGCTTCTCCACTCCTCCTAGTCACTTTTGGAAGTTGTATTGGCCATTATGAATTTTCAAGTTACTATGAGAAAGTTCTGATGTCCTCACACATTCTACTTCCACTCCAGGAGCTGTCCATGAACGAAAACAACCACAGCAAAGGCATCATCAGCACCGGGTTTCTTTGTTATAGTTAATGGAAATGCTATGGCTTGAAGTAGTTCATGGGGCTTGTAAGCAATGTCTTCTTGAAAAGAAGACACCATGCTAACTGCTGGGTGTAATATTTAATCTTATTCAGACAGGAGCTCTGAAAACTGACTCTATGCAAAGGGCTGTGTGTATCAGGTGTACCAGGTAAGTTAAATAAATTGGGGGACTTCCTTCTCAGAATTTATGTGGCATTGTTCATCGCATGGTGGATAAATAGGTCTGTGCTCAGTTCTTCCACTTTTCAACCAGCCACTAGTGCAATTACTTATTCTCACTTTCCATTAAAATGGAACAACAGATTGGGATCTTGGCAGACAGTATTGTATTTCAAGCTACAAATATCTATGTAGAACTCTTTCAAGCACCTATTATCCAGGAGAGTTTAAGGTTTTCATGAACTAAATAGAAAGTGACTGAAGGCAAGGGTTAATTCTGGGCCTGAAGAGATTCATTTTATTTCTATAGACATGGGAAGCCTTCTCACCCATGCATGTTTCTACAGTGCCTACTTTATTTTCAGAGACTCTAAATCCTTAGAGAATTGCACTCCGTAAAGTTCAGCTTTAATAATGTTAAATTCTCACATTATTCTGCAAATCACCTCAATTTGATTTTTTCTGCAATGATTCTTAAAATTTGGTACTTATGCCCCAGCCTCAACAGAGATTAAGAAATACAACCAAACTGGGTTGTCACTGCTCCCCAGTGAAATTTTATGTGAAGGATGCTGGAAAGCACTGCACCCCAAGGGGGCACTCTGCCTTATAGCACAGCCATTAAAGCTTGCTCAGCATGACCCTGGGGCCAGCAAGGAGGAGTTTCTTTTAAGCAGTGGAGGCTACGTTTGGGGTGAGGTGAGGGATAGGATTGCTTTCCACTTTCCTAAGAAAAGAGCTTCAGATGGTTTGGGAAAAGAACTGTATTCATGGGAGGAATTTACAAGCTCATAATTACTGTCTGTAATTACATTCACAATAATGATATTCAGTTGCTTAACTGGCAGGTTTATTGGTTGAGGTACTGCTGGGAAACATGGAGATGGAGAAGTCCCGGTTGGGTCATGGGAAAACTTAACAGATTTATTTTAAAAGGATTCTTGATTTTTATCCTCTCTAGAATGGGGACAATTTTATTCCATTCCCAAGAATGAATGGGACACCCTTTACACAGACCCCTCAAGTTCTACCTACTTGGTGTTCTACCAGGGTGTTTTGTTGATAGAACTACAAGTTACCTCCATATATACATTCATACATACACAAATGTATACATGCACACATAGGGAATAATGATTTTTAGGAAATTTTGGCTATTACTATTGCCCAGTTTTTGGTTCTCCCAAAGTTCACATCAATGGGATATTTCTTTTTAGAGGGACTAGCAGACCAAAAGTTAAGTCAGTGATTCTCAGACTTTGGTATGCATCAGAATCGCCTGAGGCACTATATATTAAACAACACTGAAGACCTGACTTTTTGACTTGGGATGGGGCCTCTGCTTAGTTCTCCAGGTGATTGTGACTCCAATAGAGTTTGAGATCCACAGGGTTAAGATAAATTTAAGGGAAGAAAATCAGTTATTGGCAGATTTGAGATATGTGTGTGATCTCCACAGACTAATGTTTTACACAGGCTCAGAGTAAATTTGTATTATTCAAAAATTTATCAATTGTTTGGGGGACTTCTGAGGGACACATTAAAAGCCACATGTTAATTGGGTTTTATTAAATCCAATGAATCCATCCATATTTATTTAAAAATAGTGTTCTGAGCATTATCTAGGATACACTACACACAGTATTAGAAGTATTTTTTTTTTAAGAAAAGGGGATTCTAGAAATAATATCTTGTTATTCTCATGAAGTGTGAACACTCTGCTCTTTAATTGAGCTCAGCTAACATCTGGCTTTTAACACTTCATATTCTAGACACCAAGATAATTAACCAATTTAATCCATCAATTGTGATGCAAATTAATTTAAATAAGAAATTAACTGGATAGGGACATGTGAACTGCTACTGAAGGTAGCACATTAATTTGTGTGTCTCAAGGGAGTTTAGACACAAATGAATGTGAGAACCATCACTTTAATGGCTTTGAATGACACAACACGGGTCTAAAGAGTCTTTTAAAAAAAGAAATAAATGTAAATCTCATTAACATAATTGCCTGCATCATATCTCTGGAAATTTCACTGAAGATGATAGTAAGTAAGTCTGTCCACCAAAACAGGGGAATTATATTAAAATATTCATGCATTTCAGGACATAATAGCAAGCCTTTACTTTGGTAAAGAGCTAAGGCAAAGGAAATAGGATTATGATAAAATGATCAGAAAGGATGAGAGAAGTAAGCTGGAGTTTCACGGTGCTCATTATAAGCGAGTTCAGCTTGCATTTAAAGGCTATTGAAGTCAAGTCTGGTGACGCATGCCTGTAATCCCAGTGACTTGGGAGGCTGAGGCAGGAGGACTGCAAGTTCAAAGCCAGTCTCAGCAACTTAATAAGGCCTTGAGCAACTTAGCGATCTCAAAATAAAAAGTAAAAAAGAGTTGAGGATGTGGCTCAGTGGTTAAGCACCCCTGGGTTCAATCCCCAGTACAAAAAAAAGAGCCATTGATATTAGGTACTGTGATCCCAGATCATATTAGGGGGATATGCACATAATATGCTTTGCAAACCCAGGCGACATGTTGAATTATCATGGTTTAGCATCAGACTATTCAATATGACATTTTGAAGTTTCATTAAAATGTTTTGCTCCAACTGGGAATGTTGAGTCTTGGATGATCTCTCAGACTATGTACATATCAACTGATTTTTATTTTCATAGCCATGTTGGTCAGGAGACTAAAATCTGGCTGAGCATCTCCTATGGGCCAGGTACTGTGTTAGGCACTCTTCTTCATCTTCACAAACACTAGGGATGTCCATAGGAATATAGGGCTTGATTGACAACCTAAAATTCAGGTAAGTGCCTCATTAGCTCTTATCTTTTGTGCTGTTAACAGACATGTTGTTATTACGGACCTTATTTAATTTGCTAATTAAATAAGCAGGTGACCTATTAATAACCACTGATTAGTACTTTGAAAGTTCTCTAGAAATGATACTCATCGCCACATTTAATTATCACATTACTCACTAACAGCTCTCCCTGTGTTTCCTTTCAATCCTACAATCCATTGTCCACAGAGCAGCCAGAAGGAGCTTTTAAAAGTATAAATCAGAGTATATTTCTCTGCTGCTTAAAATCTTCTGATGACTTCCCATCAATTTTGGAATAAAGTTCTCAGGGCCTACTGAGCCTGGCCCTCCAGGCTCTGGGCTATCCCTGCCCCTCCTGTTCAGCCATGTCAGGCTGAACTCCTCTTCCATGGCTCTGTCCCTGGTTCTTTACCCTCCGGCTGCAGGGGCATCCAACTTGGGAAGCTCATTCCCACCAGAGTCTTTGCAGAAGCTCTTTCCTAGAAGCCTGAGTGCCCCCTTTCATATGTAACTAGCTTCCCATAGTGTGGTTTCAGTGAGACCTTTCCTGCCCAGTTCCCCAACCATTTTCTGTAGATCCTCTTACTTTATGTTCTCTAAAAGGCTCATTACCAACTTCCTTGTCTGCCTTCACTGGAAATGCAAGCACAGTGGAATAGGGACCAGCTCTGTCATGGTCATTGCTATGTGTCTAGCACTGGGAAGAGAACCTTACACATGGTAGGTGCTTGACAGGCTTAATTCTTATCCCTATTTCACATGAGTGGAAAGAAACTAAGTTTAGAAAGTGACATTCACAACCTAGACTCAAACCCAGGTCTGTGATTCCATAACCTGACCTCCCAGAGTTGAGTTAAATTTGTTTGTAGTTGCCAAGATTATAAGCTTCGCTGTAGACTACAGGTCTTTTGACAAAGCCCTTTTATTTTTTGGGTAGCCTTGAAGAGATTTATTACAGGGGCAACAAAAAGAAAAAGACTTGCTTCTGGAAATCTGGAGATGTGAGTTTTCTGATAGAGCATTAATCTCCAGGATATATAGAAGAACTCAAAAAACTTAACACCAAACCAAACCAAACCAAACAAATAACCCAATCAATAACTGGGCTAAGGAACTGAACAGGTACTTCACAGAAGAAGAGATAAAATTGATCAACAAATATAAGAAAAAAATGTTCAACGTCTTTAGCAATTAGAGAAATACAAATCAAAACTACTCTAAGGTTTCACTTCACCCCAGTTAGAATGGCAGTTATCAAGAATACAAACAACAATAAATGTTGGTAAGGATGTGGGGAAAAAGGTACACTCATACATTGATGGTAGAAATGCAAATTGGTGCAATCATCATGGAAAGCAGTATGGAGATTCCTCAGAAAACTTGGAATGGAACCACCATTTGACCCAGATATTCCATTTCTCGGTTTATACACAAAGAACTTAAAACCAGCACTATAGTGATGCAGCCACATCAATGATTATAGCAGCTCACTTCACAATAGCTAAACTATGGAACCAACCTAGGTGCCTTCCCACAGATGAATGGATATAAAAAATGTGATACATATACATATAATATATGTATATTATATATGTATATGATGGAATATTATTCAGCCTTAAAGAATGAAATTATGGCATTTGCGGGTTAATGGATGGAGCTGGAGAATACCAAGCTAAACAAAATAAGCCAATCCACAAAACCAAAGGCTGAATGTTTTCTCTGATATGCAGATGCTAATTCACAATAGCGTGGGGGCACTAGGGAAGAAGACACTTACTTTAGATCAGGTAGAGGGGAGTGAAGGGAGGGAAGGTGGTGTGAGGGTAGGAAGGATAGAATGAATCAGACATAATGATCCCATACACATATATAACTCTAATACTGGTGGGGTTTTACATCATGTATAACCAGAAGAATGAGAAGTTATACTCCATTATACATGATGTATCAAAATGCATTCTACTGTCATGTATAACTAATTAAAACAAATAAAAAAATTTTAAAAATAGGGGAATATATTATTTTTTTTTTTTGGTACCAGGATTTGACCTGGGGCACTTAACCACTGAGTCACATCCTAAGCCCTTTATTTTTTAGTATTTTATTTAGAAACAGGGTCTCACCGAGTTGCTTAGGGCCTTGCTAAATTGCTGAGGCTGGTTTTGAACTTGTGATCCTCTTGCTTCAGCCTCCACAGTCACTGGGGATTACAGGTGTGTACCACCGTGCCCGGCTATACTATTGTTTTGATAATTAAATAGGTTAATACATAACAGGTCTTGCATTCATTAAGAATATGCTTTTTCATTTATGCTTCCAAATTACTTCTCCTTCTCTTGTCTCTCACTTTAAACTCAAGTCTCCTCTAAATATGGCTTTTTTCAAAAAATTATTCATTCTAATTAGTTGTACATGAAAGCAGAATGCATTTCTATTCATTGTACACAAATGGAGCACAAATTTTCATTTCTCTGGTTGTACATGATATAAATTCATACCATTTGTGCAATCATACATGTATCTAAGGTAATGATGTCCATCTTATTCCACCATCTTTTCCACCCCCTGCCCCCTCCCCTTCCCTTCCCTCACTCTCCTCTGCCCAATCCAAAGTTACTCCATTCTTCCCTTAACCCCTTCCCTCATTATGAATCAGCATCCACATATCAGAGAAAACATTTGGTCTTTGGTTTTTTTTGGGATTGGCTTATTTTGCTTAGTGTGATATTCTCTAGCTCCATCCGTTTACCTGCAAATGCCATAATTTTATTCTCCTTTAAGGCTGAGTAATATTCCATTGTGTATATATACCACAGTTACTTGATCCACTCATCTTATGAAGGGCATCTAGGTTGGTTCCACAGTTTCACTATTATGAAGTGAGCTGCTATAAACATTGATGTGGCTGTACCACTGTAATATGCTGGTTTTAAGTCCTTTGGGTAGACCACTGTAATATGCTGGTTTTAAGTCCTTTGGGTAGACCAAGGAGTAGGATAGCTGGTTCCATTCCAAGTTTTTTAAGGAATCACCATACTGCTTTCTAGAGTAGTTGCACCAATTTGTAGTTCCACCAGCAATGAATGAGTATCTCAAGAATCAATAAATGGGATGGATTCAAACTAAAAAGCTCCTTCTCAGCAAGGGAAATGATCAATAATGTGAAGCAAGAGCCTACAGAGCAGGAGAAAATCTTCACACACCTCTGAGCACTAATCTCCAGGATAGATGAAGCACTCAAAAAACACCAAAAAAACAAATAACCTAATCAACAAATGGGCTAAGGAACTGAGCAGACTCTTCACAGAAGAACATATACACTCAACAAATATTTGAAAAAAATGTTCAACATCTCTAGTAATTAGAGAAATGCAAATCAAAACTACTCTAAGATTTCATCTCACTCCAGTCAGATTGACAATGATCAAGAATACAAGCAACAATAAGTGTTGGTGAGGATGCGGGAGGGAAGGTAAACAAGGCTTTTAAAGAGCATCCTTGAAAGGAAGGAGTTTGGTAAAGGACCTCATGCCTCTGTGTTAATGGCTGGGGACCCCAGAAAGCTACCTCCCAGCAGAGGCTGTGTTTTAAAGAGCATGCCTGGAAAGGGTTGGGCTATGGCCCAGTGAATGAGTCTCTAATGGTGCTTCCTAGCTATCGGGAAAGGCTGGGAAGAGGGATTTTGGTGAAATAGGCATTTCCTTTAAGGTTGGCCTTGACCATCATCACACCTGTCTTGATTAACTTGGTGGCTAAAATACATAATAATGTATTTTAATACATAATAATCATAATAATGAAAAGTGTGGTCCTTCATTAGCTTTCTAGTTTATTGTTTAAACTTTTCTGAAGCAATCTGCCCATCCTCCAAACTTCCATAATGCTGTGCACATATCTCCTCCTCTCCATGAGCTACCTTACACCTTGTGCTACAACCGTTTACATACGAGTCTATGATTCCCTTATTTGTGTTTCTGTGATACAGTGCCTAGCACAATATCCCAGATTAATATTTATTATGGCCCAATGATCCAGAACTTTGCAAAACAAAAATTATTCCCCAGGCACAGACTCTGTTTTCTTATTCAAAAGTCACTGGTTTATCCCAAGGAGGACTCATCACCATGGGTGATTCAATGCATCTTTTCTACCATGGACAGTGTGTCCTCCCAGAGCTGCTGATGAAAATGAAAACGGTTGTTCTTTCTAGAAGCAGGAGAGGATAGTGGGTAAGAACATGCGCTCTGCTGTTCAAGGTTGGAATTCTGGCTTCACCATATACTAGTTGTGGTTTGGGGCAAATGACCTCTTTGAATCTCTCTCCTGAATATCCTTATAATTTGCCATGCCTCTTCTGTAAGGCAGGGACCTCCCACCCTCCTTGTATTACATCCATGATACACACACTTCTCCCTTCTTACTGGACTCTGAGTTTGTCATCTCAATCGCCAGTTCTATGCACAAGGTTTTAACATGACAGCATCTCAAAAAATATTTGGAAAGAATTGAACAAATAAAGACAGATCTATGTGGCCCTGAGACAGAGTGGAGCACATATAATCTTTAACCTATCCAGGAATTTCTACTCATTGAGCCATAATATTCTCCATGTAAGATAGAGTCATCCAAACTGGTTAGCACCAGAGTTCTGCAACTGGAGGCAGCTTGGCCAGGCATCAGTGCTGTGCACAGCCTCAGACACGTTCTGTGAGCCAAGCAGATGTTTCTGTCCTTCCTGGTCCCTAGCCTGGTGAGCCAATCATCTTTACTCTGGCATCTACATCCGATGAACATTCTGCCTAAACCACAGGCTTAGCTCATTGTTTGCTGCCCAGACATGTGTCTGGTGAGAAGTTCCATAAAAAATGCCAGAGCAAGTATGCTGGCATCCCCACACCCTCCTCCCAGGACCCCTGAGAGGCTGGCTTCTTCCTGTTAAGTCTACTGACATCTGGGATGGGGAGGGCTGGTCCCCAGGGGGCAGGTGGCTGGTTTGTGTTTCCCAGTGCCTTTGGATCCAATCAAGGTGGCACTGGCTGACCTGGGAACCATCAATGGGAGCCCAAAGCTGTAGCACCTGGCTCTCCGAGACTGTTAATCACTAGGGTCTCTGCAGGGGAGTGCTGCCCTCTCATAGATGCCATGAGACTCAGCAATTTAAAATATTAAGGCAAGGGAGGGGAGACTTCTTCAAACTAGAGAAAAGTCAACTTACTACCTATTTTTAAAGGGAACTCACTATATTACTTTCAATATTTGTGTTGGAAGGGCTGCATAGCTTTCCTGAGTCTCATTAGTAAACTGTGGGAGAAGGTACCTCACAGTGATGGGGTGAAGATTACAGGAACCTCTGTAGGCCTGGCACTGAGGTGAGGTACGGGAAGTGCATTGTGTGTCCCTTTTCTCTTTCGCTATTGATACTTACGCAGCTCAAATCCACAATTCTCACCTGTAGGATCCATCCCCATGCTCCTTTTCAACCTATAAAAACATTCTGAACCTTCCCAGCTCAGTTCCAACTCTACCCCTGCAACCCTCCCCTATTATTCTAGTCTGTGAGAAGTTCCCTTTTCTTTGAAGAACATTAATGATTTCTTGTAATAGCATGCCACCATGTATTGTTTCTAAGATCTTATTGGTGTGTGTTAGTATTCCCAGTATGGAGACTCAGGCCTTCAGGTTAAGACCACACACTGCTTTGGTTTCCATAATTGAAACCTGCAAAATGGAAGGGAATGTTCTGGCCATCTTGGGGGCATTGTGGGGACACGGGTCCCAGCTGGGAAGAAGGCCTTTCAGGCTACTGGTTTCTAAAGGGCTCAGCAGTAGGAAGGTTGAGAAGGAAGGAAATCAAAATTGTTGTTGTATACAAGGTGCTATAATAATAATGCTAATGATAACAGCTAAAATTTCTTGAGTTCTTACTCTAAGCCAGTCTATAGACTAGGCACCATAAATAAAAAAAAAATACCATTCATTAAGCACTTATTGCATGCCAGGTAGCATCCTAAGTACACTGCTTCATCTAACTTGAACAACTAAACCAAGAAATAGGTATTGTTTCTGTCATCTCAACCACCGAGGATATGAGGCTGTCTGGGAGGAGTTAGCTGACTCCTGCATTTCCACTCAGTGTGTGGCAAGGTGCTGTAATGATTAGTTCACCTGTTTAGATTTGTGAGCTCCTGCTGGCTGGGACCTTGGTCTGCTTGGTTTTGGGCCCTTGCATTTGAGGCAGGGCCTGAAGCATTAATGAGTGCTCATTGCCTCAGAGGGGCTCAAATTAAACTTAACATCTTTCCACATTCCCTTCCTCTCCTTCACAGCCTTGTGGGAAATAAAGTTGGGGAGAGAATCCCTGCCCTGATCCTGACCTTATGCTTCTTCTGTCCTCCTGCTGTTCAGTTGAGCACCTTTTCTTACCATCTGCCCTTGACACCCCTACCATTTTCCCCAAGTTTCTCTTCTTTCACTTCTTCCCCTTTCCAACTACTGAGTGGTGGTGAATATTTCAAGATCTAGAGCAGAAGTTTCTAAAGAAAGATGACAAGCATTTGGAAAAAAGATAATAAAATTCTACTTATGTCTAATTGAAAAATTAAAAAGAGGTTAAGCTTTATTGTATGTGTGCAAGTACAAAATGAATGAATGGATTGAATGCTGGCAGGAGCATTCTAGTCAAGAATTCTAATCATCTGAAGAATAACTCTGCGGCTTCACTCCTGAGACTTTATCAATGAAGGTCTACTGCTATTCAGCCTTTGTCCAGTTATATGAAATGCCTCCTCAGAAATGGCTTATGTGTGCAAAGTCTTGTAATACTAGCCTCTCTATTCAGGTAGACTGCCTTCAATTGCTATATAGTTTTGTTTTTCTTTTCTTGAGCACCTGCCTATTAATTTTCCCACTTGTTGAGACTAGACTTCTCTGTCCCTGAATGCAGGGAATTTAGGTTTACTATCACAGAGGATTTCTCCTATTTCATTGGCAGGGATTCTCAGGCCATTAAGTGAGTGAGAGTTGGGGGCCGCTAAGAGACAAACAAATCTTTTCCTTATCTGGCTGCTCCCGCTTCTCTGGTTTTCCTGTATATTCCATTAGGCAATCACTATCCTTGTGCACAACGATCATCATAGACAGAAACCTCAAATCATTATCCTGAAACCAGAAACTAGAACAATCATCTCTTGATAATGAGAAAAAAACACTAAAAAATTGTGAAAGTGTTTGAAAAATTTAAATTGAATGCACATTAATCCATTTTAATGTTTAGCCTGAAACAAAGTTAAAAAGTGAAACAATATAACATTCGCAAAGACACAGGAAATCCCACTCATCTGTGTGAAAACAAGACGATGACTTAGGTTCACGAGTCATGTCTCACATTTATTTAATGGTTCAAGAAATAGCTGATGCCTGGAGCCTGAACCAGCAGCTTCAAGGATGAAGAAGGTACTTTCTGGAGGACACAATGGGAACCTCTCCTAGGAGCAATCATTTGGTTTCCCATAATTCCTACTGGGTTTAATCAGAATTCTCAGGTTAGATGACTCAAACTTGAGGTAATTACTCTAAAGGCCACAGAGATTCCATTTAGAGATTAGAAAAGCTACAGCTGTTGCAGAAACATTCATATTAAAGAGCCACAAATGCACGTAAAAGGGAGCAGATGTTTACTGCCAGGATTATATTTCTCCTGTGCAGAAGTTCAGAGCATTATGTGTATTCTTGCTGCCAGTTTGAACACACATTTTTTGGAAAAAAAAAAAAAAAAAAAAGGTAAGACTGACCCTATTTTATGCTCCCAGACATGAAATACCCCTCTCCAAAGCAGGAAATATGTGTGAATTTTTTCTAACTTTGAAATTAGGACTGGCATAGAATTTGTATATAAAGAATAAACTTTGAGATTCATAATTTCTCAAATAAAAGGCAAAATATGAATCAGGTAATCAGATCAATTTCATGCATCGGATTGTAAAGTTCCTTTTTCATTACTTGGCAGCAAAACATAGATTCTTTCAATATATTCCAGCCACAGATGAACAAAATGTATAAAAATATATGTGGTATTATTAGCCTATCAAGTAGATCTATACGTTGTTCCTCCTCTGGGTTTTCATAGAACCTATCATCTTCCATCTTTTTGGAAAAACAAAACAAACACATCAAAAACCTAGGATCAAGGTCACTGAAGATATTCCCTTCATTTCAATCTGGAAAAATTTGGCTTTCTTTTTGTTCGGGAGCAAAGATTCTGCCACATTAAGAATATCTGCCTTATATTTGTTGGTGATAGCAGGGAAGGCCTGTTGATATGAGGCCTCCATGAGAGTAAGGCCTTTTGGGAAGTTTAAAGACCGCCCCCAATACTACTGAATACACCCAAAACTTATTAACTGGGCCCTCGTGGAATGATATCTGCAGGGTATCCAGTGTTCCCCTGGGCGGGTCTGGTTTAGCATCTGCACCTCACACATCTTGTCCCAACAGCAGAAACAGAGGGAAGAATTGCCCTGACTTCTACAGACCCATCCTGTGGAAGACAATTTGATGCTAAAGATGGGTCCCACTGTGTGGTGACAGCAATTCTTCGATATTTTCACAGAGCAGGAAAATGAAGTTGGACTTCTAGTCTTTGGCTTATCCTCTTGGCTGTTAAACCTTTCAATTACTTAAACTAGAGTTGGTGAGCCTGGGGCTGGGGAGTGAGTTCCTGCAGGCCTGCCCCCACTAACCTGCTCTCCCCCAGCTAGGGCCAGGTGTGCCTCAAGCACCCTCCATCTTCAAATGATTCTAAATATCTAAACCTATGTCACCCCAAGGGTCATTGGAAGACTTGTCCCATCAGCATCACCTGGGGGCTTGTTAGCAAGGTAGAGTTTCTGGTCCCAGAATTGGTGAGTCAGAGGCTGCATTGGAACAAGCTACCCTAGGTGATTCACATGCACACTGATGTTTGAGACACTATGTTCCAGGGTGACAGTCTACATAGAAAGTAGATAGAATTTGTGACATGTGTGGTCACTCATTGTACACTTTGGTGGGATTTAGTATTTACTACATAGAGATTAGATCTATGATTTTCCTACTCAGGAAATTGGGGTGGTGGTGGTATTTGATGGATTATAGTTAGGGAAATGATACGTCAGAAACTAAAAGGAAAAACTTTTAATGTCTTTATTTCTTAAAGAGTTGATAAATTTGGTTCATGAAATGGACAAATCTAAACACTGAGATTTCTGATTATAATTTCATCTTTTCTTTTTTCTGGCAGGCATTCCTTTCTAGAGGCATCCAACAAAATAATAAAAGCACATATATAGCACGATTACTACATGCCAGGCATCTATTCTGAGTATGTTGCATTTAATCTGCAAAAGGACCCTCTGAGGTAGATTGTTTCATAAGAAGATACTGGGGCACAGAGAGGTTAAATAATTGCTTAAGGTCTCAGTGGATAAATGGCAAGGTCAAGATTCAAACCCAAGTTGGTCTAGCCAACCACACTACACCTCTGCTTCTTTGTGGGACCCCAATACCCAATGACTTAGATAATCGCATAGGCAAAAATTAAATTTGATGGACTACAACATGTATTTAGAAATCTGAAATGGAGAAAATAAGGCCCAGAGAAGTTACGTTCTTGCTCAAAGCCACCCAGAGGGGCAAGAGCTGGGCAGGGTCTTCTGATTTGTGGTCTCGTGATCTTTTAGTTGAAAGCATATGTTTTATGGGTATACAACAAGGATTTATTGCTCAATGTTAATGTTGTTTCAAATTCTGACATTTCCACTCTATACCTCAAACACTGAGTTGTTTTTCTAATTAAAACTCCTCTTCCTTCCAGTAAACTCACCAAACGAGAGACAGCTGTGCGCAGAGGGATTCTGTGTCCCAAACTGGCTGCTGCTGTTGCTGCTGCTGCTGCTGCTGCTGATGATGATGATGATTTTTAAGGTTAGTGTTGGCTCTGCCTTTAAGTGGCCAACAAACTTGGGAAGACAACAGCAAAACAGCCAAGATAACAAAGCCCTGATTTGTTTCTCAGCTGCCCATCTGGAAGGTTAAAAGGTCACTAAATAATTTAGAACTGATGGAAAGGTTGATTTCATTTTGTGTTTGGGATACTGAGAGGGCCAAGCATGGACAGACAGGGTGAACACTGAGCTTCATCACTCACGATGGTAACGCCGTGAGGCAGATGCTGCCCTGATCTCCACTTACAAGGGAGAAGACCTTGGTTGAGAAGGCTGAAGGTGCAGCCCCAGGTCACAGACAGTCCTGGGGGGCTGCTTTCCTAACCCCCTGGGACACTCTGCAGGTGAGGTGACTGCAGTCCAGAGAAGGGAAGCATTTGCCACAGTCTCAGAGCTAGCTGAGGGGCAGAGTTGTGTCTGGAAACTTCCTCAAGGTGGCCCTGAGGCCTGATGGCCGATGGGAACTTCCTGAGGATGAGCTACCTCTTAGCTAGAATATGGCTTTGAGAGGTTCACCTATTTCCTCAGGAAATGGCACTTCAGAAAGAAAACTCTCTTCTGAAAAAGGACAGCATCAAGGGCCCATTTCTTTAGATATGTATTCAAGACATTTTGTCCAAATGAACAGTCTGGTCTGATTTCACCCAGGGAACAAGACGCATGATGAGAACATTGATGCTTAGGAACTTGAAAGGCATGATTTGGAGAGGGGAAGGGGATGTGGGGGAAAGTCAGAGCTTAAGATACCAACATTTTCCCAGCTTTATGAAATTCTGGCCTGAGATCTTTTCTGAACAAATAGTAACCCAAAGAAGGAAAAACATTGTGCTGCCAATAATGATCCTGTTTGTTCTGGAACTTGTCTACTGATGACAGCTTCTGCACAAAGAACCAAGCTACCCCGATGGCCTTGTCCCAGTGCCTTCTGAGCTCCCTGTGGCAGGCCCCCTTCCACGGTTTTCATCTCTGTATTCATTCAGGATGCTGTGCCAGTGAAGGTGCAGCCACTGATTCAAACTTCTTGCACCAGGCAGGATGGGCAGCTGACTTCCTGGAGGCCCCACCTACAACCGTGTCAAGTCTAGGGATGAATTTGCCTGCAAGGATGAGAAAAGGGGAAGGAGAAAGGAGCTGCCCAAATGGGAAGCCTCTTGGGAAGAAAAATTCCATTTCTGCACATTACCTCTAATAGGAGGCTTATTCAATGACATCATGTATCTATCTGCTCAAAAGGACATAAAGAAACCTTAGTTACCATGCACACCAAGGGGCCCTCCTGGGCTGGCAGTCCTCACCCAGGTTTTTTGACTTACTGGGGATAGTTGGCAATGTTTGGTGATATTCTGGTGGTCCTTACTTGAAGGACATGTTTGTGTGCTGTGAGTGTCCAGTGGTATCGATCAGGGAAGTTGAGCCCCTCTGCCCCAGGTGAAGCTGTTAGATGAGTTTCTCATGGTTCAAAGTTTTCTTCCTCTGACCTTCAGCTGCCTGGTGCTGGAGACCCTTGTCTATACCTACTATCATTGTCTCCTCCCCACCAATTAGTGTGACTGATTTCAGGAGGGAGCATCTGATTGAATTATTACATGCAATAGTGTGTACAACTGATAGTTTCAGTATTACCAGGAACACCTATATTTTAAGGGACTCACTAGTTAGATTCTAAAGTCAGCTCCAACCAATGGAATTTTTAGCCATAGCGTTAAAATATGAGGAACACTTTTTTTTTTTTGGTAGATGAGAAGGACAGTGGAATTTCCAAAGCAACACATTTTATGAAGTCATAATATACATAAGCACATCTGAGACATGGTGCCAGTGGAATATCATCATGAACGCTTTTCTTACAAGCAATGATTTGCACTTGGCATTGATCACAATTACATTCTAGCGAGGGAAGAAATACATGAAACTTTCTGTGCCCTACATATGAGGCCTTATTTTCATTTTTCTGCACTGCTAATATTGACTTGGAGGCTTTGAGGGGATAGGACTCGTTTGGTAGGTGTCTGAATGTCTTGTTGCCATTAATTTCAGCCTCTTCTCTTAACGCTGTGGGACTATATTTGGGTGACAGGCCATGTAGGCTTGTACCTAAAGCAAGTGAAGCAGACCAGACTTGAGCAAACCCATTAGCAAGGATGAACTGTGAAGTAATTTCTTCTCATTTTAAGGCTTAGAAATGGAAGAGATTGCTCTTTATGCCAGCTCATGAAATGCAAAGCAAAGGGATCCTACCTTGACTAACCCATGCTGAGGTGACTTCATGGATCGTGTCACCTTGTCTTCCAGACTGTTTTTCTGACCACAGCTAGGAATATGTATGGCAAACTGAGGTGTGGCAGTATTCTATCGCCAGTTTCAGAGGCAAAGTAACTAGCTCAGTTGGTCCTGGTAAATGGAATAGTACAACTCAGACAACAGTGGGGGCTAAAAAGGACCTTAAGACCTCACAGTCCAACCACTTCATTTATAGAAAAAGCAGTTGAGGTCCAAAAAGGTGGCATGATCAAGGCTACTTGAAAAATTACAAGCAGACCACACCTTGATCGCCCTACATATGTGCCATCTCCCAGCAAAATGCTCCACCAGCAGCTCCCATGAATCACAGGAAGAGCTGAGCACAGTCTAGATTGAGCCTGGGTGAAGGCAGCCCTCACCCAGAGGAAGCAATTTCCTTGTTTCTGGAACTAGCAGCCCTTGTCTTCTGTATTTCCAATTTGTCCTCAGAATTAAGGCAGTGGTTGATTAGTTAGGATCAAATAGTATTCCTTATGATAGTATAACTGTCAGACTTTCTAAGCCAGTGTGCAACAGAAGTGGCAAACAGTGGCATTCTAGAAGGGGGGTGGGCACCTGGCAATGGGTCATGCCATGAACATTGGGATTGGATGACATAGGGGAAGACCAGACTCAGCCGGAGGAGAGGGAAAGAAGAATAGAAGAACTGATTAGGAAGTGTGTTTGATGAAATTGTCAATGGAATGAGCCAAGCAGCCACAGGTCCAGGAGCCCCAAACTCTAGCCAATCTAAGTTTTGTCCTCTTGGCCAGTGCACATGAAGATCAAAGGCCTTTATTCAACTGATTGGTGGTTCATGGAAAGTTTTTGTGTTAGGGCTTGACAGGGTCAGGAAGCAAAGAACATTCTTAATCTTCAAAATCTGGACTCTTACCCAGACCTCTATTAATTAAACATTCTAGGCACTGTGTACTTGGAAAAGCAAGCAAAACTACCATGGATACAGCTGCCCTTGCCTGAAAACAAAGATCAGCCAATTCTGGCACCTGTCAATATCTCCTGAATTCTCTCAAGAGAAGAGGCTCAGTAAGAACCACACACAAGAGATCTTTAGAAAATCCTTTCCTGGAAAAAAGGAACAATAAAATTAGAGGTACTGTGGAGGCAGGCTGGCAGCAAAGGCTACTGGAACCTTCAGTCATAGACCTCCAGTGGTGCCTTATGCACAAATACCCCAAGAGGATATTTAATATTAATGCATAATCCTCAAAGATCAGGCCTGAAAACTGGGACTAGAAGGTTCATGAAGAGTCAGACTCGTTTCTTCGTGGGCCAAGGAGTAAGATATTCAGAAAGTTGATGGCATATGATGAAGGGGAGTAGCCAATTCATGTGTTTGCAGCAAGGTAACAGGACAGCCGCATCTGCTCCCTTAAGCTTTCCTGACGGGGTGGTGTATTTGGCCTGCAGATAACATGGTGGTAGGCCATGATGATGGCATCATCCATCAGTATTGGAGGCTCACTGGGTTCCAGCCATGGTGTTGGACACATTCTCTTATTTCTTTAGATCCCCAAACTAATACTGAGATACATAACAATCATCCCCATTTCACAGATGAAGAAACTGAGTATTAAGAAAGGGGAAGCAACTTGCCCAAGGTTACAGCTGAAGAGACAAAGTCACTTTGGACCCTGGGTGGATTCAACTGCAGGCTTTTCCTCTTAAGCCCTCTGTTGCATTTGGGGGGGCCAGCATGGTTGGGGGCATTAAAAATGGCTAGTGCATGGCTAGGTGGAGTAAAAATGGTCCATGCTTTCCTGGTTTGAAGGTGCAGCATCCTCTTTGTTTTCACCCCTTCCTTCCATTCTATTCTGCATGTAACTACAAAGATCAAAGGAGAATAGAGAGAAATAAAAGAGCTTCAGGGAAAGAATGAATCAAGAGAGTAGAAGTCACATCAATATTTATAGCAGCTCAATTCACAATAGCTAAACTACAGAACCAACCTAGATGCCCTTCAACAGAGGAATGGATAAAGAAAATGTCATATATATGTATATATTTATAATGTAATATTACTCAGCTTTAAAGAAAAATGAAATTCTGGCATTTGCTGGTAAATGGACAGAGTTAGAGAATATCATGCTAAGTGAAATAAGCCAAACCCAAAAAACCAAAGCTGAATGTCTTCTCTGATATGTAGATACTGATTCACAGTAAGGGGTAGGGGAGAGAAAGAGTAGAGTTACTTTATATTAGGTAGAGGGGAGTGAAGGGAGGGGAAAGGGCATGGGGGAAGGAATGATAGTAGAGTGAACCAGACATTATTACCTCATGTACATGTATGACTGCATGACCGATGTGATCCTGTAATATATATAATCAGAAAAATGAGAGATTATATTCTATTTATGGTTTATCAAAATGTATAAATCCATTCTACTGTCATGTACAACTAATTAGAATAAAATTAAAAAGTTTTAAAAAAGAGAGTAGAACATAGGCAGAATATGAAGCAAAACAAGCACAGAGTTCCTCTGCCCTGTTTGGAAATCATAGGAAGCAATAAAGCAAGAGTTGAGAATTAAGGAGGAGTCAAGAAGACCTGAAGAGAGGCTGGGATGCAGCCCATCCACCTTCCTCCTCCTGCATTTCCTGGAGGGCCTTGTACGCTCTTCCTGACCTGTCAGAGGGCAGGGGGAGCCATTGCAGTCTCAGTGTCCTTCTGGCCCCTAGGAAGTTGCTCACCATCTCTGAAGACTGTCTTCCTCTGACCTGCCATGTAAAGGCCACCAGTCTTGAAGAGGGCTCTCTGGTTTGATATTTCTCTAGGATGAGCAAGTATTTCTTTGCAGCTTAAATCGTTGTTTCAAGTCCTTGCAAGTTAAACATCCTTCACAGACACAAATAAGTATTTCTCATCCTGTCAATCTGATTTCAAACAATAGGAGCAACTGAAACATCTTCCACTTGACCATCTTACAAGGACGCCATTATTGACTACTTTATTCGATGTGGAATTTCAGTGGATAGACCTATCTTTATAGCCCAGCTGCATAGGGCTGAAAAGAAAAAAATAAAATAAAGAGGAAGAGGTACTGTCCAGGGCCAGGAAGTGGGGCAGCAGGAAGCGAGAGCACCAACATTTATAGAGTCCCTGCTGGTGGTAACAACTGAATGCCCCTCAATTATTGATCTAGGCTCTGTGCCTTTTGCCCCATCTCTGCCCTTTCCCCACAGGGTACCACAGGCCCTAGAGGTGCTCAGTAAATGTCTCCTGAATGATTTCAGTGGATTCTCACCACAACTCTAGGATGCTTTCTGTCCCTCCCCTTTACAATCAGGAAATCAAGACTCTGAAAGCTTAAGTAATTTGCTCAAAGTTGCAAGGTCAGTAAGTGGCAAACAAAGGGTTTGAACACAAAGACACATGACTCCGAAGTCCATGTTCTTTTCAGGACACCATGTCAATCAACTCCAGAAACAACTCTAGTTCTTTCTAAAGGAGGGCAAAATAGACCACCTCAGCCCTGCCTAGAGATGCTGATAGTGCCTGGGGGAGGGTCTGATGACTGAAACAGATATTTTTAAAATAAAAATGATGACTTCATTATAAAACCCAAGCTCCCTTGCTGAACTTGGCTCCATAATATTATCACATATTTGAACAGCTCCTTGTGACATAGATTCATAACCAAAGCCTGTGTGCTCCGTCACTCTCCAGCACACAGCTAGCCTGCATCTCCCAGCCTCCCCTGCAGCGAAACATGGTCATGTGACCAGTTCTAGCCAGTAGAAGGAAAGCATTGAGCCTGGCCTCCTATATGTACCCTTTCATTTTCTTTCTCCCTCCTGTTGAATGAAGAAAATTCTGAAGCCCAAGAAGCGGATGGGGATGCAAGAAGGAAGGAAGGAGCCTAGGTCCCCAAATGACGTTGACAAATGTCACTTGGCAATCAAGAATGTGTGGCACTGGGTCTTATGAGTTAGAAATGAAATTGTTGTACGACATCACTGAGATTTGATGCAGCAGAGAGCATCATTTTACTCATAGATGCTATGTAATCCCAGGTAGCTTTCCTCTCCATTATATCATTAAATGTTTTACAAATCCCATCAGAGTCAACAGAAGCTCAAGGGAGAAGTGTGAAGAATAACCTACGAGAGCCAACCATGTGGTCACAGCTGTGTGAGCATGTGCACCCAGTTTTAAGTTCATGGGCTTAAGTTTCTATACCTTTAACTTCTGGATGTTGGGCTATATGACCTCTAAGATTCCCTTCAATCCTAAACTTCCCTAAGTCTTCTTGGATGTTAAAAAACATGTATGGATATGTTCAGAATCTGTAGTCTCTTGATTGTGAGCTCCTGAAATTTAGGGACTGGTTCCTCAGTTATGTTTACATGCCCAGTATCCAATGTCTTAGATGCTCAAGTGATGTTATATTTAATTTGAATTTTCCATTGAAAACTCAAAAGAATTTACTAAAGTTCTAATTTGGACCAAATAATTTCTTGATCTAATCAAATGATTAGATCCTGGTATCCAAAGATTGAAATTCTCATGAATATTTTCATTATGCATTACTGAGTATGATAGGCTACTTCATATTCATCTACATAAATTTAATGTTTGATTTTATAATACTGAAAGATTTTGATTAAAGGTAATGCCAGCTGTAATTGATATTCTGATGGCTCATTTGTATTTCTTTTTATTTTTTATTTTTTATTTATTTATTTATTTTTGCGGTGCTGGGGATTGAACCCAGGGCCTTGTGCTTACAAGGCAAGCACTCTACCAACTGAGCTATATCCCCAGCCCTCATTTGTATTTCTACTTAACTAAATAAAGTAGGAGCATAATTCCTCCTTGGAGTTAAGAAATTTGGGATCCAAAAATATTCAGAATTTTCTCATTCAAATGGCTCTTGAGATCCATAGAATCAGAACTGGGGAAAAAGCCTGAGAGAAATTATATAATGATATGAAGCAGTTTAAGCCACTTTCATGAAAAATCCTATGCCTTCTGGCTTTTGAAAAAAATGTAGAAAATTTTCAACTTGTCTATGTAGCATGGGGAACAGTGGTCATTTCATCTTGCACATCGATGCCAGATTAGTCATTAAATATGTCTTTGATTGCAAAACACTGGGTGAATTCTATTACTTAACAAATGCTGTCTGGCAGGTAAAATGTTTAAAGCACAGAATTCAAGGGGCTGGTGAGCTGAGCGGTGGAATAACAAGAGGGTCTCGGCAGAAAAATATTGGGAACCACAATTTGACACTGTGAAAATTAAATTGAATTATGGGAAAAAAGTGATTTTTAAAAACTTCTAATTTATTGCTGGCAGTGGGGAGATGTATATTCCCTCCTGTTTTTCTGCTGTCACCTCCCATATGATGTGATTATAGCAGGCTAAGTCTTACATCCTGGGGTGTACTCAGCATCCAGCAAAACACTGTGGCTATTCTTTTGGATTTGGCTGCCCCAGGAACTGATGCCTATTAAAAAATTAAGTAATAACAACAGCAGCAAACATTTTGAGATGCTTCTTTTACCAGGTATTGCAGCAACAAAGAGACTGTATTGAAATTACTTCCTTTCCCATGAATTGTCTGCTTTGAATTTTTTGTTTAGATTACTACTGTGCTAGAAAAATCTTTTCATTAAATGATAAAGAAAAACTAAGCCATTTCCATCTCTCATGCTTTCTAGTAAAAGGCCTTGAGCTGTGTAGAAAATTCTTGCAGGAAACATTAAGGTGCTAAATTTGAAATGTGCCACTAAAAGACAATATGAATTACAGGGATGGGCTAAGCAAAGCTAAAAATATTTAACTTACCTGCAAAACAAGCTTCTTAGAAAATACAAACATCCAGATACACCTGGATTCCTTTCCCCCATTGTAGAACAGTAATTCTGTTGGCTATTTTCTTACCAATAAATGAGCAGTGAGTGCCTACTGGGCCCCAGGTTATCTCTCATCATGGCTATCCTACATAGATCCCTGGTGCAGAGACTTGGTGTTAAGTGACAACCTCACCACAGTCCTTTGAGAAAAGCTCAGAATTTTTACCATGGGGATTTAAAAAAGTTCCCCAAGTGAATGAAATGTGCAGTCTAGGCTGAAAATAGTAACCCTGTGGGTATTGCCCACTGAGACCTGCACTCTCTTGAGGACCTAACACAGAAATTAATTTATTAAAATTTTTTTTCTTAGAATGCCTAGTCTCATAACTGAAAGCACTGCACAACTCAAAACAACTCACAAAAGCAGCACGGACTAGCATTCTAAGGCTGTGCCTATAAAACCCCTTAAAAAGACTTTGTGAGACAGACACACACAAATTTCCCCATGGCTGCTCTGTTTCTTCCATGAGAAATGCTGCCCTTGGTAGTGCCCTCCCAAAAGACTTTCTGAATATTTGAACTAAAGAGGCCACCACTCAGCTGGGGACGGTGGCGCACGCCTGTAATCCCAGCAACTTGGGAGGCTGAGGCAGGAGGATTGTGAGTTCAAAGCCAGCCTCAACAACTTAGCAAGGCCCTAAGCAACTCAGTGAGACTCTGTCTCTAATAAAATACAAAATAGGGCTGGGATGTGGCTCAGTGGTGGAGTGCCCCTGGGTTCAATCCCTAGTACCAAAAAAACAAAACAAAACAAAACAAAACAAAACAAAACAAAACAAAACAAAAAAAAGA
>JAJEJO010004053.1:500085-511190 GCA_020662805.1 Glaucomys volans | reverse complement strand
GCTGAGGCAGGAGGATTGTGAGTTCAAAGCCAGCCTCAGCAACTTAGCGAGGCACTAAGCAACTCAGTGAGACTCTGTTTCTAATAAAATACAGAATAGGGCTGGGATGTGGCTCAGTGGTGGAGTGCCCCTGGGTTCAATCCCTAGTACCAAAAAACAAAACAAAACAAAACAAAACAAAAAAAAGAGGCTGCTACTCTGATGGGTGACTTAGATAAGTGAGATGCTGGTGCCATTGAATACATGCACAATTTCAGGAACCATGGGTCTGTCATTTATGGGAGAAAGTGACAACACACACCCAGGCAAGCAATAAGAGGAAAGTATCATTAATTACATTTCAATTTGCCAGGTTAGGTCTAGATTAAAGGGTGACAGGTGATAGTTCAGATGTTTTTAGTAGATGCTCAGATGCCCAAACTAATGTTCTCTAAAACATGTTAATGGTGGGGGAAACTGACTAGAACAGTGGTTCTCAAACTTCTGTGTGTCTCAAGGCTACTTTGGAGAGTTAATTAGGCATGCAGAGTCCCTGGCACTTGTCACTAGATCAAACGGTAGGATAGAGCTACTGCTTTTTTTTTTTTTTTTTTAAACAAAATTTCCCAGTGATGCTGATATCGCCACCAAGTTGGAGAACAACTGATCTTTCTCAGCATGGGTTGTACTTTAGAATCTTGTGAGGAGTAAACAAACAAGCAAACAAACACTCAAAGATGCCGGAGGCTCAAGACCCCTAGACCAGGATCTCTGGGGGTGGGACATTTGAGTTGCTTCCCAGGTGACTACAGTGGGAAGCCAGAATGGAAGATCACTGTGTCCAAATCATGGTTCTCAGACTGGGTTGAAACTACCTGGAAAATTT
Source organism: Glaucomys volans (assembly GCA_020662805.1). Lineage (NCBI taxonomy): Eukaryota > Metazoa > Chordata > Mammalia > Rodentia > Sciuridae > Glaucomys > Glaucomys volans. The sequence continues at coordinate 510,325 of JAJEJO010004053.1, read as the reverse complement.
TAAAAGAATCCTAAAGTCTCAGGTCCTACTCAGAGATTATGATTTAACTGGTCTGGGATGGCGTGGGCATCAGGGGTTCAAAAGCTCTCAGGGCAATTCTAATGTGCAGCCAAGTTTAAGTATAACAAGGTTAGGTCCTCTATAGAAGAAGGGGTCTGCTTCGATAAGCCAAGGGAAGATGGCTTAGTACACCAGCTTTGGGAACTCCATATGCACATTAGCATGAACAAGATTAAGAACTTTGTTAAGAACAACAGAACAAAATAAGCATAATCACTATGTGAAGTCATTTAACTCACAGTTTCCCAGGGTTTGGGAACTGAGGATTCAAAACTCAACAATCCACTGGGGTGACCCTTGGGTAAGTCACTTTACCATGTTGGCCTTGCCCTGTCAATGTGTAAACTGAGGCTTAGAGAAAATGACCCTGAGTTCAGCTCTAGCACCAGTCCAAGAACACATCTGCACTCTCAGGCTCTGAGAATTGAAGTTCCACACTAGTTTTCTTTTTACCACACAGCCAAATTCCAGAGTGAGAATGTCATCACAGCTAAGACTTGAAAGAGGAGCGAAGACTGATAAGACAGCAGCCTGGAACTTTTCAGCTGGGGTGGTGGCAGGTGGTGGTGGCATACAAAAATAACGTTTGACTCACTGCAAACAAACAGCACTCTAAATGCATTATGAATTGAATTCTTATTGGGAAAAGTTATTTTCAATTCTTTTGAAGGACCTTGTTTCTATGTATGCACAATTTCTGGGAATTTGGTGGCATGTTAAGTTATGGCTATTATTACAGTTGGTAGATGTCCAATAAAGATGTTCTGAGCAATTTTTGGCTATAGTAGGCTTGGAGGTTGAGTTGAGTTGATCAGGTGGTGTTGGTGGAGATAGTGGGGATGATGACAGTGAGGGGTGGTGATGATGATGGTGGTGGTGATAGGGATGATGGAAGGGGGTCGGGTCCAAGGACCATGGGGCCAGGGGTAGGGTGGGGAGAAGCTAAACAGTGGCCAGAGTGGTTTCTAGGAAGGATGTAGGAGTTGTTGGAGAAGAAACATAGTTATTTTTTTTCACTCTTTTGTTTTCCTATTCTATTCCCTATAAAACTTTGTTCTTTTGATACTGTCGACTTTCAGATCACCTAGCTGCAGCTCAGATTTGGAAATCAGAGTTGTTCTAGAAGCAATTGTGTAGGAGTCCTCAGGAGTTTTGAGAGGTTTTCACCGACCTAATGAGTTGGTGAGATTTCATTAACATGGGCTCTTAAAGAAAGCCCCTACTTTGGGGAAAAAGGTACACTCATAACATTGCTGGTGGGATTGCAAATTGGTGCAGCCACTCTGGAAAGCAGTTTGGAAATTCCTCAGAAAACTTGGAATGGACCCACTATTTGACCCAGAGATCCCATTCCTCAGTATATATCCAAAGGACTTAAAATCAGCATACTACAGTGACGCAGCCACATCAATGTTTATAGCAGCTCAATTCCTAATAGCCAGATTGTGGAACCAACCTAGATGCCCTTCAGTAGATGCATGGATAAAGAAACTGTGGTATATATACACAATGGAATATTTCTCAGCCATAAAGAAGAATAAAACTATGTCATTTGCAGGTAAATGGATGCAGCTGGAGAATATCATGCTAAGTGAAATAAGCCAATCCCCAAAAACCAAAGGCTGAATGTTTTCTCTGATAGGCGGATGATGATACATAACTGAGGTGGGGCAGGGGGGTATAAGTGAAGAATGGAGGAATGCTGGATTGTGTACAGGGGAAATGAGGGGAGGGGTGGGAGGAAGGAAGGATGGTGGAATGTGACAAACATCATTACCCTATGTACCTATAAGATTACATGAATGGTGTCACTCTACATTGTGTACAACCATAGAAATGAAATGTTGTACCCCATTTATGTACAATGAATCAAAATGCACTCAGATATTGTGTATAAATAGAACAAACAATAAAAAAGAAAGAAAGAAAGAAAGAAAGAAAGAAAGAAAGAAAGAAAGAAAGCAAGCCTCTACTTTTCTGCAGGAAGTTCCTTCTCCAGGAGAAGTTCAGGGAGTTAAAGAGGGAAAGGATCAAAACTGAGTACAGGAGGCTGGTTCTTTTCTAGTAGACTCTATGGTAAAGCTCACTATCCTCGTGTTGTATGAAGGGTTACCTTTTCCTCTGCTTACTGAGGAAAATAAAACATTTGCTTCTGTTTTGAAGAAAAGGCTGAAGTGGCAGCTACTTAGAAATTCCCTTTTTTAGTGGTTTCTTGATTTTCCCCTTGTTATAGTGGAAACTGGAGAAAACTTTGAACTGAAGGGCTGGTCTCTCTTTCTCAGACTGCATAAACACCATGGAGGGATTTTCACTCTCTTCTACCAATTTGGATGTACCGGGAAAAAAATGTAAAACGATCAACATTTAAGCTTTTTCCTTCCCTTGCTTTACAAGGGTTCTCAAGGAAGCTTTATTTTGTTGAGTGGGGTTTTGAGAGGATATGCAAATGAAGGAGGGGGAGTGAAGGGGCCTTGAGCCTCAAAGGAAATGAACAGGGATAGTTAGCAGGCAGAGAGCAGGGAAGAAGATTCCTGACTGGAGTGGGGAGGGGAGGCAGTGAGTGTAAAGTGGACACCCCAGTTATAAGCCTGGAGAGAGATGGGGAGAGGACATCAGGTTTCAGCAGTGATGGTGAAGAATGGATCTATGGGAGAGATCTCTGAGGATGAATGAGCTTCTCCTGGACGTGTATGTAACAGCCTCCATTCTGCCCTCACCACACTTCAGGGAAGACTGGTGTTGGCTCTCCAGCCTACCTGCAGGGAGATTTGAATTTCTTTTAGAAGTGATAACCAAACTGAGGAGGGAGCCAAAAGTCCTCAGCTTTGGTTAAATACTCAGGATGTAAAATCAAGGTTGGTTTTTTGTAATTGGCTCAAGCAACAGTGGACAAGTTGGGCAACTTGGTATTTTTCTTTCTGTAAAACTATTTGTGGCAATGTTTGCCATGTGCATAGATGACTCTATGAAATCCAAGGCAACATTTTATTTTTGGTCACAACTGGGAAAATAGGAATTTGAAAGAAAGCGAAATAGGCCTTCTGATGCCTTTTAGAATAATTATGCCAATAGGGTATAAACCATTCTGAAGCCTCACTGCTCTGGAGCCACGTGGGAAAGAAAGCAGGGCGCCATATTGGTATTCCATGTTGCTGACCTCCCTTGCCCTCTGCTGTTTTTTCCTTTGCAAGGGTAACCAGCCCAAAGACCTGAAGGGTGATATGAGAGGATATGGTTGAGAAAATCCTGTTAACCAAGGCAATCCTGTGTCTAAACAGAACTATGTATGGAGACAGAAGTATCAACTCATTGCAAGAGTGCCTAAGCTCAGTCCCTCTGTATGCACCAGAAAACATTTCTAAGCTCATCAACAAAAAATATATAAAAAATTACACTCATCTAGAACTTACTGTATATAAACTAAAAAACTTTATATTCCTCAAATGCCATAACATCATGGATCAAAATAAAAATTAGATGGGGATAATGAGAGAGAGAGGGAGAAGAAGAAAGCAAATGTGATAAAATGTTAACATTTGAGGACTCTGGGTAAAGGACCGCTGAGTATTCTTTGTATTAATCTTGCAACTTGTCTGTAAGTATGAAATTATTTCAAAAGAAGAAATTTTTTTAAAAGGTCAAATATTGCCATAAACAAAAAACAAAAGCAGACGTACACTAAATTGGGGGAAATATTTGTAACATTTGTGATAGAGAATGAATTAATTCCTTAACATATAAATCACAAGAAAAAGGCAAGCACCACGATAGAAGAGTTGAATGGATGGGTAAATTACAAAAAATGAAACTTTTGTGGCCAACCAACTTGTGAGTATGTTTGTGTGTATGTGTGCATGTGTATAGTCAAATTATCAGTAAGAAAAATGTAAATTTTTAAGAGCTATGATAAAATTTTGCCTAATAAATTGCCTCCTCAAAATCAAAAGGATAATATATCAAAAACCTCTGTAGTTGGAAGATATAATGATTGAATGGAGGCTGCATTGCTGGTGGTGCCTCAATTGGTCCAATAATCTGGTTACAATTTGGCAAAAGAAAAAGGTCTTAAAGATGTTCAGTGCCTTTGATTCAGCATTTCCTTTTACTTAGTAGAAATCATCCTGAGGAAATAATCAGAGAGGTGAAGGTTAATGAACAAGGCAGTTCATTATAAAATATATTCATCAGATCATTTTTCAACAAATATATATTCATAATTTTTTTTTTTTTGGTACCAGGAGTTGAACTCAGGGGCACTTAACCACTGAGTCACATCCCCAGCCCTTTTTATTTTTTATTTTGAGAGAGGGTCTCGCTAAGTTGCTGAGGCTGGCTTTGAACCTGCAATCCTACCTCAGCCTCCTGAGCCACTGGGATTACAGGCATATGACACCACACCCGGTTTATATTTATAACATTATTTGTGATAAAATTATATTAAAGTCCAGTATCAGCAATAATATCATGGGTGATGGATCACTAAGTAAGCGTGAATAAAATCCTTGTGTGGAAGGGTATTGATTGACGGTGGGAACTGTTAATACTCTGTACACTGCTAACAGTTACCTTTGAAGAGTCATTATTTTGCTGCCAATTTACCTTGTGACACCATGAGAAGCTATTTCATGTCGGTTATAAGACATGTGCATGACTCTGATTCTCTCTCTCTCTTTTTTTTTTAGCAGTGCTGGGGATTGAACCCAGGGCCTTGTGCTTGCGAGGCAAGCACTCTACCAACTGAGCTATATCCCCAGTCCCTGATTCTCTTTTTGAAGGAATGAAATGTCTGTTGGAGCAGCTGAAAAGCCCGCACAGCACTGAAGATCTGCCTTTGAAAAGCCATGCGGGCTTTACGACAACACCCTGGGTTTTCTCAACTTCAATATTTTGTTTGACTGAAAAACTTGTTCAGTAGGACAGTCTCTAAGTGCAAGTGCATTGCTCCAGGGTTCACATTTAAAAAAAAATCATACTCATCCATAATGTATGGGTGCCTTACTTTATGAAAATGTGACATATTCAATTTTGGAATATAACCACGATGATCTTTAACAGTGGAAGAGGAGTTGGAGATGAACTAGTCTTACTTTCTCATTTAATTCATAAGGAGTGGAAGGTTTAGAGTGATTTAGTGACTTCCCTAGTTAATATCCATGATGCCTAAACGACTTTCACAAATAGTGATAAAAAACCAAAACCATAATAGGCAAACGGACATTTGGAATGAACAGCAAGTCACAGATGAAAGACTGCAAATGACCAATAATCATAAAATATGCTCAACTTCTGGAACTGTAAGGAAAATGTGGATAAACCTGTCATTCTTAACACATGACACCCTAACAAAGAAGAAAGCAAACAATAATAATAATGCAAAAATCATCCAGTGGGAAACACTAATCAGCACCTTGAAGGTGCCTGTACATCCCTGCAAACTTCCACTCCCAGGACACTCAGCAATAATGACTCAATAAAAATAAATAAGGACAAACATGAGTTGAACAAACAGGGCAGTCATGAGGAAGAATTATAAGTTAAATAGCTGAATGAGGAAAATACTATTTACGTTAAAATGCTCCTAATAGTGTGACTTTAAATTACTGGGGACCAGTTTCAATGAAAACATCAAATATGTTGCTAAACTCATGCCTTATTCTAATTTTATAAAACTAAATTCTGTGCAAGCACACCAGATGCTGTCTCTTTGGGCTCAGTGAGAAGAGTCAGAGTTCTTATTTCCGCTGCAAATAAGGCCAAAAGCCTCTAGGTATTCATATCTTAGAACAAATTCCCCTATGCTGTGGATCATGGTTTTATTCAAAATAGAGCTCATTATAATGTCATAAATGTCAGAATTCCCCTCAGATTATCTGAGAAGTGGTGCTTAATTCCAGACGAATAAAATATCATATCAAGGGCACTTCCTTACTTTCCTCTTTAGAAATCAGTTTTTTTTTTTCAATGAGTGATTTCATAAGAGGTGGAGTAAAGGGGTGAGAAAATTATTAAAATTATTAATGCCCCAATAAACAATTTTCCATTTGAGTAAATTCAAAATACATAAACTTAATAAGCATTATAACCAAAAGAGCCTATATATGGAAAAATGTGCCTCCTTTATCTGAAAATCCTGGCCTGTTTGCTTTTAGGAACACAGATTCTATGTTCTCAAACTCTCGCTCACTTAAAAATTGGTTTCATAAGGGTTAATTGATCTCCTGTATTTCATAATAGTAAGGTACTTATGCTTTTCAAAGGAAAAAAAATATGCATACTTGGCTTTTCAATTATGCGCTTAAAGCAAACACTTAATTCTTACAGCTTACAACTTTATTTTGGTCCCCCCCCTTTTTTTCTAAACTTTTAAAAACTTTACTCTGTTTACTTTTTTAAGTGGTGCTCGGGATAGAACCCAGTGTCTCCCACATGCTAGGCAACCACTCTACCACTGAGTCACAACCCAGCCCTCCCTTTTGGTTTCTTAAAATAAGCACAGAGCCTTAGTCCACAGTGAAAGAGAAAGGGAAAGGGACATTGCTTTATTTCACATACAAACAAGGTGTCTGAAGCAGTGCCTGTCTTCTCTGAACCCACCACCTACCCTGAGCACATTAGTGTACCTAGTACAGGGGTCAATTTCTTTTGAAAATAGAACTAAATTAGTTTCTACACTATGAAACAAATGCTGGAATTAAAACCTCCCTCTTCCATTAGGAGGCAGCCGGAGTTCCAGTCCAGCCTGCAAGGAAGGCCTCAGGAGGTCTGCTGAAAAGTTAGCTTACTCTAGAACTGTCCAGGAGTGAGCCTGGTTCCTGGCTCAGCCTCCAGCTGACTCTGCCTAGGGGTTGTGCTCCACACCAGGGTGATCATCCCAGAGTCTAGAACAAGCATCAGCAAATGGCAGCCAATGGCTGAAGCTGACCTGCTGCCTGTTTTGTAAATTAAGTTTTACTAAGACATAGCCAGCCTGCCTGCTTACATGCAGTCTATGTTTCTTCTTGCTGCAATAGAAGAACTGAGTAGTTATGACAGACAATATATGGCCTGAAAAGCCAGAAATATTTATTCACTGGTCCAGTACAACCAATCAATCAAAAGTTGTCAATCCCTGATCTGGAGGGACCTGGGTTGGATGGTCACTATTGCACTCTATCTAGAACTTATCCTCTTTAGCAAGCAAAAACCATTTTATTATCAACTTTTTTTACCAAATTTTTCCATTGTCAAATGTCTCAGGAGGATAACTTCTTGGAATCTGTATCTTTGGAAGTGATTTCAGGTGGGCAAATTATCATGCAGCACTAAGCCACCCTTGGGCAGCACATGACCTCACTGTCCTTTTCCAGAGGGGGACAGGTTCCCTCCATTTTGCATTGTCATTTACCTGCTCTCTGCTATCTGTGTGCTCACACATATATATGCCTTCAATGACTCACGCTGTCACTATCTGATGAGACTCCCATTCATACCAGCATAAATATGGCGGCTGTAGCTAAGGTTCATCTGCACCAATTTCCCATGAACAGGCAGGTTTCTAACATAGAATGAAGGATATGGAAATGACAACCCCCCAAAAACAGTGGCCTGGGAAGAAGGATGGAGGAAGAAGGCAAAACATGGATAACATTAACCCTTTCCCAATACATCCTTTCCTAGTGACAAGACAGACAATCCCTGGGAAGGAGATAGCCATCAAGCCTAAAATGACAGTCTCTGGGAAGAAGCCAAAACACTGATCCCTTCCCAAATAAATCCTTTCCCAGTGACAGTACAACAGACCCTGGAGGGAAAGAGATAAACACTGAATGTTGAACTCTGGACCCTCCATCCTTGCCCAGTAAAAACAAATTTCAAATCCTCCCAACCTGTTTCGTGAATGCCCAAACTGTTAAAGCCTTCCATGGTTAAGCCATCTCTCACTGTGTAACCTATATAAGCACAGATTCCTCCTTTAACCGGGGCCATCTTCTACTCAGAAAGTGAGCTCTCCAATGCCTGACTCCACTGCTGGATAAGAGGCATAGCTGATCCATGAAGTCTGCTCCCATCTTGGTTATTTGTACTTTGATTATGGTGCCGAAACCATTTTGGTTATTTTTGCTTTCACAGGAGTGAGATATAAGCAGGCAAGAGATTGACCTTGTTGGCAGAGGAACTGAAATGGGAGTGGGTAGGTTTTGGTATTTGCTGATGTGAAGTAAGAGGAGATGATGATTCTGAAATTCTCATTTCCTACAGGTGTGAATCATTCTGATTTTCCCAGGCACTCCATCTTTTTGCTACATCAGGAACTCAAGCAGCAAAAGTAGGCAGAAGGTAGGGCAATGACGCCGGGAGAGAGAATGTTTATGGTCACTGGGAGTCTCCCAAACCTTGGGAAAGCTGAGTGGCAACTTTTGGTTGCTACTTTTAGTTTATTCTGTTTTGTTTTTCTTTTGGTACTGGGGATTAAACCCAGGGGTGCTTAACCACTGAGTAATATCCCCAGTCCTTTTTTTTTCCTTTCTTTTTTTTTCTGAGACGGGGTCTTGCTAAGTTGCTGAGGCTGGCTTTCCACTTGCAATCCTCCTGCCTCAGCCTCCAAGCCAGGATTCACTTAAAAAATTATACTCAACCATCAATGTATTTCTGCCTTTTTAAGGTCTACAGGAAATAGACCATTTTAAAATTTTTTCTTTTTAGAGGAATTGTGCTTTCATTTAGCCTATCTCAGGGTAAGGAAGTGACATGAATAGATGATCAAAAGTCAGGCTGCACCTGTGATGTGCAGTGGTTTATGGGTATCTGCCCTGTTGCCATGGTAACCAAAAGGAAAGTTCCCAACCTTGAAGGTATATAAAGTCATAAATGGACAGCTACAGGTGATAGTCTTGATTCTAGGTAATAGGCTTTTTCTCCCAACATTCCACTTTTTTTTTGGCAATTGGGGATTGAACCCAGGGGCTCGCTCATGCTAGGCGAGTGCTATACCACTGAGCTACAATCCAGCCCTTTAGAATTTGTTATTTTGAAACAAAGTCTCCCTAAATTGTCCTGGTTGGCCTTGAACTTATCATCCTCCTGCCTCAGCCTCCTGAGTGGCTGGGATGACTGAACCATAAGTCTTTGATGTTTTTATAAGATCATTGCTAACACTGAAAAATTAGAATATTTCACTTAAAATCTGGATTTCCAATTTCTCTTGAAAAGTCAAAGTCTCTGGACACACACTGGGCTTCATTCCTGTTTCTATGTATGTACTCAGAGTAGGGGAGTTCTCTTTCACAGAGAACCCAAGTTCTCCAGTTCTGTCTGGTTTTCCTTACACCTGACTTTGTAATTGTTGGTGTTATTCATCTTGCCCTTGCGAGCTTTGGGCGTGTGATCTCTACTCTATGCTGTGTAAAGAATTTGTGCAATTGCACTGACACATTCCTCCGGGTTGGTAAGTTTTATAGCTCACCTGGGCCTCTTGTGATCTAATCACTTTCCATTCTGACTCCACTGCTCGGTGGAATAAACAGCCCATTTTTGGAAGACACATGGACTCTGTGGTCATCAAGGATGCAGAGCCATTTATCACAGGGATCTGAATGGTTGTCAAGAGTAAACATATCCAGTGTGCTGGTGATCTCAGGATGGCTTAAAAACTAACCTTTCACTGACAGTTGCCATTTCCTCTCCATCATCTTTCTGGTGATGATGTATCTCATAATTCCTGAAGATGATAGAAGCACATTTTGCAGAGATGTATTCACTGGGATGAATAATACTTGTTTGTTTGGAAAGAATGGTTGCGAAGACTCTCAGGTCAGTTTCTTTCACCTATACTTCACTTTAGGTGAAAGAAAAGTGAAGACACCCACACACACACACACACACACACACACACAAACAAAATTAAGAAAGAACATATAGATACCTGTCATACTGTTGGGAGTCATAGGTTAGTAATCATTCTGGATCCTTTTTTTCACTGACATCTCCTACAAAGAGAAAGTATAATAGGTTATAATTTGCTTTTTTCCATAATGTTTTTGTTTTAAACACTATATGCATTGTTAATCTGGAGGCAAGATTTGTCACACTCAACTCAGAACTGAGGAAATTGAAGTCTAACTGGGCCAGGTGACATGTAAGTTTAGAAGACCTCTTAGTTTTTAATTGCAGAGTTCCTTCTGTAAACAAGTTTTTAAAGTTA
>JAJEJO010004053.1:432874-499985 GCA_020662805.1 Glaucomys volans | reverse complement strand
AAAGTGTGGTCTGAAGATCAGCATTTCAGCATCAGCTGATAGTTAGAACCACTTTAATGAGATTCTATGCTTAGACAAGATCCCAGGTGATTCATGTGCATTTTAAACTTTAGGTGTCCTGTTCTAGAGGAAGAATCCCTCATCTGCCCATTTATGAGTTTTCTGCATTCAGAGCCCCCTCCTCCCCATCACCACTTCATTAATGAGATCCATGAACAACAGACAGTCTGGGGAAGGAGGCCCAGTGAGTCTCAATGCCCAGTTGTGCACTGGGGAAGGGATGAGGGCTGAAGGATGCACACAGACAGACACAGGTGGCTGATGAATATGTCCTTCAGCATATTTCTGGGGACAGATCAGAATTGGGTTCTTTTTTTCTAGAGGGTATCCTGTGTCCAGTGGAGAGCAGTGGCAGCTATTGGCTAGCGCTGAAGCCCAAGGCATAGGTTTCAGGGTCAATGTTGTCATGTACTAGATGTGGGATCATGACAAGTAATTTCAAATCACAGGAATCTCCATTTCTTCAGTGTTAAACAAGGAAACTAATACACGCTTCACTTATTTCAGAAGGATAATGTTTGAGTTTTATATTTTTAATTGGTTCTTTTTAGTTATACATGACAGTAGAATCCATTTTGACATAATTATACAAGCATGAAATATATCTTGTTCTAATTTGTTTCTGAGCTTAAAGAGGATGTGAGTGAGGGACTGGGTGCTGTGGTGCATGCCTGTAATCCCACCAGCTCCCGAGGCTGAGGCAGGAGGAATGCAAGTTCAAAGGCAGCTTCAGCAATTTAGCGAGGCCATAAGCAACTCAGTTTCTAAATAAAATACAAAAAAGGGCTGGGGATGTGGCTGAGTGGTTAAGTGCCCTGGGTTGGATCCCTGGCAACCCCCTGCCTCCCAACACCGCCCCCCCCCAAAAAAAAAATAGAGGATGTGAGTGAAAATGCTGGTTGGACTATAATGTACCAGGCATAGGAAAGCCACTGGATGAAGAACCGTCTCAACATTGGGGAAGAGGAAGTACATGAACTATGTTCACAATGCAGACTTATATATGGCCATTCATTCTGACTCCACACTTAATACCAAGCAATGAAGTCATACCCTGATCATAGCTCTTGTCACACCCAGTGAAAATTATAGGTTTACATGGCTGCCTTTCCCCCTGGATCTCTTCATGGCAGGGCCTGCCCTTCTGATTTTTATATCTTTCATATCAAGCAGAGTATCAGATAAAAAAATAGGCACTTGACAACTATATTTTGAATAATTGCATAAAACAAATGAAGTTGATGTGGCATGATGTAAGCCACCTGAACTGGTATCTGATAGAACAGAAGAATATTATTATTATTATTATTATTATTATTATTATTATTATTATTTATTTTTTTTTTTTGGAACCAGGGATTGAACTCAGGGACTCTCAGTCACTGAGCCACATCCCCAGCCCTATTTTGTATTTTATTTAGAGACAGGGTCTCACTGAGTTGCTAAGGGCTTCGCTAAGTTGCTGAGGCTGGTTTTGAACTCGCGATCCTCCTGACTCAGCCTCCCAAGTTGCTTGGATTACAGGTGTGTGCCACCCCGCCCGGCAGAACAGAAGAATATTATAAACTCCTAGGAAAGTGCATTCTTGCTCCTAATCAGCTTTCCAAGGGTGCCCAAGCCGAAGTCTCTGCCCATCCTCCTTCAAGCTGGGTTTTGAGTGAGGGGGACCAGTTTGGAGATGTCTTCCAGTGAGAACACAGGCCATCTGGACTGTGTTGCTCTTCTTATAAACTATGTAGCCATTGGCCTCCCGCTCAGACCCAGGGGAGCTGCCATATTTTCACATGACATTTTCCAAAATGTTCTGGGATAATGAAGAACTCTGCTTGAGCTGGGCCAACCTGTGCCTCACCTCTGACCAAACTGGTTCAAGACCTGTGGTTAGCTAATCAGATGCCTCCTCAGGATATTTGGAGAGAGAAAGGAAGGGAAGGAGAGAGGGAAGAAGGGAAAGAGGCAGGAAGGGAAATAATTCATTAGAATTTTTAGAATTCATTAGAAAACCCTTAAACTGTTTGGATCCATGTCTCTTGGTCACCTGGAAAAAGCCCATCTGAAGGGAAAAGAGGATCAACCTGACTTCAGAGACCCTGTGGTGAGAAGGGAATGCCGTGGCCCATACCGTTAGTTTCAGTTCCCCCTGAGGCCCAGCTCTGTCCCCTTCTGCTCCTCTAAGGATCTTGCTGCTCAACTCCTCCCCAGTCACCCTGAGCAAAATGATCTCCTTTTTACATCAGCCAATTCAAGGCAGGTTTCTGTCACTTGCAACCAAAAGAATTCTGGCTGATAACACCTGGATTAAAACACAACACTAATACCAATGTGTCAGCGGAGTTTGTATAATTTTTATCATCTCGAGGCTGGACTACAAAATCCAAGTTCTGTTATTGCTATGCTAGCCACTCAAGAATTTCCTTCACAATTCCAATTAGATAGGCATATGAACTAAAGTATTGCATGTGAAGCAGAAAGAATCCAGGAACAGGAAAAAAAAAAATCTTATTAATGCTGTAGTGTTAGTACCACAAAACTCAGTACTAATTTTTCTATTTAGTACTATTTATTAGTATATTTCCTCATCTACTTTAGTATTAATGCTATAGTATTATAGCGGGAGCATTGCTATGACTATAGCAATAGTGGTATACTAGTATCACTATTACTATAGTACTTTAGCATTGATTAGAGTATTTAGTATTTTTAGCAGTATTTCCCTTAAATGTTTTTTTTTTTTTTTTTAGTTCATTGTACACAAATGGAGTACAACTATCATTTTTCTGGTTGTACACAGAGTAGAATCATACAATTTGCCCATTCATACATATACATAGGCTAAAGATGTTTGTCTCATTCTATTATCTTTCCTTCCCCACCCCCTTCCCACCCCTCAGTTTCCTCTATACAATCGATCCCTTCTCCATTCTTCCCATACCTCCCCCCAACCCCGCTATGTGTCATCAACCACTTATAAAAGAAGTCATTCGGCCTTTGGTTTTTTGGGATTGGCTAATCTCACTTAACACAATACTCTCCAACTCCATCCATATACCTGCAAATGTCATAATTTTATTATTCTTTATGGCTGAATAATATTCCATTGTGTATATATACCACAGTTTCTTTATCCATTCATCTACTGAAGGACATCTAGGTTGGTTCCACACTCTCGCTATAGTGAATTGGGCTGCTATAAACATTGCTCCAGAACCTTGGCTTGTAGCTCACCAGAAGCTCATGGGGTCAAAGGAGAAAAGGGTTTAAAAATAAAGGAGGTTGAGTTATTCACCTGCTAGGAAGGACTCACTCATAGGGAAGGGTTTTATTAAGTGGGTCAGTGAGGAAGAAGAGTCAGGTGATTTGTTAGGAAGGGCTGGCTACACTATGAAGGACTGATCACTAGCACTTGGTTTAGGAAATAATGAACTATAGTCCATATATCTTTCATTAAAACAAGTCCCATAGTTTGCTGGTAAGGGGAGAGTTTTCTTTCTTAACTTTTTTTCTTATATATATTCTATTGGTACATTACAGTTGTACATAATAGTGGGACTGTTATATATTGTTATATATTTGTACATGCACAGAATATAACAATATAATGTGGCTAATATCATTCCCCAGTATTCCCTGTTTCCCTTTTCTCCTCCCTTCCCCTGGTCCTTTCCTGTCCTCTACAGGTTTCCCTTTGATTTTCATGAGATGTCCTGTCCCCCACCTTTCTTTTCCTTTTCCTCTCTAGCTTCCACATGAGAGAAAACAATCCTTGATCTTCTGAATTTGGGTCATTTCACTTAACATGATACTCTCAAGTTCCATCCATTTTCCTGAAAATGACATCTCATTCTTCTTTATGGTGGAAGAAAACTCCATTGTGACTATGTACCACATTTTCTTTATCCATTAATGGATACCTATGCTGGTTCCAGAGTTTGGTTGTTATGAATTGTGCTGCTATACACATGGATATGCATGTATTACTATAGTATGCTGACTTCATTCCTTTAGGATAAATACTAAGGAGTGATATAGCTGGGTCTTATGATGGTCCCATTCCTTGTCTTTTGAGCAACTTCCATACTGATTTCCACAGTGCTTGTACCAATTACAATTCCACCAACAGTGTAAAAATGTTCCTTTTTTATCCATATCCTCTCCAGCATTAATTATGTTTGCATTCTTGATGGTTGCCATTCTAACTGGAGTGATGTGAAATCTCCGTTTTGGTTTGTATTTCACTAATTGCTAAAGATGTTGAACATTTTTTTTTCATATATTTGTTGGTCATTTGTATTTCTTCTTTTGAGAAGTGTGTTTTATTTCATTTACCCATTTATTAATTGAGTTGCTTTTGATTTTGGAGTTCTTTATATATTCTAGATATTAATCCCCTGTCAGAAATCAAAGATTTTCTTCCATTTGGAGGTTCTTTCTTCACATTCTTAATTGTTTCCTTGGCTATGTGGAAGCTTTTTAATTTTGATGCCGTCCCAATTTATTAATTTTTGATATTATTCCTGAGTTTTAGGGGTCCTATTGAGAAAGTAGCCTGTGCCTATATGCTGGCATGCTGACCCTACATTTTCTTCTAGAAGTTGTGTCATGTCTGGTCCAATTCCTAGGTTTTTGATCCATTTTTGAGTTTCATGTATGGTGAGAGATAAGCGTCTAGTCTCATTCTTGTACATATGGATAGCCAGTTTTTCCAGCCCCGTTTGTTTAAAAGGCTGGGGGAGGGGAAGGGGCCAGAACTGAGGCAGTGAGGTAGAAGAGGACAGAGGATCAGGAACTGGGGACATTCAGCAGGTGGAGGTAGCAAGGCCTGGTGTTGAATGTGCTGGGACCATTTACCTCTGGTCTAAACTCTGGGGAGGCAGATAGGCCCTCAAGGAATTTACAATGTATTTTACACGCTGGCAGGGCAGGAGCAGCTAAAAATACAAGTCACAGTTGCCATGTGCCAAGAGTTAGTGCTAAGAATCATGAAGGCTGAGCTTTTTGTCAGTTCTATCCTCTTTCAGTTTATCTCCTCTTTTAGTTTATGAAGGTAAAACTCATTCCCCTTGGAAAGTGGACATTCACCCCCACCCCAGAAACACATATTTCTGATAGATTTTTTAAAGAAATGATGGGAAAGTCCTCTGAAACTAAAAAATAAATGAAATTATTATAGACACTTAGGAAACAGGTGGAGGGACCTTGGAAGTCACCAGTTCCCTGCAACTCTTGGTGAGCTGTGGTTGCTGCTAAAAACTGGAAGGCCATGGGCTGCACAGATGGAGTATAGCCCTGTAGGACAAGAGCCAAGAGCAAACGTGGGCAGCTACATTTTGAGAGCAATGTCTCATGTCAATGTCCTGGATGATGAAAAATCTATCTAAGAAATATTGAAGGTGACTTTGGTGGCTTAAAGACTCATGGACAGCACAGAAGTCCACCTTCCTGGACACCACCATCACCAAGATAAAAGGGAGGTGGAACTGCTTTTCCCTCCCTTGCCATTCTCCTCTTCTGAGGCTGAATTTGAACTATTTGACCCTTTATGAAAGTTTTTTCTCTTCCAAGGTTACCTTTCATGTTCACTTACCCTGATTATGCAGAATAAGGAAGGGTGGGCACAGTAATGAATTTGTCCCCAACTCTTCAGCACCCTAATGCAGCACTGGTTGTTTTTCCCTGAGGCTTTTGCATTTTAATAGTGAATCTAGGACCCAGTGAATGTTATGGCTGAATTTCTGATGATAGGAATAAGTTAGGAACTCAAGTAGTAGAGAACAGAGGTAAGAGGTGTTTGAATCATACCACACTGTGATCTACCTTTTACAATTTCTCTCAAACTCCTCATTTAGAAGTGTAGTATCAAAAATTCAGCAAGAGAAAAATATTTTAAAATAAAATATTTTAATAAAAATATTTTTAAAAGCCAGCATAGGCTAGACTTAGGATGGGAGTTGGTTCAAGAGGAATATTAGGCTCTGAGAAAATTAATGAAAATGTGGAAATACGGTACAAGCTCTGCCCATTCTTCGGCCTCGGTGTTAATCTGGGTGGATCACCTCTTGGTGAGAAGGCACAGTGAGAATTCCTTTAGTGGGAAAGGCAGGAGACTCAAGCCCCACACAGCGGACATCAGCAAATGACTCTTGAAGGGCAAAGCTGTAATTTTCATTTCGAATTTTTAGCAGTCCCTGTAAGTGTTTCGCCTTCTGGAAGGGAGACGATACAACCAGGTTCTGTGGTTGAAACTGAGCCTAATTTGCTGTGGCTAATTTTGTTGTTGTTGTTCTAAGCAAAATGATTAGCCTTTACTTTTGCCCCACCCATCCTTTTCTAATTCATGTCCCATCATCAAATTCTTGGGTGCATCTCTACTTTTCATTTTAACCATTGTCTGGACCAATCATGGTCTCCTTCCTTCTGTTTTTTTCCTCATCTCTCTTCCATCTCTTCAGCAGGCAAAAATCACCATGGCATGGTGGAAAGACGGTAGGCTAACGGAATCACAGGGATACTGACAATCAAAAGAGGCATTTCTAAAACGGGTATAGGATCATCTACCTCTATGGGGACTGTGTGGAGTAAACAGGATAAATGCTCTTGATACACAGTGGTGTTCTTCCATCCTGAGGCACTAAGTTCTGGGGCCACAGCCTGAGCAACATCCTGCTTCCCCTTTCTGGAATAGGTCAGCAGTAGAAGAGGCACGATGCCTGGGGTCAGAGTGGGCTTTACAACAAACACCCTGCAAATCTAAAATCATCTGCTACATCTAATTCATCATCACATGGAATGAAACATAGAGCTTTTTTTTTTTTTTTTTTTTAACCAAAATAATGCAGTAGTAAAATGTCAAAGAGAAATCAGCCAATAAATGTTTTATGAGGCTAACTCTGGAAGGATCAACCGGCGCCCGTGCTGGGTGTATAATACGTTTCCTTGGCAGCTGCTGTTCTGTACAGGTGACTTCTCATCTCTGCACGCCTCTAAGAAATGGGGGCGAGTCTCAGGAAGGCAGATAGGTGCTTTGGGGAATGTCTGACACAGCCCGAGCAACCGCTCCAGAGACACCCAGGTGGCTGCAGCAGCCGTGAATTCCTCTGCTGACACCTGCTGGAGAGCCGGGCAGTTGCCCGCGCCCAACCTGGGGAAGGCTAGATCAAGGGCGCGCGTGCACGTGTGTGCACATGTGCACGCGGGAGCACCTATGGTGCGTGCACGTGCGCGCGTGCGAGATGAAAGGACTGGAAACACATTCATCGCGTCGGGGTAATTAAATAATTCCTGAGGAATGAGATGTACCACGCAGAACCGCCAGATGCCTGCATCTATAATTGTGGTTAGGTGACTCACTGAGACTCATGCACGAGAAACAACAAACAAGAATGTGAAAATAAAACATTCGCACTGAAGCAAATGAATTATTGATTCTTTTAAAAAAAGTGTTTAATGATGAATAAGACACTAACAAACCGCCCACTCGCTCCACCAATCCTAGAAAAGGCTACTCCTGGACTGCTTGATAGCAGTATCATCTACAGAAATAAATAAATATTCAGTCTTGTCCCAAGGAGCCGGCGTCTCCCAGTCTGAGCTCAGGGTCTGCAGTCTTTGGGATCCGCAGTGAATAACTTTCAGATTTTCAACTCTGGTGTAAGAACAGTTACCTCGGTAAAGGGTGTTGTAAAGAGAGCGTTGCCCTTAAAATTCTTTGAAAAGGAAAATAAAATTCTCCTAATATAGTCATCACTGTTTACTAAAATGCTAAATGGTGAGCAGAGGAGGGGAGTGACATTGCAGTGTTGCAACAGAAAAAGACTTCTGAAAGTGGCAGTCTCTTGTTTGGAGCTGCTTGGTGATGGTCTTTTTGGCTAACTTTACCAGCAAATTCCTTGGTTTCCACTGGAATGTCATGAGCACACTCTGACACGTGTGCATTGAGTTTTGTTTTTCAATGATCTAAGGGTCATTTTTTTAAAGGAATGGACCAGAGTAATCATTAGTTCAAATTTGTAAGATTTAATCCATCATTCTAATTCATGAAAAAAGAGCTGGGACATTAAATGGGAATTTAGGATATTTCTAAAAAAAAAAATCACAGAACCCTTGGTTAAGGGACCTGGAATGGGTACATCTGGGTAGGAAGGTTTGGAAGGAAAGAAGCCCCTCAAGGGTGGTGTGTGTTGTGTGATTTTCTGTAAGTTTCCCCCTGACGTTTAAGTTAAATTTAGAATGTGTGTTTTTGTAAAAGTGCTTGTCTGAATACCTAATCCTGTCAAAAAAGTATATAGTTCAAATACCTGGGGACAGCGATGCTATCACACAAAGATCCCTCTTGTTCCATGCCTGGCACTCTTAGCGTTTCAATCATTTTTTCACGGTGATCCCAGATCAAAATAAATACTTAAATGCTCTGTTTATTAAATACTTCAATGCAAACAGCCTGGTTGTGATACTTTGCATGGCGTCTGACAGCTGCTGTTGTGTTTCCCTCAAAAATCTACAAATATCCCACTGTATTCTTGTAGGTCTGCTGTGGCACTCCCAGGGTACCTTGGTACCAAGTTTGGGAATTGTGGCTATCACTGACTTGGAAATTGGTGATGAATCTGAGGGTGTGATCTGCATCCTCTTCACTCAGTCCTCACTGTGAGATCTTGGTCGCACAATCTGACCTGTAAATTTCATCCTGCTCAGTGAGTCTGGCTTACGGATGTGGAGTAGAGAATAAGGAGGAGACAGTCAAGTCTTAGGATGTGAGGTGGTCCTCGGACTCAGTCAGGTTCAGTTATCACTAGATAGTTTCCTGAGCTCCTACCACATGGGTAGGATGTGATGAGATATCTGGGAGGTAAAATGACACAGATGTAAAGGCTGTGAGGACGGGGGACACAGCAAGTCACACTGTCACTGGGAGCTGCAGGGGTGCCAGAAATAGCCGAGAAACTCGCCAGATATCAAATGCTTTAAGATTTTAAGTGAAAACCTGACAAATGAGGCTGAATTGTGAAACATGCCAGAGTCCTTGTATGAGGACCTCAGGAGAGGGAAGAATGGCAGGTGGCTTGGTCTGTTTCTGACTTATGGATAGCAGTGAGCTACCTATAGTCACCTCCAGCTTGGGCTGAACTAATGGCCTTCAAACACCTGGTGAACCTCGGGAAGGCTTACCAAAACAGATTGTTGGGCTGCACCCCAGAGTTTCTGATTCAGTTATTTCAGGGGTACCAAAGAAGTCTGCACTTCTAACAAGTCCCAATGTGATCTGGCTTCACTTCCAGGGACTGAATATTGAGAGTCACCAGCCTTAATCACATAGCAGCATGCTAGAGGAACCGGGGAGCCAATCTGGTAGGTGACATCCCTGCCTCTCCATCCTGCCCAGCACATGCTCGGCCTTCTCTAGATCACATCCAGCCCAGTGGTACTCACTCTGCCTGAAGCACCTGGTTCTGCTGGTGGAATATTTCCTTCTCAAAAAACCACGTACATTTTATGTGGACACCGCTGAATTTGGGAGAGTTAAGTCCTATAGTAATAAAATGATGTGTGTGGGGTTTTTGCACTCTGCTTACTTGGAAGCATGGGGCACAACCACTGAGACTGCAGGAAGAGTGGTCCCTCACTTCTCAAGGAGGGGGTTCCTGGCAGACTCAGCCGAGGAGCTCCGCCCATCTCCTCCAGGGCAGAGCATTCTCTTGACAACTTCTGCTCATGGGAAGCACCTGAGCATGAGGCCGAGTGTGGGGACAAGTCATCCTTTGATCACTAATGTCACTTTCTGTGTTGCTGTGAGACCATATGCCTGCTCATGGTTTTGGATTCACTGGACATGACCCTCCTGTATTGTGTCCTATTTGGTTTTCTTAGTCATAGCGGAAGACTCCTCCCCTGCCTCTTGCAACCCTTCCTTGGGTGGTGGCAAAATTGTCACCTGTGTGGTTTATGTAATGCACACTGCTGTGCTGAAGAACAGGTTCACAAAGGGGTACCTGCGATAGCACCAGCAGATCCGTCACACTTCTTAGTGGACTTGGACACATTCATTTACACTCACCCTCCTCACCTGCTCCCCCGATTTACTTCCTTAGAGCAGAATTCTCAAAGTAGGGTCCCCAGATCAGCAGCACCTGTAGCACATGCTAGAATGGCAGACGCTCAGCCTCTTCAGCAGCATCTGCTCAATCAGAAACTTCAGGGTGGGCTTCAGCAGCCTGCATTGCCACAGCCTTCCAGGTAACACTTCCCAGGTAAGTTTCAAGAATGACCACTTTAGAGTTTGGGTGTGCCCCTACCCATTGCCACAAGTTAGAAGATCTTCAAAAGGTGGGGACCACTCTTCTTCCTTTCCCCACAAGTTAGCACCATGATCGGCACATAATAGGAGCTCAAGAAACATTTGTTACGTATTGACGCTGGGGCAGCTCCATGTCCCGCTCATGAGAGTGAATCAACATGCCACTGGAGGGCCTCTGCCCGGTTGCCACCTCTGGGTCTGAATCATCTTCCATTTCTTATGGGCTGCATTTTCCATATTTACAAATCAGCTTTCCCCAAATCCTCTCCAAGTTTTTGACATTCCTTTCAGTTCAGGAAGCCAAAAAAACCAAAATGCCATGTTTTAGCCAGTGTCTGTTCCCTGCTGGGGGCGGGGGGGAGGGCATTTCTGCATGATTCTTAAATTCCATACTCCCAGCGTGGTGATTATTTTCTGAACAATAGAATGAGATTGCTGATTCATGTTCAGCTCACATCTCCAAGCATCTTTTTTTTTTTTTTTTTCCTCCCTGCTGTTCTTGTTCTGAGGCAACACAATAATGTTCTATTCATTCCCTCGGAATTACAAATGCCAACAACTCAGATATGCAACCAAAGGATCCCCCTCCCCTCTGGCTTATTTAAAGCCTTCCCACAAAGAACACATTTTGAAATATTATATGGTCTTTACTTTGAGCCATTTGGCCTGGGCAAGGATGGTTAGGCCTTATTATTATTTTTTTTAAACCGCGGTTCCTTGCACAATGCCTGACACACAGTCTTGATTATTCTAAAGCACTGCTTGTTGAGTGAATTACATACCACTTCCTGAGGTTCCAGTCTTACCCTTGTAGGTTACAAGCCCTCTCTTCAGTGCAAGGATAAAGTCTCTTCTCACATTCAGAGGCTCATATTTAAATCTGGCCAAAAAATGGGATCACCTTTGATGGTCTGGGTGAGCTCCTGACAGCCCCACCCCAGATTGCACACCGTCTACAGCTCCAGGCCTGCCACTGCCTTGGCAGCCAGACCTCTGGCTGCCTCTAGGCACTGCTTTGCCAATGAACAGCTGGGGTCATGTGTGGCGCTTTCTTTCCTAACTGCACAGCCAGACTGGTAGGACTGCTTAGTGCTCCAAAGCTTAATGCTCAACATGGGCTGCACATCACATTCACCTGGGTGGGTTTGAAAAACCAGGCTGCACCCCAGACTGGCTGCCAGGTGATTCCAGTGTGCAGTCAAGGTTGAGAACCATTGCCCTAACGTGGCTTCTTAAGTAGTGTCTGGAAGTTCCTCTGCATCTGTCTTGTTCCTCTTCAACATGGCGGTTGGAGTGCTCCTGTTAGTCTATAACTCAGTTCATGTCACTCTGCTCCTCAAAACCCTGCCCATGATCTGCCTCTTTGCCTCTGTTTTCTCTCCCCATTTCAGCTTCTCCAAGTTCATTGCTATTTCTCAAACCTGTTATCTGTATTCCCCACCAGGCCTCACATGCCCAGTTTTTTTGTCCTGAATAGCTCATCTCTCATTCACCTGCTTGGGCCCGTCCCTCACCCTTGTCAATTATGCACACCTTAACTTCCAGGGAATGTGCTTTTGGACATCCCAATCCCTGCCATAACCTGCCCGCCCTGTGCACCTGCCTTCCCAACACCCCCATCCTACTCTACAGTCTCCTTACCACAGTACTTAGCATCTTTCCCCATGGGGACTATGGACTTCTGTGCCTTGCTGTCTCCACTTACTGATTTGACTCCCTCTACTAGGGAGTCAGCTTTGCTTTCTTCACTGTTGACTCCAAGAACTAACCCAGCATGTGGCACAATAGCAGGTCCTTAACCAAAACTTGTTAAATGAAGAAGAGCCACACCTCTGGAGATGGAGGAGGGGAGGCTCAGTGACATAGGAAGAAAATAAATATTCTTAAAAATTACAATTTTTGAGGACAAGACTTATCACATGACTCTAATTACTAGTAACACAAAGGCAATATCTAGGCTATAAAAACACAGACTTTAATAAACAGAGAGCGGATGATTGGTCTTCTAGGTCTGGGTGGTGAGGTGGGGATTTGCTTAGGGATGGAGAGCAGCTGATGGATGTGAGGGTTCCACTGGGGTGATGGAATGTTCTAGTCCTAAAATGACATTATGGTGATAGTTACACACAACTCTGAAAATTTACTAAAATCCACTAGCATATGTACTTTGAAAGGATGAACACTGTTAGGTAAATTACAAACCTGTTGAAAATGCACACTTAACTGAAGCATCCCACAGAGTGTTAAATCTAAAACTGAAAAAGACCCAGAGGCTATCATTATTTCTTATCAGGCACATGGTTTTTCTCTGGCTCAGGTTCTGAACTGAGGCAGGGAGAACCTTCCTTGGCCCTTATTGGCTGCCAGAGAGATCTATTTGTTAATAAGAAGATGTAATTTAGACCTCTTGATCAAGGCTCAGCTCAAGAGTGATTTATTTGGATTAGATGATTTTCTCTAATACCTCCCACATCTTTCAAAATTCTTCAGTCTTTTTAGGACTTCAAGCAGCCACCTTGTGTGAAACTGAACTTCACATAGGTTCGACACTTTTGAATTAAGAGAAACTCCAACTCCACTGACATCATTTACAATCTACAAATCGTCAATTATCCTGCACATCACAGAGGTCCATGTGCCTGCAGCTGTGACCTGGGACATTTTTTGGCTTGCGCCCTGTGAACCTCTAGCTTGCTGATATTATGGTCACCTAATAACACATACGGACCAACGACAGCTGAGATGAACATGCTGGATGGGGACAACTCAAAGAAGACCGTTCACTCTCCTGGGAGCTCAGCAGCATACCCTGTTAAGCAACAGAAGGGGAAAGCTTTCTGCTCTTTTGCTTTTTTCTCTATTCAAAATCTTGATGCATGCCTGTTAGAGACAGGGGGTCTGGTTGAACTAAGCTCAGGAACGATCCTGGCCTCAAAATTCTCATAAGGGAATCTCTAAGATGGGAGTGATGCTGTGCTACAGGAAGACTTCTGGGGATGGCTGTAATGGGCTTCAGAGAATTTCTGTGCTCATCAACAACCAGACATCTGAAGGAATGGATGCTCACAGTCATTCTCAGCTCATTGATGGAACAGAAGGTAAGAGGGATGGAGAACTTTGTCTTCACCACCCCACCACACCTCAAGCAGAGGTGCTCTGCATGGCTAAACCACAGTGCTTTCTACCTGCCACTCACCCTCATCCATCTGGATGCTGTGCTGGGCATAGGAGACCAAGAACTGCTCCTTCTGGCAAGCACTGTGTAATAGAGAAGACAGAACATACAAACAATTCCAATTAGAGGAGACTGTTCTTGGTACTTTATCAGAAGTGCAAAGGACCATGGGAGTGTGTGGAAGGGAAAGAGTAACCAAAAACCAAACAAAACCTCAACAACAAAACCCAGTTCTACAAAACACAGATGCTCTGCAAGTCACCATTCCCTGCTGCACCGGGGTCATGCCAATCTTCTTGTTCAAGATCTGGCTGTCAAATGAGGGTCCTTCAGAATATGGATCATGTGGAGTATAGGTGTCAAGACTGTAATCATCCTGACCATGCAATCTGGATACTTGGACAGAGTACATGCATCAGCTTGTTTTAATGTCTCCAAAGATGGAGATGGCACATCTCTCACAGAGATATTGTCAGGATTCAATGAGTTCAGACAGGAATGCCTTAGGGCAATGCCTTCCAGGTAGTAAGCACTCCAGAAGTGTGAGTTGTTATTTTTATGCATGGTTCATCATGGAGAACTGAGTATTGGGTACTAGGGTCCTAATTCCTCAGGGGCCTGGTTATTCTGTTGCACAGTGAGAGTGGAGCTGATGTGGGAAGCTGTGTCCTCATCACAGGGGCAGCCAGAGGGGAAAGGAGCAGAGGGTTCAAGTGCTCTCACCACCCATTGAGGACATGGCTTACTTCATGCCTTGGTTGTAGGGTTGTAGTTACTGAAAAAGGCACAGTATTTGATCTGATATTTGTCAAGGTGAAATGATTTCTTTAAAAATAGTTGGTGATGTTAGGAAAGAGTGGGACTTCCAATCCTCCCGCATGACCAGTGTAAGACATTTGATGTGATAAGCCACTTCTCTGGGCACGGTGGCCTTTGTGAAATACACTATGCTATAAGCCCTTCTGCAATGATTCATGGAATTAAGTCCCAGGACAGACTTCAACTATTGCCTTCCCAGTGGGAGAACATATAAATTAATACTTTGCGCAACATCTACTTTCCCTAAAAAAATATATTTTTGATCACAGAATAATAATTTTTATGGATATAATTTGGAATATTATAGTTGTCATACCTCTATGGTCAAGAAAAAGTTTATATAAATAAGACCTACTTTCTGACCCAATTTCTTATATGAAAAGGAAAGACAATGGACCTTGACCATCAATTCATGTTGTTTATTTTCTCTGCCATAGAAAATAATCATTTGATATTCCGGTGGTTGCCGGGGGGCAGGGGGAATCGTGTGATTTAAAACAAAGATTTTCAGGGAAAGAGGAATAAGTTCTAAAACACCAACAAAACTGTGAGGATCCTGTGTGAAATGCATGAATAAATATCTGGTGCTACTGCTCCTTAGCTTGAAGGCCAAGGCCAACTAGCCAAAATATGACTATTGGCTCGGTAGTAAAAATCTACAACAAATCCCAAGAGTCTATTCATGGGAGTCCAGTGAAACTAAATAGAGAAAAAAGAAGCTAATGATACTTTAATATGTTAACTGTGTTAACCAACATGCATCTTGTACACATGTATATGGTTCCCTAAAAGGTAAGGATAATAACGATGATGATAATAATAAAGGCAACAACAGCAATGGTGGCTAATATTTTTCAAGTGTTTGCAATATGCCAGGGATTTTTTTCAATGTCCTACACATGCTACCTCTTTTACTACTCTCAGCAACCTCTGATGTAGGTGGCACCAACCAATCTCACAGTTGAGGGAACTAAAACAGAGAGATGACTTCCTTGTCTAAGATTAAAAAAGATTTTAAAGTGGAAGAGTCAGGAATCCAAGCCCGATTTCATGGCTTCAGACTTAATGCTGTAAATCACTACAACTAACTACTACTTGCAAGAACAATAATGACCGCATGCCTTTTTCTTGCCCCTTTATGTTGTTAATTTTATTTGGGGCTCACAACTTCAATTTATTATCTCATCCATATGAACAAGCAAAGGAAGAGAAGTATCTAAAGATGTATGGAGGAAAGTCAGAATTCAAATGACATTTCCTGACGCCAAAACCAAGTTTCCTTTTGAAGAATCTGAGCTTAAATCTTTTCTGAACAAACAATTTTCAATGTCAGCACTCATGAAGACAAAAGCTGAGCAAGGAATTGCTCCTGTGGGATTTTTTTTTTTAAATGAACTTTCCAGACTGAACAATGAGCAGCTAAAATTTTAATGCATAGGACACATGATTTGGTCAGGCTTATTCTTCAAGTTCAGTCTTGAGGAGTCTGAAACTTTTTCTCACACATCCAACTTTGTATCAGTGAGACACTAATCAAGTACCAGGAAAACATTTCTTATTAGGTATGAGACATTTCTGAGTTCAGTAAAGGTTACATGGTTGTTCAGAAAATTAGAAGTTCTATTAATAATCACTGTTCCATTTGATTGGGGATATTATTATTTTGGGGTTGAGTTCATGAGAATAAAGCTTACTAGTGTACCAGCTGGGTAGGAGCATATCCAAAATGAACTGCCCTTGAGTTCAAGCCCTTCACACACTCCCAGGCTCAGTCCCATATTGATGCAGCTAGAGACATTTATGAAGGAATTATCAATGAGTATTCCAAGAGTTATTTGGAAATGTAGCATATCAGTGGTTGTTCAAAGGAAAGGTTTAGAAGAGGAAGTACAAGGGAAAAACATGGCTGGTGACCACTTAAAAAATTATTCCGACTGCAAATATTGAATTCATTCCTTGTTGCCCTCAGGTACAAATCTGCCCCTCTATTCGCCAGTCTGATTCTGTGACTGGCAAACCATTTCCCAGAGTCCCCTGCCAGAGGCCTTTCTATTTGATTCTGTTAACAGGAGGTGTTAGAAGAAGACTGGTCAGTGAGAAGAGAGAAGGAGACTCCCTTCCCTTTCTTTCTGCATGTCCTGTGAGCCAGAAGTGGCTGTTGGCAGGAACACCTGTCTCTCTTAGCATTTCTTGAAGCAGTCTCTGCAGCGATTAGAGGTTCCAATGGCAGCTCCTTGGCCCCATTTCTCAGTGCTGGAGCAGCTCCCCAGGACTGCGCTGAGTCCCTGGACTCTGGAGTTCCATCTCTTTTGTTCCCCAACTCTAAGGATGATAGCTGCTTCTTGCAACTGAGTTACACAGTGCCCTGTTTTTTTTTTTTTTTTTTTGCTTATTCAATGCTCTAGTACCTACAGAACAACCAATTCCCTGTACTAAATCCTGTTTAAATGATGCTGTATGACTTAGCTCTCCTTTCTGGAGCCTGGCGGTTGCATGCTGGTGGAGTGCTTGCAGCATTTGTCAATCGTCACAACAGCACAGCACCAAAAACAATACCAGTGACTGAATTCAAATCTGCTCAAGTTATGTCAAGAGCTGAGCAGGTGTGAGAAATACACCCCCTAACCTGAAGGATGTTAGGATGGAAAGTTTTAAAGGATCCAGCTTTTAAAAATTATTATTTTTGCATAAAATGATACTTGTTCACCTTGGAAATGTCTGCAAACCAAGTATAAAGAGGAAAGTTTAAGACCCGTGCTAGATTAATCACTGATATTTTGGCAGATCCTTTCTGGTCGTTCCTTCTTATACTTCTAAATATTTTAAAAAGAATTGTCATTTTTTTTTAGCCAAAATTTGGTCTCTAGCACTTTCATGTGGTAACAAGAGGAGATCAACTCGAAGAGGGATGTGATATTGCTTTGTCATAGGAAGCTTGTCTTTTCCACTCTGGGGCTGGATCACTGGGCTGCTTACTTCTGACCCAGAAACTAAACAAGGGCCAGGGCCACAGGTTCCCACCTCTTGTTTGTCTGTTATGCCCTTTCAGTTAAGATCAGAAAGTAAATAAGAAATCTGTACACAAGCAGGAGGAATGCTTAGTACCGTATGAGCTGACTCCCGGAGTGAGTCTATGAAACATTTTCAAGGAATATAGAACACTACACACAGTCTTCCCTGTAAGTGTGGCATGTTTGGAGAAAGGTGGCCACCAATGCCTGTGTTAATTATCCTGATCTGCAACACAGAGTATTTTGCTCCTCACTCATTCTTCACTCATTCATTCATTCATTCATAACTACAAGGACCCATCAACCACAGCATCCACCAAGAGCAAGGGTTAGGGCAAGGTGCTGTGCTAGGGGATGGGCCCACGGAGGAGACACAATGGCTCCCCTTTCTCACAAAATTAATAACTGGAAGAACCAAACTTCAGAAAGGAGCAATTACAGGATCAAGCTCATGTGTCCTCATGCTGCTTTTCCTGGTTTGTAAAGTCTCTCATCACATGCATTTATCTTGGTTCACTCACACATCTGCTGTCACCAACTCCCTGTACCTCTTACGAAGTTTTCAGCTCTAAGATTTTAACTAATTTGGAGGTAGTGCTAACTGCCTGTGATCCAATGTTTCAGTATCCATCTGCCTTAAAGTTACTTTTTCCATGTTTTTCTTGATGCATTACAGTTATACATAATGGTAGGATTTGTTGTTACATCTTCCTATATGCACAGAATATGACAATACCATTTGGCCGATATCATTCCCCACTATTTCCCCTTTCCCTCCCATCCTCCCTCCTTCTGGTCCCTTTCTTCTATTTTACTGATCTCCTGCCTCAAAATTATTTGAGGAAGAAAATATACATAATCATCAATGTACATAATACACAATCATCAAAATATACATAATCATCATGTTTATGGCCTAAGAAACATAACATTGAAATATGTGAAGTTGAACACTGTAGGAACTCAAGGAAAAATAAATGGAAGCACAACAGTAGCTGTGTTCAACACACCTTGTGTTCCTTGAGAGATTAGATATAAGAAAGAACATCAGGGCAATCTGATTAGTAATTTTAATCCAGAATTATGTGTAATATTTCATACCTGAAAAACAAAATTAAAACACTAAGAGAAAAAAACAGAATAATTATAAAATATGACCAATGTTAGGTGATGAAGAAACTTTGCAAGAGTAAATGTAATAGTAAGGATTGAACAGTCTTATCATAATCTAGAAATTAAAGAAAAAAGAAATGCAGACACATACCAAAAGGAAAATAAGAATTTCTTTGAAATGAGGAAAATTCTCTTAAATTACTCTGTTGTAGAGCAAATGAATCTCAGTGCTAAAGATGTCAAGAACAATTATCATCTATACAGTCAATGTTGAAACCCATGTGAGACCATCAATATTGTACTACAAAGAAAGTCAGAGTTTTACCCATTTTTAATGACTTAAAAATGAAAGATTTACAGAAAAAGAACTACAAAGTAAAAGAAAGCTGAAAGACAAAAGAATAAAGATACAGTCAGAAAGCTTATAGAATTAGAAAATATTGTGACAGGATTATTGATAAGATATCCAAGAGCTGATTCTTTGGAAAAACCAAAACTGAAACAATAAATAGATGAATTACTATGATGGGAAAGAGAGTGAGAGCAAGAGAGAGAAATAGCAAATTCACAAAATTAAGAATAAGAGAAAGGAATTACAGATGTTGAAAATCAGAACAATTTTAAGAGAAGACTGGAAATTCTATGCAAATAAATTTTCTCAGAAAAGCAGTTTTTACTATGATGAAGGAACAAAAGAAAAGTCACACAGACTAATAATCATGGAAAAAATTAAATACAGTCAAAGAACTCTCTTTCTCCTCTCCCGGGAATGCCAGATCCAGACAGTTGCATGCATGATTATTTCATAGATCAAAAAATTATTTAAACTTTTTGAGGTAAAATAAAAGAAGAAATTCTGTCGATTATTTTTATGACACCAGTATAATTCTAATACCAAAATATGAAAAACTCAGCATAAAAAAAGAAATATGCCCAGAACAATTATTCATATTGATGCATAGTTCTTAAATTTCAGCAAATGACTCCTGGAAAAATTAAGAGAATATGCCAAAATGGGATATTTTCCAGGAAAGCAAGGGAGGGTCCCTATTAATTGATTAGCTAAAATTGCTAATCATAGCAATAAGTTTACTGAATAAAAAAGTATTTACTTTTCTTGAAAAATGCTAACATGGGCTGTGATAATGTGCACTGCTTGTTCTCAAGGGCTTAGGAGCCCACAGGGAAGTCAGACTGTGTGAGTGTTTTCTTGACATAAGATGAAGTATATGAAAAACTTGGAAAAAGAAGAGTAATGGGGGGAATTGAATCAGTTAGATATTCAAACATGGTACAATGCCTTAATGAAAATGGTGCTGTATTGGTGCAAAAAGGATAGCAGGTCAATGAAGCAGGATACAAGTTCAGAAATAGACTTCACCATTTTTGGAGATTTGCAGTATGATGACAGTTGGCCTACTCAATGCATGGAGATGGGGAAGAAACAGTAAATCGTGTAGAAAAAAACTCATCTTAGATCTGGTTCAATATGAAATAGCTGAAAAATTCAGGGGTAACCAATGGAAGTCCTAAAAGAAAACCACAAGAGGAGTCTCTCAATGCTTTCAAACAGCAAAGGCTCTCTAACTATGGCACAAAATGGGGAAGCTACCCACAATCCTGCTTGTTGTAAACATGCACCTCCTGAACACCTGTAAAAGGAGATATGGAAAATGTCAATGTCCATCAACAGGGAGTAGGTAAATATAATAGTTCCCTGGAAGAGTGCTGTATGAATGTTAAACACACACACACACACACACACACACGAGGAAACTCTCGCTGAGATGAATGAAGTTATCTCTAGGAGGTATTGAGACTGGGAGAGTACACAGCATGTGACACTCATACGTAGAGAAGGAAGATCATAAGCACACATGGGAGGTACATCTATGCATGCACAGGAGAGAAACAACCACAATTTGCCTCTGGGGAAGGGATCTGGTTGACTGAGGGAGCTAGAGGAAGTTTTCACTGAAGACCTCTTAATACCTTTTGATGTCCTAGTATCTTAATACCTTTTGATGTCTATTCAAAAGAATGAAACGAATATAATACAAAGAAGCGAATGCAAATAAAGCTGGAAAATTTGAGGGAAAACTCAGAAATAATATAGATTATACACAATTGCTAGGAGAACTAAATGCAGTAATACTGGCACAGAATACTATAAAAAAGAAAATGAGAAATATTTATGGTATACATTGTTCTACATCAATAAAAAGATAAATGTTTAGTCTGCTTTCCACTAAAAGTGACTCCAGAGCAAGGCTGGTGAATGCCCTCATGGTCAGGCATCCATTCCTGCAACAGAGATGTAGCAAGGGCCAGATGTGCACCTGTCAAGGGGATGTATGTGACACTGAAGAACATGGGACAAACCTCTACCTTTGTGGCACTTTCAGTGTGAGAGAGGTGGCACAAGTAACTAAACAATACATGCTACGTAGAACAATGGACAGTGAAGAGGGGTACGGGATGATATAGGGTCAGAGCAGACAACAATGACCCTAGGGACATTGGCCTTGCCACCGCCTTTACAAAGGAGACAGCAGGTACCCTGAGCCAGCGTGGTGGTCATACGGGGTTGTGGGAACAGTTTTGCCAGATCTTTAGCTTTTTTTCCAGAGGAGACCAGAAATCCAAATTTGTACTTGAAATCTCCTGATTTTTAAATCCTAACTCAATTTTAAAATAAAACCACTCCATTAACCAAATAAAACACATCTTGCCGGCCAAGGCTGGCCCAGTGGATGGCCAGTTCCAATCTCTAAAGAAATGAGATTGAGTTTTAAAACAAACACATTAGATCTTGTAAGCCCTGTCATCTTAGGAAGCTGGGCATGTTTTCCATTTCTTCAAACATTTCTGGAACTCTTCAGTAAGAACCAGTTGCTCTTCAAAACCATTTTTTCCCCCTTACCACATCAGAAATCCTGTATCCTTTTGGACTTACATTTTGTTTGTACCCTGATTTTATTTACTAGATTTGATTCATTATAACATTTTTTTCTTAATTAAATTTACCCTCAAATGACTGAGGGTGTGGTTAATAATATACTCTTGGCCTTGAAGGCAGTCCCCAAAGAGAAGCCGCCAGTATTTAGAATAAGAGCCATATCACTTAAAATAAATATGGATCCTGCCAAGGTAACTATTGAAGAGGCTTGAACTTGAATGTGCAGGAGGCAACACGTGTCCCAGCCTCATAAGCATTTGGTAAAAGGCTTGATACTTTGGATTTGGTTGATTGCTAGCAGGGGTTTTCTTTCTTCTTTTTTTCAGTTCTTAGAAAGGGCTCAGTTCTTGGGACCTGATTAAATGCTATCAGACCATTCATTCTAGGGATCCTTGGCATGCCTATCTGCCCAAAGACTTTGTGCCAAACAGGAAGAGCACATGCCCTGTTTTCATTTTCCTATGACCAATGGCTTAGTTTCTGTGGTTGGCTAATGACATTAGTCATGTACAATCACAGTGAAGAATACAGAGCTTTTAAAAATGAGCCTGTGAAGCTTGGATTTTCCTTGCTAACAACGTGTATGAATCAGAGGCCACAAGTTTGCATTTTAGAAATATCTGTGGTAGGTAGGAAATACACTGCCCGTGTTATTATTGTTATATTCCCATAGAAATGGTATTCCCTGTGAAGGTGTCCAAGAGGCATGGAGGTGTCCACCATGATGGAGATTTTAACAATCCCATGTGGTCAATTGCTTAAGTCCCCCTTGCTTGGAGTTTAACAGAGTTTTTCCAACATTCATCCCATCAATCTAGCATCTCTGCTACAACTCCTTTATTAAAGATCAAATACATCATCATAACTGTCCATCTGTCCATCCATCCATCCTTCTCTCCCTTCCTCTGTCTATCCTTTGATGAAAAAAATTTTGAGGACCTATAACTGATCAACTACTGTGGTAGATATTAGACACACATGTAAAACAAAAATAATCTAGACTATCCACCCTTACGGAGCTTACTGCTTTTTAGGAGGTAAGTGATATTAATCAAGTTAACCACGTAAGTCAATGTAAAATTATAGCTATGTTAAGTGTTATAGGGAGTTGACTTAGGGAAGCCTTCCTGGAAGAAGTGATGAATGGGATGAGATTTCCAGAAGCTCTGATTAGGATGATGTACACATTACTGGGGTAGAAAGAGCAAGACAAGCTAGCTTCATGGACATGGAGAACCTGGCCCACAGAAGGGTGATGGAAAGCTGGTGTAGGTGGACTGAGTGAGGACCATGAGATGGGAAAACCTGGAGAGGCAGATAGGAGCCTGCAGGGTCTCTCAAGCCATAGAAGGATTTTATATTTATCCTAAATTAGAGAGGCTGAAGGGTCTTAAGTGACAGAAGTGGGTATGATTAGATTTGGCTTAGAAAAAAATCAGCATTATTCTGAACAGGTCAAGGGAGGCCTGCATTCACATATGGGTAAATGGCATCTGAAGGTGTCCACAGGGGTGAGATGGCTTTAGGATTACAGATGGAGCAAGAAGACAAGGACCCAACTACCAAGGAACTCCACTACTGAAAAGTCAGGATGAAAAAATAAGAGTCTGAGAGTCACGAGAGTCTGGAAGGGGCAAAGAAGTCCTGGAGAACTTTGTGTTATGGGATCCAAAGGAAGAACACTGTGATAAACAGGAGAGAATGATCAGACAAACCCTGCTGAGAGGGCAAACAAGGTGAGGTGCAAAAACACTCATTGGACTTAATGGCATGATGGTCACCCATGGCTCTAATGAATGTTACTTGATTGGTAGGAGGGGACCTGAAGCCAGACAGACTGGGTTGAAGAGGATATGGGAGATGAGAACATTGAGCAGGGGCACACTGAGGGCACTTGCAAGAAGCCAGGCTGATAAAGGGAGAAGAAATAACTAGGAGTCACCTGCAGGGAATGAATGGGTGATGGGCTTTTGGTTTTTAACTTAATGGAAGACATGGATATGTTTAAAAGATGATGAAAGGGATAATTATGTATTTTTTTATACACATATGTGTGTGTACACATGTGTTTGTACATGTATACATATATGTAAATACCATACACAGGCACATATATAAATTTTTTAAAGAAGGGGGAAAGGATAATTGCTGCTGAAAGATCCTAGGAAGGGATCCCATCAGAGGGGGACAGATACTTGCTTCAGGCAGGTAGAAAGTATGACTCTTCAATTGCCATGGGAGGAAAAGTGGGTGGGCACAGAGGTGGGTGGGTTCATGGATTTGATGTTGGGGTAGTTTTTTTGATAGGTTTTCTTCAAAGGAGGAGGTGAGGTTATCTGATAATGGCATGGGAGGGTAGGGGTCATTAAAGGTTTATGGAAGACAAGGAAGTCTGGTACCAAGAGAGACTTGGGAGGGCTTCAGGCAATGCTGATGGGCCACTGGAGGCTGGTCATCTGCATCCATAGCAGCGCCATTTGACTCTGCTTAGTGACTTTTTTTTTCCTTTTAAAGCAGGGCTGGCAAAAGCCCTGGCAGGAAATTGGGGAGCCCTGGGTTATTGGTTGTGATAGCCATATCTTGTCATATGGCCTTGGGCACATCCTTCTCTGATTCCCAGATTCTGCAACTTATCAAATAGTTAAGATCAAATTAGATAATACCTAAACATCCACAAATGGCCTCAATGTTCATGGAAAGACCCTTTCAGCTGATCAACATTTTTCTATTGATACCTTTAGTTTTTATTTAAAGATAAACAGCTCTTTTAAGAGCTATAGAAAAGAATACATGCTTCACAGCGAAAAAGAAATTTAAGTCATTTATATGATTATATTCAACGGACCTATAATGCCTGCAGTCTCTATCGAAAGCAAGGTTGGCAAATGATCTGAACAGGACCAAAGAATCTTTTAGGCTTTGGAGGCTACTTTTTTTTGCAACTGCTCAATCCTTCCACGCAGTATAAAAGCAGCCACAGATAATATTAAGTGAATGAGCACAGCCCATTAAAACTTTATTTGCATAAATAGGCTGTAGGCCCTTTCCACAATTTACACACAGTAAATTATGTAATGTGCTAAACACACTCATAAAGCCAGTGAATGCACACTGTTATTTAAAAATTGGGGCAACCCCCACAGTCACTATAGGGCCTCCAGAGTGACAGCAGCACCCCATATCCAGCAGTCGCTCTTTCTGCTTGTTTGTAGAACTCTGCAATTAGGAGCTCAGGTCTGTGGTCTGGCGCCTCACACCCAGATCACGCTTCCAAACCAACGGCCTGGAGAATCACAGTCTGGAATTACTTGAGAGCAAATGGGTGTTCATAAATCAGAACCCTCTCTTTGTATTCATTTATCTACTGCCGGGCTGGAGACATGAGCCTGTGAATAGAGCAGAGGAGGAAAGGAGGCATGCCGGGAAACAGGATTGGGCACAGACGCTGAGGCCTAGTCATCATTTGAAGGGTAGAAGGACAACTTAAGAAGAGCCCCCAGTGATGCAAGCGACGCCTGAGAACCAACAGGGTGGGAGGCCCAGTCTGAGGCACAGACAGGAAAGGGCGGAAGGGTCTGCAGCGGGGAGCTCCCCTGGGTGGGCCAGGTTTCAAAACCAAAGCAAACTTGGGAGAGCGAGAGGGGAGGAAGGAAAGAAACAAACAAGCAAGTGGAGCTGCAGCTTATGTTTCCCCAACAACAGTCCAGCCCTGTGCCAGGCTGCCAGGAGCTCCAGGCCTCATGTGGTCGGCGAACCTCCTCAGAAGGATGGTGGCTTTGCATGTAGTAACTGCACCTAGGCCGCCATGGCTGCCCAGCTAGACTCCGGTGTGGGGCCATGTTGCCTTCCTGTTTAGAACAGGCATAAGCTGTGATGCATGTGTCATGTACACATCTGTGCTCAACTCAAAAGCAGAATTAATTACAGTGTAGACTCAGTGTAGCTTGCAATAGACGCATCGTTAATGCGGATACCACCACTTTTCCTCCATCACAGGCCCCGTGAGCAGTACCTCATAGGCTGGAAGGCTATACCTAGGCGAGCAGGTGTGAACCCTCCTCTGTTATGAACTGGAATTAACTGAGGCTCATGGAGGCTAAAGGACTAGAAGGAGGTTACCAGTAAATAACAAAGCCAGCTCACTCTGGGGCCCCAACTTTTCACCTCTTTTCACCACGCTGCCTTTTCTAGAGTTTAAGAGTTGGAAGGAACCCCAGAGATCACTTGATTCAGCTCCTTATTTTTAGATGTGGAAATGGAAAAATAAACGGCTTGCCCAAGGTCGCTGAGCCACTGGCTGGTTCCCTCATGCTGCTCGGAGTATCCAGTAACTCCCCCATAAATACCAATCAAGAAATAGAGGGCGAATGATTGGTATTCATTTGCTGGTGCTATTAGGCAAGGCTCTGTCTGCATGGTCTTAAGACTCTTCCTACACCAAGACAGACTGGCCAAGATGGATGATTTGGAAGTCACTTATAATCAGCAGAAACATGCTAAGTGTCAGCACATTTTCAAACAGGGACAAGCTGCATGTTTCAACGACAGCATGAATCAGTGTGTCACCCCAAGCTGAAGGCAAGCAAGTTAATGGAGAAATGAGAGAAAGGACACTGTTGGTGCTCAACTGTGAAGCTGAGGCTGACGGAAGCAGAATGAGTGTGTTTCTAACAGCATCCGCCACTCTGGAGAAAGAGGAACATCTTGCCCTAAGACTCCTGGGGGCATTTGTTTTGAAGGGTCATAAAGAATCCAGCCTTGAAAAGGAGAATTAACAAGAGATTTTAGTCCAAGTTTTGCAAAACAAACCTCTACAGAGTGGAACCTGGCTTTCCTTCTTCCTTTTTTTTTTTTTTTTTTCTTTTAAAGGAGAAAAGCTTAACTCCTAAAAGTTGTTTTCCACTTCAGAGTCTAGAAGGTTGCTTGTTTTGATACACTGGAAAGCCCACAGCATTTAAAGAAATTTCTTCTGTTTGTTTATAGGAAGATGCATAAGAAATCAGAGGTTTTAAATGATATGGTTTAATTTGATTAAGTCTTTGATTTTTCATCTACACAAATAAGTTACTTAAATGTGTGGGTGTGTAAGTATTTGTTTTTTTTTTTTAAGAACTTGAGATAAAATTCCCACATTGTATAGTTTACCCATACAAAGTGTACAAGACCTGTGCCATCATGATCACATTCCACTTTAGAACATCCTCACCAACTTGACAAGAACCTCTATACCCTTCAGTTATCATACCCCAGGCCAGGCCCCTAGTCCTAATCAATCACTGATTTGATTTCTGTCTCTATTTTATATAAACAGAATCATATGCTATTGCGGTCTTTAGTGACTAGCCAATTTTTGCTCATTTTGTTCAAATAGGAAAGTGTGATTGATAGAAGAAATGGAGAGATATTTTTACACTTTTACTCTTGCCTTCCGGTTCCCCCCTCCCTCACCCACTATGAGCCAGGCAGCCCTTGCTGTAGGTAGCAGGCAGGACTCATGAACTCTAAGTGGCAAGATGGTAGATTTGACTCTTGTACCAGGAGGCAAATAGACTGGGTCTCTATTTAGAGTAGTCTGAATTTTGGACTACAAAAATAAGAGGCAAGTTTGTCTTCAAAAAAAGAAGACAATTTCTATGCTGGAAAGCAATGTTTCCCCATGAATCTCATAAGACATTGGTCATTTTATTTATTTACTCCTTCTCTGGCTTTTTCTCTTATGTCAACTCCAACTGGAAGTGGAGATGGCTGGAAAAGAGAGATGATCAACTTGTCTTAGCCTAGACATGTGACCATGGACCCCAGGTAGATACCAGCTGCTCTCAGGCTCTCCTACTTCATTCCTTAGATGGCTCACTCTACTATCCTCCTGCATAGCTATTTCAGACTTTTCCTGCCTTCTCAAATCTCCAGTAACTTCTCTCCAACCTCCATATGCAGCTTATGTCCTTTCTGTTTTACTGAGAAAACAGAAGCAACCAGGAGAAAATTCTCCATGCTCCCAGGACCACATCCATCATCCATACTTATATATTCTGTCACTATAGACACATGGTTCTCAGACTTCTCTGTGCATCAAATCACCTGGAGGGCTTGTTAAAACAGGTGGCTGGACCTCAACCCCAGTTTCTGAACCACATAAGCTGGAAAGGACTTGAATTTTTGTCTTTCTAATAATTCCCTCTGTTGCCTTGTGGAACACACCAAGAACCACTGCAATAGATGATGTGGCTATGGTTCTATTTAAGGTCACTCTCTGTACTTGTGCATTTGATCCCAAGCCATCCCACTCAGGGGCATTGCTCCAGCAATTCTCCTTTCCCCGCTCCTGCCTCAACTCTTGCCCCTTCTTTACAGGGTCATCCCATAGACTAACGAACATATTATTCGTTATTCATATTATTCGTTATTCATATTCATATTATTTTTTGGATCTTAAAAATATGTAAGATCCCACTTTCCTCTTCAGCTTCCACACCATTTCTTTGCTCCTCTTTACAAGAAAAGAATTCTCCTTATTCCTTGATTCCAGTTCCTTTCCTGACTTAATTAGCTTTGGTCCCCCTACCCCAAATTGTCCTAGTTAAGACAACTCATTGCACTTGTATTGCTAAATCCTATGGTCAAGTCTTGGACCTCATTATATTTGACCCGTCAGCAGCATGGACACAGACAGCTGTGTCCATGTCTGCAATGGTCAATTGGGGCAATATGTCAACTCATCTCATCTTTCCACACCAAACCCTGCAATGGTTCCCCATCCCACTGGGGAAAAAACCAAGGTCATCCATTCCCCTCCTCCGTCACCTGCTTATCCTCCCTCTAGTCTCAACTCCTTGCTGCTCAAACACATCAGTGCTCTTTTACCTCAGGACCTTTGAATAGGCTCCCTCTCCACAGCCACTTTCCCAGGTGTTCTCTAAGATCTTTGCACCCGCTTCCTCAAACCTTTGCTTGAATGTGACCCTTTCAGTAAGATTTCATTTAACCACCTAATTACAAGTCACCCTGCTTTCTAATCACTTTCTTATTGTCTCTCCAGAGAGCTTGTCACCTTCTGAGACAGTACATGGTTTACTTCTTTATAGTTTTTATTGCCTGTTTCCACCCTCTTCCCAGTCAATATGACAAAGATTTTTTTTTTCTGGTACTTTGTTAATTACTCAATCTCTAGTACCTACATCAGTTCTGGGGAGGAAATAAATAAATAAATAAATAAATAAATAAATAAATAAATAGATTTTTTTTCAAATATTCTTCCAGTCAATCTAGATGGCTGGCTAACCCTGAACATGTCACCTAGCACTGGAAGACAATGTCAGTATAATGTAGAGGGCAAACCATTTCATATTTGGTCTTTTTTTTCTTTTTTTTGTACTGGGGATTGAACCCAAGGGTGCTTAATGACTGAGCCACATCACCAGTCCTTTTTATTTTTTTTTTAGAGACAGGGTCTTGCTGAGTTTGCTTAGGGCTTTCCTAAGTTGCTGAGGTTGGCTTTGAACCTGTGATCCTCCAGCCTCAGCCGAACAGCTGGGATTACAGGTGTGCACCACTGCACCTGGCTGCATGTTTGGTCTTAAACATAACAGGAGAGGCTGTGATCTGCAGCATTGATCTTTCAGCCGTTTATGTACATTAAGAAATTTTGCCACTCTTGGCATCCTGCCAATCTCAACTTGCCTGCTGGACCCTTTCCAATTTCTTCCTTTTCTTGTTCTTTTTTACCCAACAGCTGCCATGAATTGAATGTGTGTACCAGATGCTTCACAAAATCTTACTTAATCCTTACAAAACCACTGTGATTTGGGGAGTATTGTCTGCTTATCCAGTGAGGAGATAGACACAAAGAGAGGAAAGGTGGCTTGCTCAAGATCACACAGCTAATAGAAGATTGAAAGGGAATCTGTCAGATCCTAAAGCCCATCCTTAAAAAACAATACTGTGACCCTGCTAATATGCACAATATATTGAATATACCCAATTTCCTAGTGTTTAAGTTTTGGCATTTTATCCCCTATTTATTTTTTGCTATCCCCTAATTATTTTTGAAGATGATACTGGAAATGACGTCATGACCCACTAGATAGTAAACATCCTGTGGATTGAATTTACAGTTATCATTTTGCCAACATTTTTTCTATGCCAGAACAAGAGCCAAGACAGAGCTGGTACTCAATAAATGTTTATGGAACAGTGCTTGTTGAATTAAACACAGAGGTAATTATATCAATACATAGCTCATTATATTCAGAACATATCTTCCATTCACAAATAAAGATTATTTCTAAAAGCCTTAAAGTACTTATGTTGAGAATCAAGAGTGTCAAAGATAAATTGACAGTTACATGACACACAAGACATCACAAATGCTACATCCTCATCCAAAGTGCAGTCTTAGGAGTTGGAATCAGTGAACCTGGAAAGGATGAAGAAATGACACTTTTGCCCCTGTGTGGCAAAGGATGGACATAATTACTGGTACCAAGTTTTTAACCAAAGCATCTTACATCTGAAAGAGCTCTGAGCCTCATTTTTTACATGGGAGGAAATTAAGGCCTAGAAGACAAACTAATCTTTAAAAGACACAATAATTAGGATGAGAGTTGAGTCAAGATTGCTGGCTCTGTTGGTGTTTAAAGAAGTATGTACTGGGTGTGGTGGGTGGTGGAGCACGCCTGCAAACCCAGTGCTCACGAGGCTGAGGCAGGAGGATCATGAGTTCAAAGCCAGTCTCAGCCCAAGCAAGGTGGTAAGCAACTCAGTGATACCCTGCCTCTAAATAAAATACAAAATTGGGCTGGGGATGTGGCTCATGGCCTAGTGCCCCTGAGTTCAATCCCTGAGCACCCCTGCAAAAAGTAACTACGATATTGTCGTCGTCGCCCTCCCCCTCCTCCTCCTCCTCCTTCTTCTTTTTGAGAAGATAAAGAGAAAGCTTGGAATAGATCAGTTTTACCATGAGACTTGAGAAAGTTTCCTTTATATGTCTCCAATTATTGTCTGTGTTTCCAGCTGTCAAGGCCTAAGTTAAATGAGATAATATACGAAAAATCCCTTCACCCAGTTGTTGCTACTGAGAAAACATTCATTAAATAGTAACTATGCTATTATACCAAAGTTATTTCATAATTTAAGTCACTCATGTTCTAGGTGGACTAAAAACTTTAATTAATTTTCTACCTGAATATCTGACACTTTTGAGAACTCCCTCCAACAGCAATTCTTGGGGTTTCAAAAAGCAAAACCATACCTGGTTCCTTTAGTAGCAATATTCTAAAAGTCCACAAGAGGGCAGTGCCTCTCACAGCACCGGCCACCAGAGCAGAGGAGGGGAGAAGGGGATTGTGGGTGTTGAGGTGGCCTAACAGCTTCAACAGGAGCCCATATGATGATACCTTTGAGTGCTAAGGTGTATTAGGAAGAAAGTAAAACAGGGTAATGGAATAGAGAATGACTCGAGGGGGAATTGATGGGAACACTGACCTTTGGATGAGAAAAGCTTAGTCATGAATGGATGAGGGGAAGAATTTACAGGGAATACCAGGAATACCAGGGGCCACGATGGACATGGTCTTGGTCTAGTTTGGGAAAAGCAAGAAGGCCAGTATGGCTGGAACAGAGTGAAAGGAGGTAACCAAAGAGAGGTCAGGAAGGATGTTAGGTCATGCAAACAACACAGTTGGGATTATATTCCAGGCTTTTCTCACCCTATGGTTTATGCCCTGAATCACTATGCTATCTGAACTCTGCAGAAAAAGCCAAAGGACACTGGCCAAGACAATAAAAGTGGTACTTTTCCCCATTTTTTTCATTGGTTGTATTATAGCAATACATAATAATGGGATTTGTTGTTATATGCACACAATATAACAATATAATTTCACTCCCCAACATTTTCCCCCTCCTTTCCCACCTCCCATCCTTTGGTCCTTTTCTCTCCTGATCTCCCTTTGATTTTCATGAGATCCCCATCCCCATCTTTCTTTTCCTTTTTCCTCTTTCGTTTCCACATACGAGAGAAAACGTATGACCCCGACCTCCTGAGTTTGACTTATTTCACTTAACATAATAGTCTCTAGTTCCATCCATTTTCCCGCAAATATCACAATTTCATTTCTTTCTTTGTGGCTGAAAAAAACTTCATTGTGTATATATACCACAGTTTCTTTATCCATTCATCTACTCCAGCACATAGGCACAGGCAATGACTTTCTCAATAGGATCCCTAAAGCTTAGGAAATAATGCCAAGAGTTATGGGATGGGTCAAATTAGAAAGCTTCTGCACAGCAAAAGAAACAATTAGGAATGTGTAGAGAGAACCTACAGAATGGGAGAAAAATCTTTGTTCAGTGCTCTGACAGATAATTAATATCTAGTATAGAGAAAGAACTCAAAAACACCAAAAAAAATCAATTAACTCAGTTAATAAATGGGCAAATGAATTAAACAATTCTCAAAAGAAGAAATACAAATGGCCAACAAATATATGAAAAAAATGTTCAACATCATTAGCAATTAGGGAAATGCAAATCAAAACTACACTAAGATTTCATCTCACACCAGTCAGAATGGTAGTCATCAAGAATACAAATAATAAATGCTAGAAAGGAACACTTTTACTCTGTTTCTAGGATTGTAAGTTAGTACAAGCACTGCGAAAATAAGGAGGGAGTTTCCTCAAAAGTCAAGGCATGGAACCACCAAATGACCCAGTTAAATACCACTCCTAGGTATTCATCCTAAAGCATTAAGGTCAGCACACCATAGCAATGCATGCGTGCTCATGTTTATAGCAGCACAATTCACAATGGCCAACTATGGAACCAGCCTAGGTGTCCATCAATGGATGAGCGGATAAAAAGTGGTGCCTTTTATTAAACAATTCATCAGAAGTCATATGATTTTAGACCTTGAATTTATGAGGAAAAAGCACTAAGAGTCTTACGC
The DNA here is from genome assembly GCA_020662805.1 of Glaucomys volans. Classification (NCBI taxonomy): domain Eukaryota; kingdom Metazoa; phylum Chordata; class Mammalia; order Rodentia; family Sciuridae; genus Glaucomys; species Glaucomys volans. The sequence continues at coordinate 467,609 of JAJEJO010004053.1, read as the reverse complement.
TAAATTTATTCAAAATTTTATGTATTTAATCTTGTGCAGGCACTTGTTATATGCACACAATATAACAATCTAATTTCACTCCCCAACCTTTTCCCCCTCCTTTCCCAGCTCCCATCCTTTGGTCCCTTTCCTCTCCTGATCATATAACTTTTATGGCACTATATAATAATCAAGGTTTATAATGCTGTCCATTGAATTATTTTGCTAAGGCAAAGGAAAATACTTATAAATATCTTCGTTGAAAAGTACTAAAATATTTTAAAGGAAATAATCTTAAGATTTATATGGAAGTAGGGGATGATATTGGTCAAATTATATTATAGCATGTCCACATATAAATATGTAAAACCAAATCCCACCATTATGCACCAACTATAATGTACCAATTAAAAAATATGGAAAAAAGTACTGAGGGGAGGGGAGAAAAAAGATTTATATAGAAGGATGATTATCCCAGAACTAATGTTAATAAAAGTTAGAAATAGCATAAATGTCAATAGGGGATTATTTCAGTACATTAATGTGCTTCCAACTTATTAAAATTTCATTTTCAAAGAATATTTAAGGCTATGTTAAATGTTCATAGGGTACCAAGGAAAAGCAAGCCACAAAGTAAGAACCATGTGTGACATGCGAACACAATTTTTAAAACCCTCATGCAGATAAGCAAAACACTAAGAGAAAACACACCAAACATGATATGGGAGCAAATGCCACTGTTTTCTGTGTTACTTTTGTGTGTTAAATTTTCTCCAAGTGTGCCCTTATTTTATAGTCATAAAATAGTGAAATTAAATATCTGGCATGGAAATTGTAATCTTCATTTGAACTTCACTGTTTAGTGCTGTATTTTACATAGAAATTGATTTTTGTTTGTTTGTTTTGTTTTGGTACCAGGGATTGAACCAGGGATTGAAACCAACCACTGAGCCACATTCCAAGCCCCTTTTTTCTTTCTTTATTTTATTGACAGGCAGGGTCTCACTGAATTGCTTAGGGCCTCCCTAAATTGCTGAGGCTGGTTTGAACTAGTGATCCTCTTGCCTCAGCCACCTGAGCCACTGGGCTTACAGACATGAGCCACCATGCTCAGCTTGATGTGGTTTTTGAGAAAAGATCATTGTGCAAAGTTGGATTCTGGAATCTTCTTCTTTAATATTTAGTGAATGAACAAAAACATTTTTAAAAATACAAATTGAGATAAAATATTGCCAGCAGCCAAAGAGCAAAGGTATAATGCTATATCCTCATCTTAAAAAGTGTTGGCCAAAAGAGTAGAGCGCCCAGGGTGGTGGCAGTGTGGCTCCAACCCTCCACCTGGGGCGGTGTAGGGAGGGCAGGTGAGTGGGCAGGGTCCAGGGTTTCTCTGATGATGACTTTGCATTGGAATGGAGTGATCCGAGCAAAGCAGAGAGACAGGCTTGAGGAAAGTTGGGAAAAACATCTTAGAAAATGGCAGCTCTTGATGACAATCCTAAGACCCCCCAAGAAGGCAGGGCTCTGATTCAAACTGGGGACAGAGCTGAAGCCACAGTGAAGGATCCACTGCAGGAGGTAGAGAGTCTTGGGCTCGGGGGAGCCAATGGGATTTAGAGCAGCAAGCCAAGCCCAGGTCCTCAAAGGCAACATGGGTGCTGCTGCTCCCCACTTCCTCCTTCTTGCTTCAGAAAAGCTGGAAGCTAATACCCAGCCCACAAAATGTGCAAAGGATTCGGAGCGAGGGAGACAGGAAGGGAAAAATGGAGAGCCATGGAGAGGGAGGGGGAAGAGAAAAATAATAGTTGAGAACAGCTCAGTTTATGAAGAAAACATAGCCCAAGAAAAATAAGGAAGCTTCCTATGAATACTTTGTTTAATAAAGTGAGAAATTAAAACAAGATCATAAAATAACAGAATAAGATACAAAGGGAGAGGGCAGAAATAAGGAAATGAATAGAGAAATGGAAAGATAAAACTAAAAGAATGAGAAGAAAACTTCATGGTCAATGGAGAAGGAAATGACAGTTTATTGCAGTTAAATAAGTGGATAGAATAAAGACAATAGAACATTAAGATAACTGGTGTTTCCAGATACAAGAAATATAATAGAAAAGGTATATGAAAGTGTAATATTGGAAACTTATCCTGAAATAAGGCTGGAACTGCAGATCAACACTACATATGAGGGGCTGGGGTCATGGCTCAGTGGTAGAGCACTTGACTCTCATGTGTGAGGCCCTGGGTTCGATCCACAGCACCACATATAATAAATTAATTAAATAAATGTCCACTGACAGCTAAAACAAACTTTTAAAAAAAAGTACATATGATGTTTCTAGGAAAAAAATAAATGATTAAGAATGATTGACTGCTTGACCAAACTTTGGTCAGGCTCCAGAACCTTTTCCCAGGCTCACCAGAACCTTGCCAACTCAGCATTTCTAATGTGCAAGAATCCTTCTAAGGAGTATTTGTAAAGTGATCCCCTATTTGCAAAATTATTTTCATTTACCCTATTACCTTTCTTCCTCTTTCTTCTTACTTTCTGCAGATGCATAGATAAACAATCTAGAAAAAAAAAAAGTTCTCCAAATGTGAGTGCCTATTATTTCTGGGTGGTACAGCTTTGGGTTATTATTATTTCTTATTTTTTTCTGTTATATTTAAAATTTACTAGCAAATGCTGCACCCTATTACATAAACATACTATTAAATTTAGCAGTATATATTACTATTTCATAAAAGTTACATTCTAAAAATAATGAAGAAATAGAGTACTTTGTTATATACTGCTGGCCTTGGTGTTGTGTGAATTCTGTGAGTGGGTGGTGTTAGCCATGGCCCTCCTCCATTATTAACTGGTGTGTCACAGAGTCTGAGCTCCACAGAAGGACATGGAATTAGGACAATACGAACTTACTGCTTCATGACTAATGGATGGAACCCATCACTTCTTTTCAAGTATGAAAGGTTGCCCGCTTGCTAAGGAATTCTGTCAAAGTAATAGAATTGTATTAGGGGAAAGACTAAGGCTTTAATCATTTACTAATGGTAATTCCAAGAAATAAGAGAAGTTCCCACAGGTTTATTAAAGTGTGTGTTTACACACACATTTAAATTATTTCTGATTAAGAGTAACCACAACAACTTCTATGTTCTCTCGCTAGTTTATTCTCTTGACAACTAAAATTTGAGCAAAAAGATACCCACTGTATCACTAGGAAATTTTTATTCTTGCTACGTACATTTATGATTTATGCAAGGGTAATTTTGGCCCTTGCTTGTTTAGCTTTTTAAAAAATATTTTCCCCCCCAAACTTTCTTTTTTTCCAACATCAAATGTATTTGAATGTCCAAACAAAAATTAAGCAAGACATGCAACTTCAAAAAATTAATACATTTAACTTCTTACAAATGGGCGGTATTTACCTCATTTAGAGATAATTTTTTAAAAGTGTGGCCATATAGATCAGAGTTACATATTTTAGAAGCATGGAAGGTAACAGATGGTTCTGTTGAAAATAGCAAATTTTTAAAATGGCAACTCAAACGCAGTATTGCATCTTTATTTTAAATAATTTGTCTTGCTTCACATCTTTGAAAAGCAAATAGGCCATTAAAAGCATACATGATGTGCTAGACACTTAACGAGGTTTATTACTGGAATGGGTACAGTTTTATTAAATTTTAAACACATTTTAATGTGCTATGGGTATAATTTTGCTGCAAAATTACCAAGAATTGCTCCCTCCCTGGATCCCTCTAAAAATGAAATATAAGTGTCAGGTCAGAGATGAGCTGGAAATCCCATTTAATTATCAAAACAACAAGAACGTAAAGGGATCCATGCTGCCATTTCATCCAGAGAGCCTGTGGTCTTGGGTGCCAACCTTGTGAGCATCTATCTATAACGCCATTACTCAGGCAGGCTGGAAATGAGAACCCTGCAGCCCCCTTCCAGCTGAGGCCTAAGGGCAGCATTTGTTGCCTTCCTGAAACGTTTGCAAAGGTCTGAACAGGTACTGGAGGAGCCACTAACCAGGGTCACTTCATCAGCATGTGGAGATTTCAGTCAGGTTCTATCCTGGAAATTGCACAGATCTGGAAGCTGGCCCACCTGAATTCCAGCCTCACCCCTGTCCCTAGTCAGCCAGAGGCTCTTGGGCAGGTCCCTGTGCCCTTCAGATCTGATGGAGTAGCTTGCCTAGTTTGTTTCTAAAGTTCTTTCCTTCTCTGATAGTTTTGATAAACCCAAGTGTGAGTTTTTACCTAATCTTACGCAGAAGTGTTTAGAATTCTATCTAGTGCCCCCAACAAGATTCATATCATCCAAGATGGCGGTGAAGGCCCTTGTCTTCCCAAAGCACATTTTCCCTCGGGTGCTCAGGTCTAAGAATTTTCCTCTTACAGATACATTTTCAAAACATAGCCCTCTCTAGGCATGTGAGGATAATTTGTTATTTTTTCCCCACAGAGTCCATTTTTCACTGAATATTTTAGTTATTTGAGTAAGGTTGTGATCTGAGGCAGCAGAAAAGTTTTATATGCCAAGAGGATGCTCAGTGCTGCAACCAGTGTCCCCTCAACCTTTTTTATTATTCTTACAAAATCAACCAATCATTTAAAAGATAAAAAAATAGTATATTTTATACCCAAACCTATCTGTGTGTGGCATAAGAAAATACCACGCAAATCAGAATTTGTTCTTCTCTCCCTGTTCTACCTCCCAAGATTAGCAGCTCTAGAAAAGAGGGGGAAAGAGTAATGAAGATAAGATTCCTTCCTGTATAGAAGGTCAGTTCCTGAGTGTGGCTAAATCTGAAGAGCAGGTGGCTATAGGAACCAGTTTTGTGGTGTGACTGAAGGACTTTTATAGGGCACAGGAAAGACTGCCCTAATACTTGTTAGAAAGCAGGAGAAGAAGCCACTCTAGAAAGCAGCATGGAGATGCCTCAGAAAACTTGGAATGGAGCCACCATTTGACCCAGTTCTCCCACTCCTCTGCATATACCCAAAGGACTTAAAATCAGCATACTATACTGATGAGGCCACATCAATGTTTATAGCAGCTCAATTCACAATAGCTAAGTTATGGAACCAACCTAGGTTCCAACCCTTCAACAGATAAATGGATAAAGAAATGTGGTATATATACACATTGGAATATTACTCAGACATAAAGAAAAATGAAATCAAGGCATTTGCTGGTGCATGGATGGAACTGGAGACTATCATGCTAAGTGAAATAAGCCAATTCCCCAAACCAAAGGTGTAACGTTCTCTCCGATATGCTGGCTGACTGGACGCTGACTCACAATAGGTTGGGATGCAGGGAGTGGAAGTTCACCAGATTAGGGGGAATTGGGGGAAGAGGGATGCGAACAGGAAAGACAGAATGAATGGGACATAACTTTCCTATGTTCATATGTGAATACATGACCCGTGTAACTCCACATTACATACAACCACAAGAATGGGAAGTTATACTCCATGTATGATATGTCAAAATACATTCTATTGTCATGTATAACTAAAAAGAATAAAAAAGAAAGAATTAAAAAAGAACAAATAAAAAATAATTTAACAAAAAAAGAAAGCAGGATCAGAATTCTCCTAGATTTTTTTCCATCAAGAGGTTCTCTTGAGAAGAGAATCACCCAACTGGGCCCTCTGACTTCTAGAAGCTTCCTATCTTACCAGGATAACTTTCTATTCCCAAAGGAGATCCTGATATTCTCCACAGCCTAATTTCTCAGTCAGGTATATACCATGTGACTTTGTACGTACGGCATGGGACAGAATACCAGGATGTTCTTCTTTCAGAAATAAACTAATTTAATAGGGAGAGTCACAAGCATGTGGGCTCTGGGGATCTTTTTATTACAGATGAAGGGGAAAATATTCATCACATGTTTAATGATGTAGGCTGAAGAGTCAAGTATAAAGTCAATGTTTGTATTTTAACTCAGAATTCTTAAATGAAGATATTCAAATGCATCTAAAAACTACTTGCTATGTTTCCAAGAAGAACTAATAAAAAAATATTGTCTTTTATACTTCAAGTGGTTGGTAAATGTTACCCTCATGCAATGTCCAGAGAAAAATTCCTTAAGGTAACATCCTGTTCACAGATAGCCAGTGAGCAATGACTTGAACTTTAAGTGTTTAATATTTAGATATCCTTAGTGGTAAATAAGCCAATTAGGTACCTTGCTGGATATTTTTAAGGGGACAGACAGATCTTCATAAAGATGCTCAACATTCAAGCTGTGCAAAAAAAGTTTGTTTTTTTTTTTTTGTCTTTTATGCATTTTATCCTAAGTCTCTGGTTTTAAAGACTTTTTTTCCTTTCCTTCAGATGAATGCTATGGGAACTCCAGTAGTAAAGCAAATTCACCCAGAGAAGCAATTTTTAGAGTTGCTGGGATATGGAGGAGGGAGGCAGGAACTTCACCTGAGTCAGCTTCTCCAAGAACTGCCCTGAGCACCCGTGACCCACCTGTGTGCTAAAGCTGACAGGCATAAGGAGCGCCCCCAGGAAGGTGTAGGTAACGCCTACAGACCCTCAGGGCCCACCCCAGACCTGCTCAATCAGAAGCTGCCTTTTAAACAAGAACCCCAGGTAGTGTGCATGCACCTGGAAATTGGCTAAGCACTGACCTCGAAGATTGAGAGATTTCGTAAAGAAAATGGGAGAGATGAGGGTGTGTACCCAAGATGCTCAAATGTAGTTGCATCAGAATCATGGTTAGAGCACACTACTGCTGCATCTCTGACTCCAGTTTCTGATTCAGAAAGTCTGGGATGCGACCCCAATTCTTTCATTTCTAGCAAGTTTCTAGGTGGTGCTGATGCTTCTGGTGGCCCAAGTGCTTTAGAAGCACTGGCACACACTAATATTGACTTTCTTACCTCCCACCTTCTCCCAACCTTCTTGCCTATCAGCCCATCTGTCCCTCCCCTCCCCTTCCCTCCTTTTCTCTCCTCCCCCTCTCTTCCTCATCTATTGGGGAAACAATAGAGTGAATATTTAGTTTCAGTTTGCTATAGCTACTCATCTTTCACCTCATTTATGACTCTAAGGGTTACAGAAGTGATGCTCATCAATCCTGCTCTCAGGTGCTGTCAGTTCCTTGGGGTAGGAAGATAAGACGAGTACATAAATATCTCTAAGAAAAGGGAGAAATGAGATCAATGCCCTGGAGTACATCCAGATAAAATGCTAAGTCAGTAACAGGAGAGGATTGAAAAATCTCAGTTCCTTCACTTAGTATAATACATTTAATCTCTCTGAGGCAGACCAGGGTCTTGGGAATTCAATTAGGATTTATTGAACTAAGACTTTTGAACATTAGAATAGTAAGAGATGCTTACCCTTTATCACTCTGCTTTCAGGTTCTCTACTGAGACTCAGTCTGGATTTTGTACCCTTGCTCTACATGTTTAAGTATAGATAGTACTGAAGAGTGGGATTGAATTTAACTTGTGAAGTTTCTGTCATTTTGTTTCTTTCCCAAAAGAAACCAACAGAGGAATTCACAGCTACAGGAGGGGACTGGCTATTTTAATTTTAGGTAACTGGAGCTTTATATTGACTGCCTCCTCTGTGACAGACTGAATGATATAAGAATTATTTAAACTGATATAAAAGGTTGAGAGAAGTCAGGCACATGATTTCTGCAATGGTAGGAGCAGACTAGCTACTGTTTGATTTTTTTTTAATTGGTCAGGTGGTAACATTTGAGACATCTCTAAGTATATTTTTGACAAATCACAGTATAATCCACTTGTACTAAAATGTAGATGGGAATATAGCCCATAGCTGGTTGAGACACAAGGGGTCCCTGGGAGAAGGGAATACACACTGAATGACCTCCTTGGCTGGTGGACGCTTGTCTGTGCCGGATGGGGGGAGACACGGAGCCAAAGCACCACCTTCTATCTTCCTTCTCTTGCTGGATTCCAGTGACCCACCTCAACCAAAGGTTGCACACTGGACTCATTACAATCTTCTAGAATAAAGTGCTAAGACAGGCCATTTAAGTGTCTTAGTCATACAAACAAAAGGCTGGAGATACTAAAGCAACATGTGAAAGGCATGGTTAGGAGCCAATTTCTTGCTGGGATGTCCTCTGCTTGTTAGATTGGCCCCTCTCGTGGCCAGAGTGAAGGTTTGTTCCTGAGAAACACCCAGAGAGACATATTTCTACCAAGCCCGTTCTCTGACAGGTGTGATGCTAAGGAGGCCTCGCAGGTTTGGAGATCAGCTCAGCAGAGAAAGTAAGAGGCACAGGCAAAGGGAGAGATGATTCCAAGAGATGAGCCAGGAGCATGCGCGCGCACACACACACACACACACACACACACACTAATGAAAGGGGAGCAGGTACAAAGGAGAGGCCCAGGGGACCTACATTGGCAGCGCAGGACAGCGGGGGAGGGAAAGAAGAGGCAAGAGCAGACCACAAGGGATACTGTGGGCACTGGGAGTTTCAACTCTTTTTTTGTTTTTGACATTAAAGTGCATATATTTGTTTTTTTTGGAGTACAACTTTTAATTTTGTATATGAATTCTGAAGAAGCAAGAGAGTTTCATCAGCCACTAGACGATCCCTACCCTAAGTCAAATGAGAAAATAGGACCTGCTGTAAGTGGGATGTTGGCAGAATCAGGGTTTAGAGGAAGGCATGACATAAAGCATGCTTGCATTTTGTTAGTTAAAATTAGCATTGAGCAGATCTCACTGTAAAAGATACCTTTTCAAAAAATAATGAAAGAAACAGGGAAAGTCAAAATACAGATGAAGCCCAGAGTCCTGCGTCCTTTTTGTCTTCCATCTGGAGGCATTGGGGAGAGTTGACTTGAAATCACCGTGATAACAAAATAGCAGACGATACCTCTCAGGTAATCTTATGGTACAGAACCTTGAATCGAGTTTGCTAGTCCTTTTTCCCTCAAAAGTTCATATTTTATTCTCTTTGGAATTCAGGCATTCTATGGAAAGAAATGAATGGGTTTAACCACTGTTTTAAACATAACCAAAGTCAACCAATAAAAGACGGTGTCATGTCGGGGGATAATGCTAGCCTGCTAGGAAGTTGGCTAAACAGTTCTGGCTGAGGATCGTGTCCTGGATAAACCACATGGAACTGGGACTCTCAGACTGTATCTGTTTCAACCCTCACACTTTCTATTAAAAGAAACCAAGACTTCAGTTCTTAAGTTTCTATCATTTGCTTCTCTCTCAAAAAAATCCAACAGGAGAATTTATGGGTACATGAGGGGCCTAGCTATTTTCATTCTAGGTAACCAAAGCTGTACTCCATGGCAGTCTGAATGATACAAAAATTTATTTAACATGATATGAAAAATAGGTTGAGAGAAGTCAGGTACATGACTTGTGAAGCTAGTGAAAGAAGGGAGGTGGGAGTAGAGCTCACCTCCCACTACCAAATGGTAGAGCACTTGCCTAGCCTGAGATGCCAACCTTGGGCATTTATAAGATGAAATAGTATTTTTAAAAATTGGTTCTAATTAGTTACACATAACAGTAGAATGCATTTTGACCCCCGTGATAGATAAATGGAGTATAACTTCTCATTCGTCTGGTTGTACATGATGTAGAGTCACGCAGGTCATGTAATCATATATGCTCATAGGGTAATAACATCCGATTCATTACACTGTCATTCTGACGCTATGCCCCCCCTCCTCCCTTCAGTCCCCTCTGTCTAGTCCAAAATAACTCTATTGTCCCCACCTTATTGTGAATTAGCATCAGCATATCAGAGAAAATATTCAGCCTTTGGTTCTTTGGGATTGGCTTATTTTGCTTAGGATAATGTTCTCAAGTTCCATTCATTTACCAGCAGATGCCATAATTTCATTCTTCTTTAAGGCTGAGTAATAGTCCATTGTGTGTGAACACATACACACATACCACGGTTTCTTTATCCATTCATATAAGATGAAGTAGTATTTATTGTACTACTGGTACAAAAAGGCAGCTGCCTTGATTGATGGTCCCAGAGTGATTATGCTTAGAAGGTAATGGCTACTTATTAATCATTAAGCTCTATTATTATTGAGTGGACAGGATCATGGACCATTTGAGCTTTTCCCATTCTACCTACCATGGTTGGGAAGTGCCTTCAGGAATCTGTCTGAGTTCTGAAAAAGACTGCCCAAACTTGCCAGTAATTTGTGGTGCTGTCATGTGTTGACTTTGCTTATAAGGGAGAAATATAGCCTTCTTCTTAGTTGGAGATAATTTTTTTCCCCTGGTAAAATATTTTTTCTCATTTAATCACATTTTTTTTTTTCTAAAACCATCACACGTAAGGAAAAGAAAGAGAACCAAATGAACTTATGGAAGAATTAGGCTGCAGTCATGCTTGGTTTCTTTTTCAATTCCATTTCACTGACCTGAAGTTCTGTTGTTACTATGTAAATCAGCTCAGAGCTTCAGTAGCTAAGCAGTTTCCTCTCCAAATATTTATCCCCTGAATTATTTTACTATGCTCATAACCTTTTTCCATACTAAACTTCCTTGACCTTGCACCTATTTTAAGGCCATCTGAATCCAAAATGGCAAAGAAAATTAAATATTTTGTCTTTTATAAATAACATCATACCAAATTCAGAATTTGGTGTTGATTCAGAATTTTAGAAGAAACAATATGTTATACCAGCATCTGGAACTCTCTTATGCAATTTTTTTTAATGGAAGGATTAATGTGAATGTGAATCATTCATATATACATTTTTCCTAATAGAATGTAATAGGTCATGCTGAATTAAACACACTCATACACCCATACACACTGCAACTCAGCTCTCTATAATTCATGAGCTTCTGACCATAATTTTAGTAATCGCAGGAGGTTGTTAACTTGCAAACCTTTCACTTAGTTAACAAACATGGAGTAGCTATTATATATTTGGCACCCTGGAACTCGCTTCAGGGCTTGGGATAAAACAGTGAACCAATCAGATATCCCAGCTCACCATTTGGAAACCTCTTCAGTAATACTCAGGAAGACTAATTATTAACCAATATCTCATCACCACAGGGTTATGGTTATTGTTGGAGATCAGAAAAAAATTTATGATTGGAGGATGGACACTGAGAGCCCTGCATGCCAGTCTTCAGGCTTGTGCTCATCAGTGATAGGGATGGGCATGGAGTGGGGGAGGGTTCTCGCCCCACAAGAGATGAAAAGGAGATGAAAAGATGTCTCCAGTCCCTTAGTTGCTATTTTGAAATCCCAAAATGGAATTCTGAAAATGAAAAAGGTTTTCATAACTTATTTGGTAGCAAAAGCTGACTGATTTTATGAGTGTTTCATAGTCTTCACGGATCCAACTTGGTGTGAATATTTATGTGCTTTACTGAAGAAATACCAATGTATTTGATATGAGGTATAGTTTTATGTACAATAATGCTTTCCTAAAATTGCTTCCCCACTAAAAGCCCCTTAATTCTGAAACTTGTCTGGCAAGGATTTTGGATAAAGAATTGTGAACCTGTATGTATGTACCTTTGTAAGATTGGCAACCATATTTTCTTAAAAAGGCAAGATACACACACACACACACACACACACACGATGTATAGATATGTATATATATATTTATATATATGCACACATGTTTATATATATGCACATATATATATACCTGCATATACATACATGTGTGTGTGTGTATGGATGCATAAAATATTCTCTTATATGGTGATAAAGATAACAAATGGTTGGTTGACTCTGTTTTCAAATATCTTTATTTGCAAAATAGAAAGACTGGCAGTCCTCTGTTCTTTTCCCCCCTTCTTTTTTGGTACTAGGGATTGAATTTAGAGGTGCTTAACCACTGAACCACATCCCCAGCCCTTTTTATTTTGAGACAGGGTCTTGCTAAGTGGCTGAGGCTGGCTTTGAACTTGCAATCCTCATAAAGACAGAGGTAGGGAAACTGAACAATAGATGAATAACTGATTGGTTAACATCAGGTTACTTCAGATTCCTTTTTGTGTAAGGATTAAGGCAGAAGGAACTTTATTATTAATGCCAATCATTAATCTGTTTGGAAAATCTAGATGCTATCTCTTTAATCCTGATTACTTAGAAGGTCACAAGAACTGTTTAGTTTTAGTATTGTGAAGTGGAACATTACTGTGATTGGAGAGTCCACATTTCTTAGAGGCTCCCAGATGATGCTGATAGGCTGGCCCAAGAACTACACTTTGAGTAGCAATGGTGTCTTGGGCAATCAGAGCCTCAGGACTGATGAGAGGAGGTGGGATGGACTAGATTATCTTTGAAGGTTTTCTCCATCCTTCTTTGCCCTGTAATTCCAAGCAATGCTTTCCTCAGAGTGAGTAGGAGAGCACAACCTTGAGCTATTCTTGTTTCCTTTCAGTAATCTGAGTCTGTGGCAAAATGACCATTTTATTTCTAGTTCTGAGCCTCTGATGGTATTTGCTCAGGTGACAGCACACTGAAATACTGTTTATCTAGACTGAATTACAGCATGTTTGAAACAAGCAGCAAACCCCAAAGTACAAGCAACTGGGCTTAACTGTGAATGCACTCCCCAAACATTTACTAAGGTCTTACAATGTGTAGTGCTTAATGACTTGAGCTTAGGGATTAAGATTTCTGGGTTCAAATCCAGGCCCTATGATTTTTCACCCTTTTGACTTTGAATAAAGTCAAATTTATAAATCGTGGTTTAGTTATCTGCAAAAAGGAATAACGATAGAACCCACCTCATGAGCGGTAGTATGAGAAAATGAACTTGGAAACACGAGGACCAGACAGCTGTATGGTCAGTGTTGGCCATGTTATTATTCTAATGTGCAAGGAACCAGGCGAGGTCCTGGGGATGCAAAGATGGATAACTAGATGATTTAAGTGTGCAAAAGTGAGGACACAAGCACCAATGTTGCACTAAAGATGTGGAGTAAGTGTTGAGGCTGAATTTGAGTGAACCTGGTGCTCATGTTGGGGAAGGAAAGTAGTATGTGCTCAGGGAATGTTGACTGGTACAATACTGGATTGAAGTTCTCAAGAAAGATCAGTAAACCAACCACACTTTATTACAAAAAAAAAGATTGTATGATTAAACGCATACAATTTATAAGTTATATGAATATTTTCCAAGAATATATGTATATTTTTAAAAAAATATATTTTAAATATTTGTTTCTATTAATTTTTTTTTGTGTGTGGGGGATAAGTTAACCCTTTCCTGACTGTCAAAGGGGGAAAGGAGAATGGAAGTAGTTGTCAAAATTTTGTAGAGATACCTGTATCAGGATGGGAGACTGATTTAGACCAGTGGTTCTCAACAGGGAGCAGTCCCCCTTCCCCTGCCCAGGGGCATTTGGCAAGGTCTGGAGATATTCTCTTGTCATGACTGAGGATGGAGTACCACTAGCATCTAGTGAATAAGGCCAGGAAGGTTGCATAATATCCTACAATACACAGAACAGCCCATTATAGTGACCAATTGTCTAGTTGAAAATGTCAAGAGTGCTAAGCTAAATCAGTGATTCTCAAAATACAGTGTGCACCAGAATTGCTTGGATAACTTATTAAAATTCACATTGCTGAATCCCAACCCTAGAATTTCTGACTCAGTAAGGCAAGAATTTGTGTTTCTAAGGAATTCCCAGGCAATGCTGAAGCTGCTGGTTCAGGGACCACACTTTGAGAACCACTGGTCTATGCAACTCTTAGATTCCCTCTTGACTCTAAAATCTGTGAGTTGTGTGAATATTTTTTCATTTACACAGAATTTTGGGTGAGAAATCACCAAAGTTATACCGATGTCTTTGCCAATAAGAACCTTTCAATTAGTCCTATAAAGTATACCATAAAACTAGTTATAAAACTTAAAAAGTAAGACTTTACAGGCTGCCACAAATTGCAGCTGCTGCCTTCTGGATGTCTTCTCTCAATGGTTTTTGTGGCCAAAAGCAATGGCATATGTAAGTTCAAGGTACAAAGAATTACTAACACTTTCTCCAAAATTCAGGCTTGTTATAAGAAGTCAGCCCTTTTACATTTACCAAATAATCAATGCTCTCAGTTAAGGGGTAACATCACTAATAATGCATTCACTTGCCAATAATCACGCTATGATGTTGGTACCACGTATGGATATATTTTCTTTACATGTGATTTTCCTTCCAGACAGACAGAAGTCTAGTTCTATTTTTCTCATCTTAACAAGGGCTTGGGGATTTAAGGTGGGTTGAAAAATCCATAATGATGTGAGAGCATAGAAGATATGCAGAAAAAAATAAAGGCCCCAGAATTACAGAGCACAAAATAGAAAAGATTCAAATGCTTTGAAGTACACATACTCATTCTTGCACTAATTATTGTTTTATTAGATAAAATATATGCAGTTATTACAGAGTCTGGCTTATCTCTACTTTAAGAACTGACAGAAATAGGTATAAAGTATGACTGTAAAGAAATCGGAAAAGAAATGAGAAACAATTTGAGTATTGTTAAAATTGATAAGACTTGGTTGTGTGATGTATAAAAAAAAATCAAGCAGATTTCATTTCTATTTGTGAAGTTCAAGAATGACTTGCCCAAAGACAGGGAAGGAATACTTGGCCTCTAAAGCTCTTTGTAGCATTTCTAGGGAAAAAACCTCACTTTAGCTTCTTGAACAGGCAGCATCTTTTTTACAAGATGATGACATATTTTCTATGTAAAAAGAACCCAGAATTATGGAAAAGGAAGATACATCATATTATAACCCTCTATTAAAGTCGCAACATTTGAGAAAACAAGTTTAAACAATCAGTAATTGTGCTTATTGAAATTGTCTCCTTAAGGTGTCTTGTTGCTGCCTCCAGATTTTAAACTTCTTATGGGCAGGAACCTTATCTCAAACTACCTGTAATTTCGGCAACTAGAGCAGCAGCCAAAGGAACGGGTGCTCAAAACCACTTAGTGATGAATGTACACCATTCATCCCTTATATTTACATTTTAAGTTTTTAACTTTTACAGAACATAATTTAATTGGTTACTTTGATTCTATAAATGTGGAATTGGAAATAGTTACAATAGGAAGAGAACATGTTCAAGAGAAAAACAAAAAGCCTAATATTGGAAAAACATCTAGAAAGTTCCTAAGAGGAAGGAGAATCAATGAAAAGAGTTGGCTTCTGCAGACACAGTTTTGGTCACTCTCGGGAGCTTTCTTTACAAGCATTACAATGAGCTCTTAGGCTATTTCTAGATCAACTCAGAACTCTGTGTTTCATCTCCACATTGCCTTGTAAGACAGGAATTACAACACACAGACGATGCTGCTTTTCATTTTCTTATTCCTCTTTTCCCATCTTCTGGGTTTTGAGCAGATGGGATTCTTAATCTGTGGTGCATGGATCCCAAAGTTCTAGGAATAAACCTCTTTTCAGTATAATTTCCTTGGTATTCCTGTGCACTTTATCTCATACACTTCTAAGCTTTATGCTGAGAAGTGTTCTCTAGATTTCACCAGGTAGCCAAAGGGGTCCATGGCACCAAAATGGTTACAAACATGGGGCTGTCTCAGCAGAGAGATGATGACATTATCTTTTTTTCTCATGAGCTATAGAACTAATGTCTATTGCCATATATATCTTCCTGGAAGATCGACCATTTAAGCTTAACTATTATTTCCTAGGTCTCATATGGAATTAAAATGCCCCAGAAAATAGTATTTCTGTTATCCTACATCACAGAAATAATTGCTGTTATTGTATATTCTTAGAGTGATCTTGCATTATATTATAAATCATTAGATTGACATTAGAAGCTTTATAGCACTTCCTAATGTTCATTGGGAGGGCTGTGCCTTGTATGGGCCAAATGTTTGTGTTCTCCCCAAATTCATGTTGAAGCTTCAACTTTCGATGTAATGGTATTTGAAGGTAGGGCCTTTGGGAGGTAGTTAGGTTTAGATTAGGTTATGAGAGTGGGACACTTATGAAGGAATTAGTGCCCTTCTAAGAAGGTGAAGATAGATCTGTCTCTGTCTCCATATGCATGTGTCAAGGAAAGGCCATATGATGTTGCACAGACACCATCTGCCAATCAGGAAGTGGGCCCTCATCAGATAATGAACCTGCTGGCACCTTGATTGGACTTCCTGGCCTCCAGAACCGTGAGAAATAGATGTTTGTTGTATAATCCACACAGTCCAGGATATTTTCTTCTAACAGCCTGAACTAAGACCTGCCTTTCCCCATTTATAAGCTTTTGTCAGTAACACAGGGTTCAATATTACTAACATGCTTTTATAAAATAAAAACTCTCTAAAGAAAGTATTCTGTTTTGTGCTATTTTTTTCAGCTTGGTGCAGAAAGACGTCTATAGATACAAAGAAATTAAAAATAGAAATCACAGACGTGCCATTTCTTCAAGACTCAACCCTATATCTATCTTTAGTTAGGAGGCAAGGGAGGAATTTTATGCATTTTATGGATTTAATGCATCTGATTTAATATTTCAGTCTCAACTGTTAGGTTTCTCTTCTTCAAATATTTCAAACATCTGCCACTGGACAAATGGTGGGTAGATATAGGTGAGCAGTGTGGATCCCCTCTTAGGCTGAAGGCATGCAATTCAAGCTTGATGTTTTTTCCTAGCATCTTTATTAATTCATGTTGAAACTATTTCATTGCCTAATTACAGAGCGACTAGAAGAAACAAACTAGATATCAAAACCAAGTTTCCCCATCACAACATCTCTCCCCTTTCATGAAAACACCACCTTTTACCCCTTTCTTTATCTCTCTGGTGAGCAAGCATGTTGCCATGAGGAAGGGTGTATTCTACATTTTCTCCCCACTAGCCTGGGTAGGATGGAACTTCCAAGAGGAACACAAGCATAGGGTTCAAAATGTCCCTTGTCACTCTCAATTTCAATGTGCTCCTGTAAATTAAGATGTTGAAGATCAAGTTTGACGAAGTTGAAGGCGGGAATATTTCAATGAGTAAAATTCAACATTCCCAAGAAGTAGATACTCAGGTGACCCTTTAAAGACCCTGCATGTAGCTGGTGGAAACTCAGGCTCCTCCTAAAAGCTTCTGCAACATCCAGTGTGACCTGAAGATGTAATGCAGCGGGTCTTACACAGCTGCCTTATTTTAAGGCTTCTCTTTCTGTTCTTTCCTTTGCCACTGAACACCTTTGCTTGGCTTCCTGCTACTGGGTGCTCTTGGTTTTACCTTCCTTTTTAAAAAATTCATATGCATAGTCATCATAAAAGTCAGACACCTAGGGCTGCGAGGACTTAGAGTGCCTCTTCTGCAACAGCTCTGGACTAACTAAAAGCAGAAACAAAAACAAAAACAAAAACCCCAACAGTTGGATCTCACATGCAGAAGTTTCGTGTGTACGATTTTGTTGTAACTCTCATACTTTCTAAATAGTGTAGGTAAAGAATGGCTTTCTGGCCTAGATGAGGAAAATCCATTGTAGAGAACTGAAACTTCTCCTGGGCTCCTGTCTTCTCATTTGTAAGTGAAATGAATGTCCTCAGGGGCCTGGTACCCCGAGGAGTGGCTGTCCAGCTCTTGATGGCCCATTTGAGAGAGAGAGAGAAGAACTTCCAAAGGGAGACATGTCCCAGCACTCTTCAAGCAATCCTAGAGACTGTTTGTTTTCTGGATGGTGTGGAGAGCAGAAATATTTAAAGGCAGAAAACCTGACCCTGTGTGATAAGGAAACAATTCAGATTTAGGCTTCTGGACTAATTAGACCCAGTCTACTTTCTGTGGTTATCTGATAAATTCTCATCCTACTTTGGCATGAGCTTAAAAAGGAAACACCAGTACCCAAAGGCCAAGAGGGGAAAGGAACAGCATTTAATCCTATAAATGACAAAAAATACTAAGCACAAAATTTACTGTGCACTGATTTTGGATTTATCTATATTTCCTTCGTCAAAGCTGTGACTCTGAAGCTGAACGGAATAGGGTTCTGACTTGGTGCATTGGTACATTCTGCTATCAGGAACATCTGATCCATGGTCTCCCTCAAGTTTTCAGAGCATCTTTTAGTCTGTCCCAAATCTAGAGAACAAGTATTCACCCCTAGGTGGCTAGAACAGGACAAGCTATGGTCCAGAGTGGTAAAGGATGGCTGGCTAGAGGCTAGAACACAGATGAAAAAAAGAAGCCAGTGCCCAGAAGCCCATAGGCGACTCAGTTCCTCACCCCAGCAGGATACAAAGTATGATTGGCAGCCACAGATCCAGACTTTCTAAACCAACATCCCAAGTTTCCTTCCCCACAGCCCGCATCTGAAGCATCTGCAAGCCTTACTACCTGGAAGACAGGCCAGTTCAGCTCTCTTTGCTACCAGTGGCACCAGGAGGCAAAATTCTAGGTTCTATGGGATTCTATCCACCTTCCGGGAGCATATGGTGGCACTTTTTAAAACCCCTTTTCTTTTTGGCTGAGGCCATCCTTCATAAGTAGACTTAATACCTGCCTATTTCCATTGCTAGTAAACAAGACAAAACTCTCTGAAAGCTGCCCAAGGATGTTTTTACCAGGTTCCTAGCAATGAACAGTCCTTTCTTTTTCTGCTGATATAAGTGACTCTGCCAAGACTTAAAGTTCCCG
Organism: Glaucomys volans; assembly: GCA_020662805.1. Lineage (NCBI taxonomy): Eukaryota > Metazoa > Chordata > Mammalia > Rodentia > Sciuridae > Glaucomys > Glaucomys volans. The sequence goes on along the minus strand of JAJEJO010004053.1, from coordinate 448,987 downwards.
GGTTGAATCCAATACATAAAAAACAGTGTTTTCAACTATGGGTCCCAACCCATATAAGTGGGTTGTGAAATGAAATTAATGGGTTGCAAGCAGTTCCTTTAAAAAATGAAAAGTAGAAAAAAAAATATGGAACATCTTAAGGAACATCAGAGTTCACTGCATTTATTAAGCTTAAGAATTGCTTTGTGAAGCTTCTGTTTGAGTCGCCAACACACACCAGTTGTATTCTTGGGCATTATGTAAAACGTATCTCTTACTGTGGGTTGTGGTCATCCATTTGAAAGCCACTGCACCAGAGTCATGCCAGAACTGCTGAAAGAAGTGACTTGCTTAAGGAAATAAAGCCCTTCTGATTTCTGACTGTCATCCAGAGTGCTGGTTAAGAAGAACGCAGGGATAAGGAGATTCACAAAAAATTGGGCAAGAGCCCAGTGTGGGGTTTCAAGCCAGAGCCTGCTGGCCAAATGGGAAGGTTGGCAACTGCAGGAACGAGAGCTTTATTACTGCCGATGATTAGCTGCATGAAGGCCGAGGAATTTTTAAAGAAATCAAGTACATAGGATTTAAAGCTCCCACTAGATCTCCAGGCACGCCACTTCACTGAGAAAGAGGCTTCACCAACTGGGTGGTTGATGATCTGCGCAAAGTTCTAAATGCTTCGGAAAGGCAGACAGGAGTCTGAATGTGATCAAGATGCAAATTCTAGTAGGTTAAAAGGGCCATTAAAAAGGGCCAAGATGTGGTCATTTTAGCCTACAAAAATGGCAATTTTATATGGTTCTGCCCTCAGGGAAGCTGCATTCTGAGTTTTCTTCAGGTAAACAGAGTGTGTTGATATATAACCACCCATCCAGCCATTCATCTATCAGTCTTGTTTATTTATTTTTGTTGGAGGGAGAAGGCTAAGGATTAAAATACAAGTTGTCTTTCAGAAATGAAATGAAAGCTGAAATGTCATTTGGCTTTTTATGACAGCTGCTACTTAAAGAAAGCTTAATTATCTAGAGGAGTTTCTTTCTTGGTTAGCGGGTATGAATTGCACATCTGAAAAGGTGGTCACAATTTTTCTTTCATGAAATCCCTCTAAAATATTTCTAAATACCTTGAGACTCAATTTCTGATTCAGTCTCCCCTAATTATTAACATGACACAAAGTTCATTTCTCCAGAATCCATCTATCTCAAACAAAAATTCAGAGTTTTGAACTGTTCCCTCCAAGTCTGACAAATCTAAAATTGCTTCAACTTTACCCACTGCTTTCTTCCATTCCTAGCAATGTCCTCAATGTGTCTCCTAAGCTGCCATACTGGCGAACGCAATGCTGAGCTTCTCCCTCCTGATCTTAAATTGTGGTGGATGGCAGTCACTCTTCTGGGTATGATTTCCTAGTAGAAAAGAAATAAACTAGACTGTGCTTCCTTTTTATTTCCTCAGTCACCCAGAGACATGTCTGCGAGGCCATCAAGTTTTCCATTATGTCTACACTAAAAAAGAAGAGCCAAGAAAAACCCCAAAACACTGGCAGAGACAGAAAGGCTTGGTGCTTAGTTACATTTCTTTTTAGATATGAAGAGGGGGTAGGAAGGTTCCAGAAAGTTTAGTAAGTTGCTTTCATGAAATGCAACGTGTGTGTGTCCCTCTCCATGGACCACGCAGTTCTCAGCGTCTGTTTGCCACGTTCTACAAATAACTGTGAGAGGCAGCAGGCTGAGTGCCTCTCTGGGCCCTTCTAAAATGTCTGAATTGACACAAGAGACATCTTGCAAACAAAATGTTCTTTCGAGCCAGCATCAAACCCTAGGCATAACCATTGTAAACTTCAAAAACTATAGCCAGCATTTTGAAACAAAAAGATGATGGATCAAACTTTCTCCTTAGATAAATTCAAAGGATTTTGGTCAGAGTTTTGATTTTTGGAATACCAATTTCTGTTCCAAGAGACACAACGCAAAGTTAGCTTGTTAGAAATTGGGAAAACAGCTTTCTGACAAGAGAAGCCTGATATTTCTAGCAATTGTTGATACTGGGCAGGTGTTAAAATCAGTCCTATCAAAGGTAAGTGTGTAACAAGGGCTAACCTTGAAAGCTTTAACTAAGGGATTCCAAGTGGTCATCTAGCCCCAGAAGCTGATATTTTTCTATGCTCTGCCAGGCATGAAATAAAAGACCCTAAAATGATTCTTGAAATTCTTCTAACTAGCCTCACTGGGGTAGACGCAGCAGGAGTTACCCAAGATGTCTTTTCCTGCAAATTTCCATACCAGAGAAGAGTGGTGCAGACAGGTCAACTTTCAGGAGGGGCTCATCTTTAGGAATCAGCAGTACTGTGCAGAATTAAGCAAAAGACATGGACTGATTCCTGACTTGTTTTTGAACCTTACCTTTCCACACCTTGCTACTGGGCAGCCTTTTCTGATAGATCCATAAAATAGGATGCTATTACCCCATTCCTCCTATAACAGTTTAGAAGCTAAGCTGTACATGAACCCAGATCAAGTAAACTCTGAAACTAAATTTCTACCATGCAGCATTTAAGGATTTTAGAAGAAAGACTCAGAAAATGGCCTTTTAAATACTGAGCCCTGCCAGTTCCATTTATTGGCAAATGACATAGGGCTCTGCTCAGACCTATCTCAAATATGGGGTACGCACTTCTTGCTTTTGAAGCTCCATAATTCTCTGAATATATGGGTTATTCTCAAGTACATTTCTTACAAAATCCTGGCTCTCTTACACATTGTCAATAAGAATGAAGATTAGTCCAATGTTTAGCAATACAGGTTGAGCATTCCTAATCCAAACGTTCAAAATCAGAAACTTTCTGAGAGCGTACATGATGCCACACGTGGAATATTCCACACCAGACCACATATAATCGGTCACAATTAAAACTCAGGTGCACTAAGAATATGACACAAAATTATCTTCAGCTTCCGTGAAAAAGGGGCATATGAAACATAAATGAATTTTATGTTTAGGCTCTGGTCCCATTCCTGAGATGTCTTATTATATATATACACGCAAATATTCCAAAATACAAAAATCTGAAATACTTCTGGTCTCAAGCATTTTCAACAATGGATATTCAACCTGTATTGGCCCAAACTTCAAATGCACATATTTTTAGACTTTGTGATTCTACCTGTTGAAATCTATCCCACAGATAGGAATTTGTGTGTGTGTATGTATGTGTATATATACATATATATTGTATATTCATATCTATGCACACATTCATATTATATACACACACACACACAAACCCACAAACTCATTGTAGCTTGTGTGACATTATTACTTTGGAAACAAATGTCCATTCACGGAAGACTTAACAAATAAATTTTGGTACATCTAATGATTCAATTGACTAATATGCAACTATTAAAGGGAATGAGAAAGAGTAACATGGAGTGAAATAAAATGATATGGAGAGGTATGGAAAGGGATCAAAGTTTCATTATTAAAGAAAAAGTAAGATCTCTTCTGTATAAAAAGTTCTATGGATATATCTCCCACATATGCATGCACATATACTGTGTCTACAGAATTTCTGGTAAGGTGTGTAACAGAAAAATGTTACAGGGCTCACCTGTAAGAAGTATGGCTGGGAAATGGGGACTTGCACATTTCATTTTATACCCTTCTGAACTACTCAATGTTATTCTTTTGACTAAAAGCATGTAATACTTTTATTAAAATACTTTTTAAAGAGTTCTGTGGTCATAGTAACTACCAAATTCTGCCTTTTGGCTCCCAGGGGAGTAAGGAACACACATAATTCTAAGACTTATAGCTGTGGTGGCAGTGAGGCTTTGAATCGAGATGTAGAGGCGCTGAGCCCAAAGACTGTCATGTGAGTTCCCTTCTCTAAGCACTCCAAGCACTGCATCATGTGCGCCATCTTGGTCTGTGCCCTATGTCCCAGCTGAATCATGAGCTGCCTACTCGGGGTCAGGGGCCATCTTGTCCTCATGAATAAATTCCTGGTTCCAAGCACTGTACCCAGCAAACATTGAGCCATGAAAAAGCCCGTTAAGAAGTTGATGGCCTCATTCAATTATAGTTCTAACAGCATTATTAAATGTTAGAGATAAAAATTCCATAAGGGAAGGGGTGGCACCTTGCTTTGGGACTATTAGTAAGATTTGTCATAACTCCCCTATTCAGAATATAAGGAGTAGGTTCCAAAGTGCTAGAGAGTCTTAAACCTGCTCTTTGGAAGAATTTCAGCCTCTGGCTTTCATGCTCATAATTCTCAGCTTGTTGAAATTCTCAGCTTCTCTCTCTTGTGTTAAAGGACAGCTTACTCCCACAACATGTGTCCCTTTGGGATCCAGAACTGCTTGGTGGAATCCAACTGTTTCTCCAGAAATTCTAGAAACAGGATTTTGGCATAACAACTTGTGTAGATTAAGTTATTCCCTTTGCAGCATTTGTTGGGGTGGGCAGGAACCCAGAGCACATGGTAAACCAATGATAGAACAGTTGCTTCTGCAATAGGCTGCCCCATTCAAAGTCTTCCAGAAGTTCTAAGTCAGCCAAACCAAAGACAGAGGCTGTCCTTGACTTGCTTTCAGAAGCAGTTTCATACAGTGGTTTGAAGTAAGGATGTCCTGGGTTCAAATCCAGCCCATCACCTAATAGCTATGTGACTTCAGGCAACAAAATTAACCTCCCTCTACATAAGTTTCCTTATCAGTAAAATTTGAATCATTGCAATCCCATCTCATGGAAGAGCTGTGAAGGTTACATAGGATAATATCTGAAAGGAATTTTGCATTGTGTACCATTAGTAGTAACGGGTGTTACGATTTATTTTCCTTTTGTAAATAATACTTAAGGACACTCAGTCAAAACAATACCAGAATGCTATGAATGTGGTGTTTGAACTGCAAATTTGGACCAGATCTCTGCTTCTTGGCTTTCACTGATCTATGTCAAGTGACTATGTAAAACAATAACATCCCATAAATGACAGAGGCATTTCTATGCAAAAACAGAACTTTTAAAATTTTATTTAAACTTAGTAAAATTTTATCAATTTTCCAAAAATACTATTTGATATAATTTCTCAGCTGCAAAGTTTTTGTCTCTCATAATTTTTTGCACCTGCTACCACTCACTGGCCTGTCCCAGAATCAAGTATGAAATATCAGTTGATTATACCCCAAAATTAGGTAGGCTACTTTTGAAAGTTCTATGAATCATTATTTTGTGGTGCACTGAAAGATTACCATCACTTCCAGACACTCTGGCACCTGAATGGCTTTGAGAGTGTTGAACCATGTTGTTCACTAAGCTATCAAACTCTCTTACAGTGTGAAGTCACTCATACCAGTACCATCTGATCACACTGCAGAGAGCACCCTTGCTGGGCTGGTCCCTTGCAAAGAAACACTCCTGTCAAAGAGGAAGAAAAGAAAATCAACTGAAAATGCCTTCTTCCTTCTCCTTAAGAACCCTAATTCACTATGGTATTCTGATCACTTTTATTTAAAATCATATGTTATGTTGAACATGCAAAAAAAGCATAGAAGACAATATAACAAAACCCAGGGACATGCAACCTCAATTGATCAACCATATCATTTTGTCATATTGTTGAATTTACCAAGCTTATTTTTATTATTTACTGTCAATGTATGGTAACCTATTCTTTTACAAAGAAAACTTTTAAGGAAATTAGGCCAGGGTAAGTCAGGTATCTCAAATGGCATTCAGGAACAGGGTATCATGTCCTGAGGTTGGCCATGGTGGTACTATATTCCCAAAGGCCATCTCGGAGCTTAGCTGAAATTGGCTGTGACCAGGTTATGACCAGTGTAGTAAAGCAGCTGTCATTGTGAAGACTGGCACTGTGAGGCTGGGGCACCAAGTTCAGTTTGACTGTGATGACTCGCCCTTCATGAACTCTTTTCCATTATCCACTACATGTTTGAAAATGCCTGATATTGGCTTTCCCAGTGCAGTGGATTGTTCCTATAAGAGGCTGCAATGAATTCTTTGTTTATTGTATTCATCTTCCCTGTCTTTGGTAGTGTGACTTTGCCACTCTTTTTATCAAGAGAAGGGGACTGTATTTGAATCTACACGACTCTGTAGATTGCTTTGGCCAAGTGGTGCATAAGTGACACTGGCTTCAGAGACGATGACTTAAGAGGCCCTGGAACTTCTATTGCCACAGTCGTTAAGAGACCTGCCACCATGCAGTCAGATTGTCCATCCTGAGGCCACCATGCTGTGAGGAAGCCTCAGCCAGTCACATGGAGAGAGAGATTATGGGAAGGAAGACAGAGGCCTGGCCAGTCCCCAGGTTGTCCTGGATGCTGCTGTGGCACAGATGCCATGTGAAACAGAAATGCAGCCAGCTCAGTACAGGGAAGACTGCAGAGTAGTGAGGAGAAATGTTGTGTAAAGCTACTAAGTGTTGGGGATGATGTGTACACAGAGCTGGGGAACTGAAATACCTGGGTTCTTTAATGCTAAGGTCTGTGACATCCTTCTGGCTGGTGCGATGTAAGAGGCAGTTTACTTTGGGGGAGTTTTCTGGAAGAGTTTTTTTTTTTCTTCCTGTAATGAAGACACACATGAGGAGAAACCACTTCTCTTCCAGGATTTGCATGCAACTATGAAGGCAGAGGGTGCCTAGAGGGAGGATGCCTTGTGACTCTGAGGGGACAGCCTAGAAATGAAAAGGAAAATGGTAGCGTAACAAGACAGAGGACACCATGATGATCTTGTCATACCACCAGATTGTCAGACTAACACCAACCACCTCCAGAGTTCTTGCTTTGGGAGGCAAGTCATTTTTGGTCAGGGATTCTGTAATTTTCAATTAAATAACACAAGCACTATTGATGTGGCTCCGGGGAACAGAGGGAATGATCCCTTTGCACCAGTTGCATGTGACTTTCTAAAAACACACTTGCTCCCAGCCCAGTTTTCCAAGGTCCTAACAGAACTACCATAGGGATGTCTGCACTCAAATGTAAGAAGATAAATTACCTGTGACTGCAACAAAATCTGTTACCTTTCTGTAATATCATGTCCAAAAAAAAAGGTCCTCTGAACTATGACACCAGTTCAAATTCTTCATATAATTTCATTTTGAATGCTGTCCCAGGTCTGAAAACTCATTACCTTGGTTTCTGGCAACCCAATTTAAATACATAAAGAGAGCTGGTATTCTTTTCTGGAGGTCAAATGTGGGTACAGCATTGTATTATTGAAACTAGCTCAAGATATAAGTGTGAGACAGAAATCTGAACACATAAGAAACATTTTGAAAAGCCAAACAATTCACTCTATGGATAATGAGTGATAGTCCTACTCACAAGCATGCACACTCAGAAGATGCGAAGGTGCATTTTTCTTTGGGGGATATTTTACTACATAATAATACATAACGACTACGCCCTGGCAGGCATTTACATAGATCCAAGTATGTGTATCTGAGGCTACTGATTCACACACAGCTTTCTCACCTGACCTGGGTGCTTTTTATGGTGACAGAGCTGTTTGGTCTGAAGTATAAAAATGAGTCTTGTTTAGAAGTTAAATTTTTTATTTAAGATAATTACTTGATCAACTGTATATCCTTGGCCAAGTGACTGATCTTTCTCAGGAATTAGGTTCCCTATCTGTAAAAGAATGGATTTATCCAGTGTGGTTGGATAGAACTTTCTGTGATAATGGCAACGTTCTCAGATGGCACTATCCAATATGGAAGTCATTAGGCTCATGTAGCTATCAAGCACTTGAAATGTGGCTACACAGAAACTGAATTTTTAGTTGTTTAATTTTATTAATTTACATTTGAATTAAATAGCCCCCTGTGGCTAGTGACTGCAGTACTGGATGGCACAGATAATTGATCTAGGTCCCTTCTTATCTAAATGGTACTTGCTCCTCCTACTCCACCTTTCCACTTAGCTCTCTCTTTTCTATGTTCACCTCTGCAACAACTCTCCATTGTCTTTTTATTTCACTTGGAATTAAAGGTCAGATATGTCTCCATTGCCATTATAGCATAAAGTCAAGAGCTTAGAATTAACCATTAGCATTAACCCACTTCTTGAAAAGGAGTAAAGGACCAGGTCTTAAGAGGCTCTTTGATCTTCCATTAGAGCCCAGTTGGAGAGTCAGGAGTGATTAGGAAGGAATGAGATGCAGTATTTATCCAGTTGCAAGGCAGCATGGGTATGGCTTCCTATTTGAGTATAATGTCAGCTTCAGTCAGAAGCTTCACTGTCCAAAACTTCTGCTAATAAACTGTCAGGATGGACAGTTCATTTCCTAACAGTGTCTATGGCAATGACTTGGTGTGATTCCTACTGTGTCTCAATGCGTTGGACTAAGTTTTGAGGCTGGGAAAGCAGAGGACCAACAGAGGAGCACGGTGAGAAGATAAGTATAGTGCACCACCAAACATCCTATCATCTGTATGTGAGCACCACACCTTCAGAATGAAGAGTGCTAATCCTCACCCCCTTTCCTGGTGAACCTGGGAAGGTTGCAGAAAGGAAATACCCCATACGAGGTGATTGGGGCTTTATTACAGTTTCAAGGAGGGGGAGGGCCTTTCTGGCTTCAGGGATGTCAGGTGAGTGAGGTCAGCCATACCTTTTAAGTTTCAGAGAAAAGATATCAAGAAATGGATGCCGGTGTGGCCTCTTGCTACAGAGCTTAAGTTCACGTGAACTATTGCTCAAAGAGGTAAAAGAATTCAATGTTGGGTTCTAGATTTTTATTTTGAGGAGCAGTTTCTATTTCTATGATAAGTGATGTGAGACCTGACCCTATATATCTCTGGGCCAGAGCATGGGAAATTATAAGACATGCTTAACGGAAGACATCACTTGAAGGTACTGAGGGAAGGTAGACTCCATGGATTAGAAAGGAGGCAAAGCTTCAGGAACTAGTATCCACAGCGAGTGTTATTATCACCAAGTGTTGATTTTTCCATTAAAGTAGAACCAATTTTTATTACCAGAGCAATTGCATCTGGGAATGCACACCTGCATGTCTAGTGCTAACCTCCATGTAACAGACATTTGGTCTCCACAGATAGTTTGTTTTCCACATTTCCTTTTCCTACAAAGAAGTTACTAGCAGTGGATGGGGTACAAAACACCAGACACTGCTTTTCTGGTGAGCCACAGAGAGGAATTTCTGCATTATTGTGATGCTCTCTTCAATTGCTGTACTTAATTGCAAGGCACAGCTCTCCTGGCCTAAGAAATTTATAGGCTAAAAAACATGATGACCCAGGCAGGATATTAAGCCCCTATAAACAAATACATCTTCATTATAGAAACAGATAATAAATATTTGCCTCAGGTAGAAACCACAGGCCAGGGTAAAATGGTGGGGTGCTGAAGGATTTGACTTGAGGCAATTACATGATATGAAGTTCCCTCGCTGTTCTCACCTGCTATGGATAAATATCTGTGAGAGATTTCCAAGCTCCTTCCCTCTGCTTTACACAATTGTTCATCAATGATGCTGCACACTGAATCACTTGGGGAGCTTTTAAAAATCCTAATGCTGAGCTCATATCCCAGACTGATCAAATCAGGACCTCTTGGGGTTGGGCCCGGTCCTGAACATTTTTAAACTCCTCAGGTGGCTCCAACATATGACAAATTTAAGAAGGGTCACTTGCATTTTTAGACAGTAGTTCCTAACTTTTAAGCGTTAAAAATACACATTTCTGTATTTTTGATTTTACATGCATCACCCCAGACCCACTAAATCATATCTGTTGCTAGTGGTGGGGTTTTCCTCTTACTTCAAAACAAAATGGAACAAAAAAACCCAAGTCCAGTCTGATGCCTGCCCTTTATTGCAAACTTCTAAAGTGACACATTTTGAGCCCAGTGCGGTGGCATATGCCTGTAATCCCAGTGACTCAGAAGGCTAAGGCAGGAGGATTGTGAGTTAAAAGCCAATCTCAGCCACTTAGAGAGACGCTATCTCAAACTAACACATTAAAAAAAGACTGGGATGTGGCTCCATGGTTAAGCACCCCTGGGTTCAATTCCCAGAACCAATGATGACGATGATGATGATAATAATAATAATAATATGCCAAATTTCTATTTTATCCACTGATGTTGCACATCTGAAATGTGAGAAAATTAAGACAATGAGGTCCATTAAGGATGATGTTGAGAATATTTGCTTTTTGGGGTATCATTCTTTTCCCCTTCCTTCCTTTCTGTTTCCACTCTTTATCCAAGTGCAACCCACATACAGAGATTTTACTTGCAAGCCTTGATGACGGATGTGTAACTAGCACACAACTAAAGACCTGGACACTTGCCAATCCCCCAGAAACCTTCCCCTCCAGGAACCAGAAACCTGACTTTTAACATCTCTTCTTTTTAAAATTTTATTTGTTCCCATTTGATATTGCAATTGTAGTATAGTTGCCCTGGTTTGATGCAAATATTACTGAGAAATAATTCAGATGCCAATAGTACTTGAGAGCCAGTGGCCTAACACATCTTATATTGCTTTATTTACAAATATTTCAAACAAGAAGAAAATGAGGCTGAGAAGATGTCCCAGGTTTTCATATACTGTTAGTTATTGGATGTAAATTTCAGACACTGTACACCATGAACCCTACGGCTGTGATGACTGTGTAGATAACTTTATCATCTCCACTTAATGGCTGAAAAAAATGGAGAGGAAGTGAATTGGCAAGATTTGGCCTCGTGTCCCTCTTGTGCAGAAGACCTGTTCCTTCATGCAGCGAGCACCCTGTTTCTCACATTTGTAACCAATTGAGAATTTAATCTCCCATACAAATCAGCATGAAAAAAATGCCTCTGGGCATGATAGTGGATAGAGCTAAACTGGCTGTTTCTTTTAAAAAAAAAAATCATTCCAAAAATGAGAACTATACTTCTCAAATCTTATAAATTTTTTAGTTACTATGTCTTTTTCCTGATCAGACGAGTAATTTGTGCTTATTGTAGAACAAGGTGAACAGGTAGAAGAAATTAAGAACTGGGCATCATAACTAAGGGTTCTTTCTCATGTTTTAATTAGTGCATTGTAGTTGCACATAGTATTGGGGTTCATTTCAGCATAATCGTACAAGCATGGAATATGATCTGATCTACTTCCGTCCCCAGTACCCTTTCCTCCCCTCCCCCATCCCTCTGTTACCCTTCTGGTCTTCTATTTAATAGTTTTTAAAATTAGGACTGTATAGATATACACAAAGGTGAAATTCACTGTGGTCTATTCCGATATGTACATATCATAATTTGGTCAATTTCATTTCACCATTGCTCTCTTATCCTTATTTTGGTTTAACTTCCATATATGAGAGAAAACATTTGACCTAAGGGTTCTTTATAAATAAGAAAGATCCTCAAGAACCTGGGTTGGGTAGGTCTCCAATCTTGCCTGGGACAAGGAGAGTCAGTTACTTGATCTTTGGATGCTCTTCAAGAAATTTGATATAATTCATTCCTAATAAATTTATCTCCTAATTTATCTGGAGTTGGTACAGAACTGATGCCCCTTTGCAGACAGCATGTAATATTTCTAGCTGATCTCTGTTTTTCCCGGATTGCCAGGTATAATTTAATTGCATATTTCCCATATTTTTTTTAGCTGTCCCTATGATTGAAAAACCTGTCTTTTTTCCTATTTGTTAATCATATGGGCTGAAATTATGGTATTTAGAAATTTATCATGAGTACATCTGAATTCTCAACAAATTCCAGGAATCCCTGAGGCTTCTGGGCAAGTTGTTTTTTTTCTATTTTTTTTTTTTTTTAAAGCAAACATACCAGAGTTTATGCCTTTAAATGTATGTGGTTTTCTCTGGAGGAGGAAGCTGTGTACCTTTTTCAGTGTGTTCTCATGGCTCAAAATTCTCTGGGCAATTGCAGGAAGCAGGAGCAGGCTAGTTTTGAGTAGCACATCCCCCACCCTGACTCTATTTCTGAAGTAAATGGCACAGGGATTTTCTCACTTACTCAGCAAGGACTCTGTCAAAAACAACTGATTACATCTCTAGATCTGTCCAGTCAAAAAAAAAAAAAAACCAACAAAACAATATTCTCTCTGTACCTCAGGGAGGGCAGAACCCTTTGCAACTTCTGGAATTTAGCATATAGTCAAAGGCAACCAGTTTCAGAGATCAGAATGTGCCATTCTTCACCTGGGATTGAGCAACCAGACACCTGAGTTACAATCACCTTGCTCAGGTATACCAAGAATGAAGGACAAGTTTGATATACTATCTCAGGCATTGGGATTCAAAAGAATCTTTTCCACTTAAACCCTCAAACATGAATTCTGGCAGGATCTATCAGTCACTGTATGTCAAAGTTGGACACCTCGAATCCCTCATATGTACACATGCATGAAATAGGTATACTTCATACGTTTTTTCCAATCATTTCCCAGTTTGAGTTTCTACTTTGTTTCCAGATTCTTCTTTCCCTCACAACAATGATGCAATAAAATTCTTGTACAGAGAATCTTACACACTTTAATTTTCAAGGGCTAGTTTCCAGAAGCTGAGTCATATGATACATGATATGTGTGGGTGTGTTTTATTAATAGAGTTTGCAAGATTGCTTTTCAAAAATTCACAAAGCCACAGGAATGTGTTAGAAGTCCCCTCTCAACTTCCTCTCTTCATTTACCACAACGATGGGTATTATCACTCCTTTAAAACATTTACTAGTTTTATGGAAGAGATCATATCTCACTGTAGTAACGGCATGATAGCCGCCTCAAAGGTACGTTCATGACAATCAAAGTCCCAGAATCTATCTTCATATCTGTAAAGGCTTTTGCAGATATAACTAAGGATCTTTAGATAAGATTGTACTGGATTACCCACCAATGAGCCTAAATTCAATAACAAGTATCCTTATAAGAGATACTGGGGAGAGACAGGTAGGGCCATGTGAATACAGAAATAGAGATTAGAGCTAGGAATTCACAAGCCAAAGAACACCTAGAGCCACCAGACACTGAAAGTCAAGGAAGGACTTTCCTAGATCCTTAAGGGGAAGAATGGCCCAGTTACCACGTTGATTTTGGACTCCTTTTGCCTCCAGAACTGGGAGAGAGTAAATTCCTGGTATTTTAAGCTACCAGGCTTGTGCTGATTTCTTCTGGAAGCCCTAACAAAACAATGTACTCATTGCAACCATGAACTTGTGCATTTTTCTAAAAATTATTGAGGTTGGGGGTATTTTCATGTGGTTTGATTGACCAAGTGGGTTTGCTTTTTAGTCAATTGACAATAACTTTTCCACACTTTTCAAAACATTTTTGTCAGTTCTTAGAGATACAATGAAAATGCAGACATTAACATTTTGCTACATGTGAGACACAGAGCCTATATATTTTAGTTTTTCTTTTATGCTATATTTGGTCATACTGTTTATTTTTTAAAAATACATGATATAGCATGCTTATCTTTATATTTATCCCTCATGAGTTAGTCTCCTCTTGATTAAAAACATGTCCCTGAAACCTGGGTTATAAAAATATTCTCCATTATTTTCTCTAAATTGTGGTAGGCACAAAGTCCCCAAAGATGTCCATGCCCTCACGTCCAGACCTGAGCACAGGCTGCTTTACATGACAGAAAGGGCTTTGCAGATATGAGTAAGGGACCTTGCGATGGGAGATTGTCCCAGATTATTCAGGTGGGCTCAATCTAGTCACTCAAGTCCATGAGAAAGCAAACTTGTTCCAATATGGTCAGAAGGAGCCGTATCTAGGGAAAACAGGTCAGCAAGAGGTAATGCTCTTGACTTTGAAGGTGGAGGAAGGGAGCCATAAGCCAAAGACTACGAGCAATGCCTGGGAATGGCAAGCAAATGGAATCTCCAAGTCTCCAGAAAGGAACGTGGCCCTGCTGATACCTTACCATGTGAGACCTTCATCTGACTTTTCACCTACAGGATCGTAGGTTCATGCACTTGTATCGCTTAAGTTGCAAGATTTGTAATAACTGGTTATAGCATCAACAGAAAACCAATATGTTTTTTGCTTCATTAATAAAAAGTGTACCTTTATGCCTCCATCAATAATTAACTTTAGAATATATAAGTAGGGGGCTGGAGATATAGCTCAGTTGATAGAGTGCTTGCCTTGCAAGCATAAGGCCCTGGGTTCAATCCCCAGCACCACAGGAAAAAAAAAAAAAAAGAAAAAAAAAAGAAAAAGAAAAAAGAATATGTAAGTAGGGTTATAATTTTAGTTCTGGAAGAACATTCTTATCTGCTATACTGATTCATTTGTTTTATCTTTTGCCAATCTCCTGCTGCTTATATAGATAATTCAATATATTCAAGTATATAGTAAGGCAAGTTAGCTTCCTCTATTTTTATTTAAAACATTTTTTAAAACAGGTCTTATTTTATGTCCTTCAAATGATCATTTCTTGTTAGGCATGTTTACAAATTTGTGTTGCTAGGGTGACCATACCATCTCCATTTGCAGCTGACAATTCTTAGCAACAAAGCCACTTCATATAACCTTGTCTCAGAGCCTGTGAACTTGCTGTACCCTCTGCCTGGAATGCAGTGTGCTTGTCACAGTTATCTGCATGGCAGGATTCCTCAGGGACCTTGCGTCTGCTCAGATGCTAACTTCTTATCAGTGAGGCCTTCCCTGAGCACCCCACAGGGACGGGACCTGCACGGCCTGCCACTTACCCCATCTGCCAAGCAATTTTTCTGCTCTCTGCCCTTTTCTCTAGACACTTGTCATGACCTGGCTTATTTTTTTTTTTAATTAATGTGTTTATTTTTGGTTCAATGTACACAAATGGAGTACAACTATCGTATTTCTGGTTGTGTACAAAGTAGAATCACACCATTTGCATATTCATACATATACATAGTATAATGATGTTTATCGCATTCTATTATTTTTCCTTCCCCACCCCCTCCCCTTACTTTCCTCTATACAATCCATCTTCTTCCATTCTTCCCCTACCTCCCCCTCCCCCTTACGTACCATCAACTACTTATCAGAGAAATCATTCGGCCTTTGGTTTTTTGGGATTGGCTTATCTCACTTAACATGATACTCTCCAACTTCATCCATTTACCTGTAAATGTCATAATTTTATTATTCTTTATGGCTTAATAATATTCCATTGTGTATATATACCATAGTTTCTTTATCCATTCATCTATCGAAGGGCATCTAGATTGGTTCCACAATCTCGCTATAGTGAATAGGGCTGCTATAAACATCGATGTGGCTGCATCACTATAATATGCAGATTTTAAGTCCTTTGGGTATAGGTCAAGGAGTGGGGTAGCTGGGTCAAATGGTGGTTCCATTCCAAGTTTTCTAAGGAACCTCCATACTGCTTTCCAGAGTGGCTGCACCAATCTGCAACCCTACCAGCAGTGTATGAGAGTACCTTTTTCCCCACATCCTCGCCAGCAACCTGGCTTATTTACTTGTTTGTGGTCTATTTTCCATTTGCCCCAACTAAGATATCAGCTGTATGAAGAAAAGGAATCTTTTGTGTCCATTGCTATATTCCAGGAACCAGATGAGTTACTTGGTATTCAGTCAGTGTTCAATGAATATTTTTGGAGGGTTTAATTATGAAGAAGGCCTACTGATTTTTCTATATTTATTTTTGAATTCAACCACTTTGTTGAATATCTTTATGGGCTGTAGCAGGTTTTTATTGGAGTCCTTGGACTTTTATAGGTATACAATCATATCATCAACAAAAAGGTATTACGCATGTGGTTGTGTTAATTATGCCAATGACTCTTCATCCACTAAATTCATTGGGAATCTCTGAAACAACAGTGGAAGCAGCAATTCTATCTATAAAAGATGGCGGAGGTGGTCTCAGGTGTTACTTCTCCACGTATCCATGCCTTTGCCTTGAATCCATGTGGCAGCCTCATGCTCTGCCCTGCTTGGCTTAGCCATGTGAATGCTTTGGCCATAATGTTGGCAGGCAGGATGCAAGCAGAGGCCTGACCAGTGCCTCAGACGCTGGGCTTACTCTTGCTCCTCTGCCATTGCCATGAGAGCATGGTTGGGCTTACTCTTGCTCCTCTGCCATTGCCATGAGAGCATGGTTGGGCT